>JASANN010000518.1:0-69459 GCA_031762395.1 Calameuta pygmaea | reverse complement strand
GACTATGACTAAGATAAGCCAAAATGCATAACTGACTGTGTTTATAATTAAAAGCCTTTAATTCATGATAGTTTTTTTTTGTGCCACAAAAACAAAATGGTATTCCATATTTGGTCACTTTTCTCTAATGATAACAGATTAACGCATTACTTATCCGGAATTTGGCTGCGGAATTCTATTGAAATTCTTTGAAATTCAATTCAATAAGCACTTAATGTATTATTACGAAATAATGTCAATTCTTTCATTTCGAATGCACGTACTTTAGGATGTTCACAGAGTCACCTAAATTCTTCATGATTATACTATATTTCGTAATAAAACCTAATACTACTTATATAGGATATCTATTTCTCAAAGGCTCGATAGGATGCTGTGAACTGTAGAACAGAACTGAATTTCTAATCGGATTCGTTCATTCCAATCACAAGGAGACTCGAAAGGATTGACTCTTACTCCACGGCCCACTGGACTCCGAAAAGGAATGACAAAGCTGCACACTGTAACAACAGCGTAAGATATTTATTGCGATATAAAAGGATGCTCTTCGAAAGCACAAGTAACTTGAAGGAACTTACACGAACAGCATTAACACAAAGTATTTTGAGAACACTGACAGTTTCAGTAGCTCTCGTTAAATATATAGATTGTAAGGGGTTAAAGTTTACCATCAATATGCTGTAAAAATATCCTACGTTGAAGCTTAGATCAGAAAATTTCTGTTCCTATCGAAGAGAGTAAAAGTGGTTGAACGAGTTGACCCTGAAAATGAAAAGTACGCCACATGATCGCTGTGTAACAGCCAGAGCGTTACAGTTATTATAAACGACTAATGTGTCAACACGTAAAGACTTGCGGATCCCATTTGCGGAGAGACAAACAGACAGAGAGAGACAGAGAGACAGAGAGAGAGAGAGACAGAGACAGAGAGAGAGAGAGAGACAGAGAGAGAGAGAGAGAGACAGAGAGACAGAGACAGAGAGAGAGAGAGAGAGACAGAGAGGGGGGGGGAGACGAACAAGTAAAAGTGTATTATGGCACAGAAGATTAACGTGACGAGAATAATTTCATTGAATCATCCAGATCACGTTATCGTCCGTTAGAGAGAGAACACGGCATACTTTATTAGTGACATAAAACGTACATACGCTATGGCCTTGCACGAGTCTCTAAGTCTTAAGCATTACGTTTCCATATCATAATTTTCCTTTAATCTTATCAGAACAAAGAAGTTCGCAAGATTGCCTGCAGTTTTCGTACGAGAGCGTTATACGCTGCGGATCGATATTATCAAAGGAAGGAGCTCGGTAGTCAGTGGGAAAAGATGCCACAGGATTTTCAATGCGTTGGAGTTCGAACGTCGATAAAGTAGATTTTGAAAACTCGCAAGATAATAAGAGCGTACAGTTATGCATACAGCCAGATAAACACTCTATTGATGAGCCACATAATCTTCGATATTACCAAAAGCAGTGCTGCCAATTTTAGTAGACTATTTATAATATCTTTCACCTGGTATTCAAGGTACGTACGCATCCGCGGTAAATGTTTACCGCCGCTCAACGTTAGAGGCTCCGTTCTTACAGAGCCGTGCTGACAAGCTGGCACCAAGCATTGTGGGAACGTTGCTTACTTCCCCGGCGGACATCTTGATTTTGCGTGATGTCACAGCGTGGCCTACTTTGAGCCTCTCCACGTGCACGGGTCATTGACCTCTCCCCCCAGTGACAACCTCCTCTTCCCGAGCGTCTTGCCTCGGCGCACAGCACCGCGACGCTTCGCGTCCTGGTCTTCCCTATCATTCTCGCCTATGCCATGCTGCCCGTTTCCTAACACATCTTGCCAACCTCGTCGTACTGACTGACTTTGCTCTACGAGCCTCAGCAAACCTCTGGCAGGGCAGGACTGGCTATATTCGTTGTACCTTCCTACTAAGGTACTCTACTTTATCCGTCTCTACTATATGGAGAGTATAGCAGCAATCCGGAGAACTCGGATTTGAAGTTGCTCAACGCAGAGAGTTGGTACGCGTGAAACTGTGTGTACTTGGTAGGTAGCTACTGTTATATATATGAATCTCGGGGGTATAACTAAGCCAGGACTGGACGGGAGTCGAGTTGGGGAAACTCAGCCGTGTGGAAACCTTAGAACTATGTGCACAACCGTGAATATCCTGCGATCCTCGGATGGCCACCAGGTCGAGGCTAAGGTTAAAGACCCCGCCTTAAGGAACTAGGAACAAAGACTCTGTACGATCATAGGGCTCCCTAAGAGACGTTGATGTTTTGTATGTTTATTAGCCGATCTAAACCCGTTGCTATTCGAGGCACCGGGGGTTCCTTTTGCTCTTGGTTATATTCGATACTTCACTTCCGGGGGCTGCACAGATATTTTTTTTACAATCCACTTGCGGAACGGCTAAAGACAGCTGATTTATGATAGGATCGTAATTAATATTGGGATCGTGGCGGCTATATAGAATCGTCGACGGCGAATAGAAAGGCATTATTATGAAGTGTTGCTTCTTTTTTTCTTCCTTTCTTTTGGTAACAAAATAAAACAACTGTGGCACTTGCACGCTGACGTAAATTGCCAATCGTTGAATATAGAGGTCGGTAGTCTTGGTTTTTCTTGCGCGTAGCTTCGCGCTGTATGTTCAACGATGATTTCTTTATAATGGTGTTTCTGATGTCTCAAAGTTAACAAAAAACCATTATGCATATTAACATTTCATTTTATATCAGTCACCATGTAGATTGTACTTGGCAGATAGGTTTAAGAATCTTATGGATCGTTTTTGGGCGGGTGCAAGCTCTGAGGCAGCATAAAAAGAAGGTTCTCTTAATGGAGATAAGGATAGTGATCATGGTCCAGTGCAGGATCCACATTGTTGCCCACGCAGTGAATTTCATTTAAAAATATCGTGTTGCCGTAATCGAGCGAAAGAGAATTCATAAAAGCCTGGAAGCGTGGCTCTGGATGTTTCGATACGCACGAGTAGTAAAGCTGCCACGTGGATTCTAAAAATGAAAAAAAGAACCCGAGCCAAGAATTATATTTAATAATGCAGATATGAAAACAGAATTTTCTTGAAAAATAGCATTGAGCTTCAATTTTATATATGTATATATATAAGGTCGAATGATGCTTTGTATTTTCGATATTGGATGACTTAAGGCTCAGGATGGTACAATCTAATTCCAAGAGCTATACCATTCGCAATTTCATCATCTCTCTACGATACGGATTCTTATTGTAGAAACGGAGAATGTGACCTGGTCTGTAGCATATGATTTATCATATCTTTGCTTCCCGGTCGCGTTAAGAAATCTATGACAAGGTAAAAAAAAGAAAGGAATTTTTATCGGGTCCATCTAACTACGTGAAAAAAAATAACAGAACTAGATAAATATTTTTGTGAATTTATTACGAGCCAGAGAAAAAAATAGATTTTATCCGATCTTATCGCACTTCAAGAGCGGATGATTTTACGGCATACCAATCTGGTACTATAAAGGGGGTCGATAAGTACTATTTACTATGCGTCCAGAAATTCAATAAAAATGAATTAATAAAAGGTCCAGATGGTGATAGAGATGTTGTGCATTACTTTTTCCGGCCATAATCCATTTCACGTCACCAGAATATTACGATTATCAATAGCACACATCAGTTTTTGTAGATAAACTTTGGTAAGCAGTACGCAAATCAATATTATTTGAAGTGGCATTAGAAAATGTTGAAACTAAATAAACAAATCCTTTCGCAGTGCTAGAAAGGTTCTTGATCTAAATATTGAATCTTTACTAATGGCTACTCGAACGTGAGATCCATAAAAACAAGCTTCACAAAGAAAAGAAAAGCGAACTATATCTATATGTGTATATCTTATTGAATTAGTCTAACCGAGAGTGTGGCTGAAATAAATGCATCAAAGTCCCAACATTGACCAGACAGACTTTATAGAATTTGTACATATTTCACATGGCATCGTGCAGTGTCACGTGAAATGTTGCACGACTAACAAATCTACATGTAATTTTATGAAGTTTTATGAATCGAAAAAAAGTTAGTATTGATATACGCCATCAATAAAATTGTACATATAAAAAGACATGAGTCTGGAATGATCGTTTTTCAGGGAGTTGATATAGCTATCAAAAAAGCTATCATACCAAATTCTGATATATATATATATATACATTTATATATATATAAACTTGTTAAAAGGTAGTTAGGAGGACGTGCAGCGTTCACAATAGCAAGCGAATGTGTTTAAAAAAGAAAAACTAAACCTTGGAACATGTGGCGCTCTAGTTCTAACCTACTCTAACCTGTCGTGGCCATTTCTTAGCCCATCACAATTTCGTCTGTCACGCATCAGAATGTTTTTCGAAAATTCGGTGTGTGTGTGCCGCTTTATGGTCCTAACAGTATATATCTTAAGTATGTAAATTTTATCAGGACTGTCCTGCTAAGCACCAAGTGTCTTCGTAACTGCCAATACTTTACAATATAACCGGCAAAAAGTCCTGAAAACTACCCTTTTTAAAAAATATACATATATATATATGTGTATATATATATATATATAAACATGTCGACGGGCAGGTTCGAGGATATGCGGCACTTACAAAAGTTTGTTAAAAAAAAAAAACTAAACATTGAGACATGTGGCATTGAAATTCTAACCTAATCTAACCTAACGAACTACTTCTTAGCCCATCACAACTCCGAATGTTCAGCATGAAAAATTTTTTATAAAATTCGATGTGAGTGCCGCTAACTGGCTCTGGAACTATACGTTAAATATAGGATTGTTTCAGGACCACCCTGGAAAATGCCAAATGTCCTAGAAACTGCCTTCTAACATATTTATAGATATATTATATATATTCAGGTTGAATCTTTTGGATGTTCATGACAGAACTCCCAGCTTCAATATTTCTTCAGTGTCCATAAGGGGGAAAAAAGGTAGAGGCAATGGCTCGAAGCTAGGTTTGAGTCAGGAACCCAGGAGGATCATATCGGATTCCCGGTAGGCTTGTCAGTGACTAATAATCGCTATCGTAGAGGAGGGTCGTAGGTTGCTAGGTTGATGGGTCGTAGGCGATAAGAAATATTGTGCGATTTGGCAACGTATCGAAAAACGTGAGAATTTTAGGTAGTCTGGTTTCGATCGATGAAAGGGTCGACCCAGTGACCCAGATCCTGGTGGTTTACGGTCTGCAAGCCTCGATAGATCCATACTCTACTTCCAACAGTTAAGCTAGCTCCACTGCCATCCCCCAGGCTTTATGTTAAGTATACTCCTACTATCCTAGTCCTAACTACGTGTGAACACCCGGTATGCCTAAGGCTCAGCTTTCTCAGGTCCAACCCCCTGCGAACTTATTCGATTCGGTGAGAAACGAGTTTTCCCCTGGAGGAGAAGTTATTGCACGAACATTCTTACCAGAAATTCACCCCTCTGCTTGTAACTCTACGGACAAAGTCACGCAATTGAATTCGAGACGAGTTCTGGAGTTCTGTGAAGGTTGTATAATGATTATAGATAAGTGGAGAGAGAAGTGGGAGGGTGGAACGATTGAACAGCAAGTAGAATATTCTTACAGGGAACAGTATTTAAATGTAAACAGTAGATCAAGTAGGCGGAATTTTTTTTTAATATAAAATCTTTACACCCTTCCTGTATCTCAAAGAATAATCTCTTTTCTGTGAAAAACATATTTACTTTGTTATTAAAAATAATGTTGCCATAATGCTTTTCTTTGGTATGCTATACGTTGACCTTATTAATGTTACCATGGGTAACTATATAGTGTTGATGCGTGAGGCAGTAGTTAACGAAAATAGTAAAGTAGAATGACTGTGGCATCGACCTGATTGATGTTAATGAAGTGGGAACTTACATACATCCGGAAGTGAGAGAAGCATAGCGGTCTGCATAAGACAGCAATGCGTGCAGGTGATAGAAGTTCGAGATGGAAAGATTACTGAACCCAGTGTTCCCTAAAGATGTTCTCAAAGGAGATGGAAAAGTTTCAAGAATTACGAAGTCTTTCGTCAGTTATTCGTAACGGATTATAAAAGAATAATACAGAGAAAAGGGTATAGATGGTGAAAGAGTAAATTGTTAAATAAAATTTGGAAAATTTTTGTTTATTTTTCCTTACGTCCATTATGAGACTCCGTCGCCAATTGAATTGATTTAATACGGCACGGGGATTTTTATTAGATATTTTTCCTGTGAGTTGGGTCTTTTATACGTCTATACGTCCCTGACGACGACGTATCCACCTTCACCCAGCCGCCACCACTCTGAAGTCGACGTGATTTCTCTTACGAGATGAAACTCTTCGCCGCTCAACGAGGACAGAATCTATGTCCCAGTAAACGCCACATTCTAACCCTCGGTAACTTATGCTTTTTACAGTATTTCCAGTTCTTATACTACGCGTAAAACCAGTGGACCAAAGATTCACGTCTGTCATTTTATTACACCGCACAGAAGTTGAATTCGATTATTTATATGTACATAAATAGCTCCGTAAAGAGTTATTTGATTATTATTTTTCTCGTGATAATTATTAGCCATCGTGGTTATAATTAATGTTTGATATATGGTATAAAATTAACGTGATACAGTGTTTTTGCAAGATGAAATTTTTTTATTATTAATTTTTTTTTAAATTTCTTGCTTATATCGAATGGGGTTTGCACGGGTTACCAATGAAGGAGACATCTCAGGTGAAACGCTCTGTGCAGGAATTAGAATTTTTTACCACATGGTTTGGGGCCGAACTAACACACTTCCTATGCACCTACTTTCTAATATTGCTTCATCGTTATTTTACCTGGCCGACTGTCTTCTCAGACGTCCACGCGTTTTTTAACGTCGCGCTGTTCATTCCCACGTCGTTGTAACTCAACGAGGAGCAGTGAGTAATATTTATTTCTGTATCACCTGAACAGCAAGATTCTCAACGGTGCTATTTAATTAACCATCGTGCAAAATAAAGGCGCTGTTGTAAATTACAGGGACGCTGAAGGCACGTTAATGTCAGAAATTTTATCGGATTTCTATTTACTCCCTAGATAGATCACCCACGTTCGTAATTACAGGCTAATTTGCAACGGCCCTATTCATTAAGATCAATCTCAATTATTGTCCTCGACTTGTATTCACTTAAGTTGACGAACTCGTGGAAATTAATTACTTTAAACATTAATTATGGCATTGTAGTGAATCTGTCAAAACGATAGTTTAAGACTTCAGATTGATAACGTTATATTTTTTTTCCAATTCATAATCTCCGTACCTTTGAGACCATTTCTAAGAAGAATTAGCAAGTTTATAATTTATATCGAATCATAATTTTTTTATTTAATTAAAATCATTGGAATATTTTTGAATGCGAATTAAGAACGTCGTCTGATAATTAATGAGCTAATTTGTAAACAAACATAAAAACTCTCATAAAAACTTTTTTGATATTTTCATCGCAGTTGAGAGCCGCTGCTCTAATTTTAGTGGGCCAGGCAGTTGCGCAAGTAACGCATACACGTATTAAACATGGTTAAATACGCGTCATAAATATGAATTCACGTTGCGAAGTAAAGAGCAACGATGAAAGTCAGAGTTTTCAAAATAAAAGCGATAACGTTGGGTATATTGTACTGAGTACACATTAAAATGCAATTAAACATCATGTACCAGCATATCTAGCATACTTTCACGTCTCGCCAGCACGGAACAATGAGGTGCCAACAGAATAGAGCCATAGAGGCTGTACTCGTAAATTATAACAATTCATTGAAGCCGTCGAAGTCGAAAACCCAAAGGGTCTTGTGATTAATTAGAAACCTTCAACAATAGATACAATAAAAACTATTATTGAAAGAAAACCCAAAATTATGCAATAGTCATATAGTCGTACGCGTAATTGGTAATACTTTCAATTAATTACAATACAATTATTAAATCCAGTAAAATTATAAATTTTGTCAATTATACGGACCAGATAGTTCTAAAGTGCGCTGAGGCACTTGATAATAATATTATAAATAGAAACTCAAAGATATTACGTAACGCGTGAACGGTATGAATAGAGACGAAATATTGGTGTACCCTTGAGTGCATATGTGGTCGACGTATGAGTTGTGTATAGTAACGCGTGTAACGCCATACTCGAACAATCTGGAATGTTCCATAGCACGTGGTATCGAAGTGAGAAAACCAATCGAAAAAGCACGTGAATGCTAAAATAAGGCTATAGGTTATATTTATATTGTTATGGAACATATGAATTAACTAGCCTCATCTTACATAAAAGGCTACACAGCTATCGCATGCCGAGCAGTTTTTAATTATCGTCGATGTCCGCTCTTCTTTCGATAGAATGCTATTACGTTCGATAAACTTATTAAATTTTAGGTAATATAAAGTTTCGACTCTAGCGCTAGTTTACCTTATATACCTTTAGGAACCCATTTACGCCGTCCAGTTCAATATAAGGGCAAGCACAGTATACAGCCAGGTACCTAAGGTATACCTAAAGCCGTTGGATTCAGCCATGCGGAAATTTTGAGATCCCACGTAAAGTTACACGCTGAGCTCGAGGAAAACTAGATTAGTGAAGGAGCCATTTTCTTGAATCGTGAACGCAAGGGTGCCATAAAGGGAATGAAAATAGTTGTTGGGATAGCAATTGCTATCTTCCCCAAAGACATATATTCTCAAGACGTCGCAAGCAGCTTTCCTATCGGAGACTGTACTCGTGTGTAGGATTCAAGCTGGTGAAGAATTTTCGTCAAGAGTAGAACCAAGTGCTTATGGAATTCCAGGATGCACGTGTGCCACGAGCGAGCGTCAAGAACGCCCTTTGCAATAGCCCTAGAAGCATTTAAAAGGCTAACCTCATCATCCCTGATCATTCAACGCTCCTGGCTGTAGTCACTGTTTATTTTTACATGACATCCTCGACTGACTGTCTATGAGAAATGGTGAGAGAAAAAAGGCTTACTAAATTCTTCGAACAAAAATATCGATCGTGCAGCCTCGTATGTACATAACAAGTCATAGATAGCGGAGCCTGCAGTCAGTCTGGTTGGTAACCAATGGTCAAACTGGATGTGCGAGGTAACCCCTGGTCAACCTTAATACGTTACACGAGCTACTGCAGGGGCGCGGACAACAAAAGTTGAAAGTGCGGAGCAAGGGTCAGGACGGAATAATAATCAAGGAACTTTATACCTATATACACCAGTCTGTGTAACGCTATGCCCGTCCCTAACCTATAAGTTACATAGTACACATTATATATTTAGATTTAGATATGAACGTTCCCTATAGGCTGGCCTTCAGTATTTCTTTTTACTCTCTGGACTCTGCAGTCTTTCAGCATCGTTCTCTTTGTCTCAATGAATTTTTTACGTATGTCCAGGGGTATCACGTGTAACTTTTACATCGCGATGGCAGCTGGTTCTCTCCTCACCGTAAAACGACCACTGACCATTACCTGAAACCAGAGAGATAAATCCGTAGCAGCCGTGCTCTATAATTCGGTACACAAGTGGCTAGTTAGTCGTTGAAACAGTTGCTGGGAGGTTCCCGACCGCATTGCAGTTCTCTGCTATTGGATATAGGCTGTCGTCGACTTTGCAAGCCCAATTTTCCACTGCGGCATAAAGGTATGCCCTACGCTTCCGAGTTAAGTTTACGGGACTGTATACACGGTAGCAATTGAAAATATTGTTTGTATTTTTATTTTTATTATTTTACCCATAGCTACCGTGGAAAAATGTATTTCACGGATTTTCGTTATGCCTTCACGGTGCTGTTGTCGTACACCAACTCGTGTCCGTCCATGCGGAAGATGTGGGTCAGCATTGTCAAGCAGGATGAACGTGGAGTTCTAGCTAGTATTTCCTTTTTTCACTAAAAGGCTGTCCACACCCAAATACATTGGGGCTTTACTACTGCCACCCGGAAGGGCCTGAATCTAGTACACATGTCAGTTCTAAAACCAGCTTGTACACTTCCTCTGGTGAAGGCGTTATACATATAGGTATTGAACGCTGTTAATATTTAGTTTTTTTGTCGGTCGAGGCATTAAAAACTGGCGCTACGCGCATGCGCTCTGTGAAATATGCCAAGCGGGAATTATTATGATTCATAACGAGCCACTGGGTGTCCGTGCAATTCTTATCGTAATCTTAACAATTTTCGGTCGATGGCACGAAACCTTGAGATTATAGGAATTTAAAGCATACTCGTGTACCTTAGAGAGATGGTAGTATCGATCCGTCAAATAATTTCTACCGTCACTTTACTTCTGTCTGTATAACGATAACGACTTGAACCAGACTAGGCACAGCGACGTATCACATGAAGCAGGATAAAAATAAGCTTTATGTAAAACATATGCTGTTATACCTGTCTCAGTACGTATTCTAAATATAGAAATTGCTCGACTTTGCGATTCTGCAAAAAAATGGCCCAAGGTGCTGCTTTTCCGGGCGAGCTAATTTTGCTGCATAAATAAACAATGGAAACGAACTGGTTAAGGGCTCGCCAGTGAAAGCTATTCCACCCCAACCTGGAAAGCTTGTCCCGAAGCTGCCACCCTCTCGGCTTTTTTCTGCCCTTCTCTTCTCATACACAGAGGGAGGAGAGGGGGGAGAGAGAGAGAGAGAGAAGGGAGGCGAGAGGGATGAAAGGGAGAGGAGAACGAGGCCGCGAGTATTGATCCCCCGTGGCGGTTGACACATTTACCAAAAGCTTCAACCGTGCTCCACTTTTGGGGAAAGCAGAAAAACCTTCCGAACGAGGCCGAGCACGCAGAATTGATGTAGCGTGTTTCTCCTTCCTCATCCTTCGATGACATTTCACTTAATTGAAAGCGACAGTGCCACACTCCGTTTCCCTCTCTTCGCCCAACTCAACCCTTTACATATTTTTTTATTTCTTTCCTCGAGGACTCAACCTCTTCCACAGGAGCTTTCGCTTGATTTATAGTTCGATCTTGTCGTGAATTTTTATTTTCAAAAATTCCATTTCATTCGCGTTAAAAATTTACTGGTAAGAAACAAAAATTTCATTTGACATATAACCAACTACTTTTTACCAGACTATTAATCCTTGGAAATCGTGAGAAAGATATTTGAAGAAAAAAAATATAATACGTCTTTGTCCCGAACAAAGGATATTTCGACGGTGATGGACGATTATTCACTAACAGAAAAAGTGACTTGCAAATGTGTACAAAATTGTCGAATAATCGAACAGTGTATCCTACCAGTTCAGAAACGAATTGGGTCAACTTTCTTTCACATTGTCTGAAACGCTTGATCCACTCAAATAAATTATGGGGAATCGGCCAAGTAGGCTCCCTCGATTAAACAATGGGAGTTACAGGGGGAAAATCGAAATGGAAAATCATTGAGGTGCTGTCGGTTGATGATGGAGAAAATATGGTTACTGCAAGGTAATATACCTTCGGTGAATTTCAGCTACGGCTACTATACAATGATTATCGTTGGCTACACAAGCGGAACTCCAATGTAAGCTCGGGAATGCTGCCAAATGGGTCAGAGCTTGAGCTAGGTGCTTCCACGAGGGACAGGGTGTGCGGTAGCTCCTGATGGTGGAAGGTTGGTACGCCTACTAGGGTCAGGGATACCAAGAGCGGAGAGGGCTGTTTGATCAATACTCGCTGTCACTGACGCCGCCCCAACCCGTAGCCGCATGGTAACAGAGAACAGCGAGGCCTACGTTCTTTTCCCCTCTTTTCTCTTTTCCTTTCTCACCGTGGTACGCGATCTTATCTTTTCGATTTTCTTTATCATTTTTCTCTTCTTCGTCATTGAACTCATCAACGGTCATTTCCAATTTAAAAAATGTGTGTATATGTATACGTACTTTGATCTAACGTTTGGGTACCCAATACGTTAGCCACTGAAAAAAAAAGTTATGGATTACGATGATCATCGTCATATCAGCATCCTTACGAAGAACTACGTAAAAATTCTAAGGAAACTATTGATGCACGAAGATCTAGTAACCCGTTACGCTTTTTTTTATCAACCAAGTCAAAACGTTTGAAAGTCCAGACGTTTTCCATTGCCGTTGAACAACAACGGAGAAAGGGTGGTACCTCGAAAAGGAGAAAGAGAAAGGTACTGTAAGGATTGATAATTAATAGAAAGCTAAAGAAAAATAACGATAGGCAATAGATCGGATCAAGGATCCTACTGCCCTTAGGTACCACGAAGTGAATTTATCCTTCCTGCTCGTGAGGAACGTTCATTTTCATTTGGTTTCTCCGATGATAAGTGCGCATGCGCAGTTACTCACGAAATTGCATATCAAACTTCCGACAGTCTTACGAATGAAAGAAAGGATACCGTGACGTATAGTCTATACACTTGGTACCCGGTTGATACAGATTTTCCGTAATTCTAAATTGAGTCCCTCTGTCTGGTATTTTCAAACGGACATGCTACTTTCTTACTTTAACTCGAATCCACCTGGTGCCTGGTGCCACGGTGGGATCCGTGGGGCCGCAGGTCGCGTCCTAGTTTTAACGGTGCCAAGTCAAATCTTATACAATCTGACCCAGGAACAGAACTGCAGTGTCTTTGATATCCCAAAGATTGACAGATCCAAGCCAAAGCCTTCCGGTTGACAATTGACACTCAAAATGAAGTCTTAAGCTTCATCCATACATATACTAATTGTTCTAAATGCCTATCAACGTGAGATTGCTAACTCGACGTCTCTAATGGCTTCGAATGAATTCACTGAGCCAGTTCAAGAAAACCGGTATTCAGGAATATTTTAGGTGGCATCAGGAGTTAACACCTACCGAGTCTCAGACATCAGCTCGCCATTATAATACAAAAACTGTAAAGATTGTTATCTGTTTCAACAGTGCTCATGGCAAAGTTAATATTGAGCCTCGGCATACAAACTGTATATCGTGATATGTGTATGTGTGTTCCAAGTTAATACTCAGTAAGACTTGTTAAAACTCTTCAGTAAATTAAACATCAGTAAAGTGAAGTTCATTTTCATGCAATCTCAACAGATTTCAATGCTAAAAGATATATGCTAGAGATACGTATATGTATATCCAAGACAAAACGTGTATACAAAAGTCATATTTAGGATGTCTAAAAAAGACAGCATACTTTGCTATATGTGTATGTGTATCTTGATACGTCTCATAGTAAAAAAACTAATTGGCATGTATGACAAGTTTAGAAATGAGGAGAGTAGGTGTGCAAGTAAGGACGCACAAAATGGAAAGTGGCAAAGAAACCATATTCGTGTCGCGATTACCACGTTTAACTTGGGCGTCACTCTCGACAGTCATTGCCGTACTGTATGAAAATTTGGCTTGAAACGATTTGGAAAGTCGAGTGACCGTAGTCGGCGGCCACAATGGTATATTATTCTACTCCACTGGGCGACAGAACTAGAGCAGACAATAAAGCGAGAAGAAGAGTAAAGGAGTTTCAGAAAGACCGAGTGGCAACTCTTTCCTGCGTGGCGGAAACTGGGTTTCGAACTGTTTCGAGAACGGAAGTCAGTACCGTCCCAAAGGAATAGCGTAGTCGTCTTGGTTCTCTCTTTTATGGACTTTTCGGATCTCTTTTCCCTTTGGTGAATATTATTACACGACGCTTGCAGGATATATTGGGTTTTCGATGCACGTACTTCCTTTACTGTAATATCGTGGATATTCGCGTTATCGTGAATTCTCACTGGGACACAATCCCATTTCAATTTGCTTCGCATGCCTTCAAATGCGCTTAGGGAATTTTATGATACCTGAATGGACTATACATCATGACCGTGGCTATGTTGTAACCTTTCTAATCTAACCCTTGTACCATGGATGCTTGTACACTTTCTCCGAACAAAGGCCTACACACGAACACCCTGTACGCCTAGCCCACATTCACGCATGTTGACTATATACGTGTATATATATACACCTAGTACTCGTGCTATCAAAAATAATAGGAACGGAAAGCCAGGTGCTCCGCGACCCTGGAGTCTTCGTGAAAATAAAGTGCATCGAGGACAGAAGGTTTCCAGGACTCTTCCTTTGTGCTTCCCTGCTATCCCAAGGAGCATGCGCGAGAAGAAAGGACTAATAGTTTGTCGAATATAGCACGTGGCTTGGGACACGTGTCTAAAGGTCGATGCTCTCCTATACCGGATTTTATTTGATTCCCTTACGAGTGGTTAGCGGGCCCACGTTTTACACACTAAAAAGCTCAAGTAGGAAAAGACTTCTTCTTAGATGGAATCTCAAACGCGAAAACTTCAAATGACTCAGTGACGCAGGGAGGAATGACGTTTGAAAATTTTTAAGCCTAATAAACGCCAGATGTGAATGTCAATTGATAAACTCTGCTCTTACAATTAGGTAAATTTAAAGCAAAGGACTCTGGGTACATTTATTTTGAATTTAATACCCCATAAATGAATAAAAAGATTTTATACCAGTGCCCATAACAATTTCTCTTTGTACAGGACGAACTCCAATGCGAACTGTTTACAATTTTCAGCGGTTAGACCTCAAAGGGCCAAAGAGGCTTTTGTGCTTCTCACACTGACACACATCACCGATGGCAACTGAACCCACTGCTGAAGGTTGCCAGGGCAACTGCATCGACCGATCTCATCCATCCAAGCAACCCCATAACACAGCAACCCTCCAAGAGAGTCGAGCTGATTCGGGTTGCACATCGAAGATATACGCATAGCATACATTTCGCTGGAATCCTGCCATTGAAAATGATCACGAGCGTTATTCTAGAAACATGGATTACGCGGGTAATCAAAGAATCATTGTAATCCATATGGAATTATGCAAATAAGTAAATACGAAGTCTCAAATGAGATCTGTCTAATGAAAATATAATTCCAAGAATCACTCTAATAGGATCAGCAGTGGCTGACCCAACGAAGTGGAGTTTCAAGAAGTGCATTGTTATACCAGAAGAAGTTGACGGGTACTAGCCAAGAGCCAGCAAGAGGATAAGCCGTGTTCCATAGAAGCTAGAGTATTCGAGAGAAGCTGCCGCTGTGTTCAAGTAATCTAGTTGGAGTATGCAGCATGGCATCTGCTACTTTCGATCGAATAGTTTCGATCCGATGGAGTCCCGAGGAGCAAGAAGTTTGATCGACCGCAGCTGCGTTTACCGGTATGAACAAGATTACAATATAATATTATATATGAGAGAAAGAAAATATAAAAAAGGAAAAACGAAACAAGAACCGTCCATCTGTTTGGGAGGTTATGGCGATGCTGTAGAATTTGCAAATGAGTTTTGCTGGTAGTCTAACCTAACATAATTTCAAATCGGCAAGTATACTTCCAATGTAATTTCGGACGGCTCGGCTACTTTCTCCCTCTAACTGACCAGTTGACCGTTAACGCCCAAAGAGGAGCACGCCTGGGTCGAGAAAGAAAGTTGTCGAATAGAAACGTACGGTGCACGCTAACTATTAATAGAAACTGGTAGTGGTTATGTCTATCTGGTAAACGAGCGCCAAGCAGCGTTAGATTGAGGTTAGCTTGCCCAATCGTTTGTACCACAGATCCACGGGACGCACACGCTTACGGTCTGTACGTATTAGATAGGAAACACGCATGCAAACGTGCGCGCGCGCGCCATGGAGACTAGTCCATGTCGAAAACGTGCACACTCGGCTGTGTTTGACTGCTTTAACCTAAAAACGGACGGTTGCGTGTCTCCACTGCGTTGCTTTGCGTGGGACGACGATGAGGAAACTGGGCCAGTTTGATTCGCCAGATGGACAAGTATATTTCCTAAACAGCCACGAACCTTCGAGTTATTAATCTTCCCCTTTTATACTCCCCTTGACTAAATACCATGCCAGAGAAGCTTAATCCAGTATTGCTCACGTGCAAGTACTAATTACGCGGATCGCACAGAGAAGTTGAGACAGTAAATTTTGAAAACGGGTTTAAGGAAATTGAAAAAAATATTAACATTTTGATATTTACAAGTAATTTTTTTAAATCGATACGTTATGTGCCAGTATAAGTACATCTTTCCATTTGGAACTTTTCTTAGACGGTATTATTATTTTCAAAAAAAAACGTCATACGTCACCAACCTTATATGCAATTCGTAATTCAAAATAGATGCTCTGGTTACGTGGTTGGCCAATGCGCCAATGGATTCCCTTTGTCGATCTAGTGCTAAAGTGCCTTTGTATCGTTGTAAGCGCAAAAAGGAAGAGATTTTCTCGTGGGATAGGGCGGATAGGAAATAGTCACACGGTAATTATAGGTGAGGGCGTGTAGGTGCCCATTACGATAGACCAAGTATTACGACAGCCAAGCAGTTGAGCAAGCAGCCAAACAACCAACCAAGCAACGGTAAATAAGTAAGTGCCATTGAGGCGACGAATGTCCTTCAGGAAAAATACTAATCCTACTAAGGTAAAATCGAGAAAGCGTTTAATCCATATGCATATAGCTGTCTAAATATCTATCATATAAATTATACTACCAAATTCCACGCGATAATGAAACACTGGACAGAAAACCCGTCCAACGTCCCATGAGTATGTCCTGACAAGTGTGAAGATCCAATATGGCTACTCATATACGTACATAAGGTTCACCGCCAGTCAGATTACCAAGTAGATGCATGTCGTACAAACATTTGCTACGGATAAATAGAAAGCCGTGCTCTCGCGATCTGTAAACCTCGACAAATCTTGAGTGTCAATACTCCAGGAATATACAACCAGAAACATCTGTACTCGGTGGCGATACTGTCGTAAACTGTGAGAGGCAAGTGTTTCTGCTGGACTTCGGAACAAAGGAATTGGTCGAGAGACGAAAGGAATGGAAAACCGGACGATAAAACCTGCGAAATATCAGATTAGCGAATCTATTGTTATCGGTACACATATATGATCGTATTACTTTCTTTAGCCGTTATTATCAACATATAATTTATTGAATTTACTTACGTGAGCATCCCTCAAGAAAAGACCCTGAATTATCGCGTAATAAAATGACACCTATCTTTGGTACACAAGCATCTTAATTGGCTCGACTCTCTTTATTCCACAGCTTCGCTTTACCATCTGTCTACATACGTAACTACCGAGTAGTGTCGTAGTAGCTTTAAACCAACATAAAAAGAACCCCAACTCTTAATTGCGCGCTTTCAAGCATGAATTCCGACAGCTTCTACTGATGCTTGAGGAGAAAGCTCGTTTCAAATTTTCAAGTCTGTTTCCTTCTTTATGTTCTTTTCTCTCTACGTAACTTAGTAGCGTCGTTATCACTATATTAATGTCGATTTGTCCTGGTGCTTTCAGTCTTCGAAATCGGCTTATCACTTTTTTAATGATATAATTTATTTATATATATTTTGCTATTCTGATTCAAATAAGTCATTCTCTTTTTATTTTATTTTACATTTGTGTGTGTGTGCGTGTGCGTGTGCGTGTGCGTGTGCGTGCGTGCGCGTGCGTGTGTGTGTGTGTGTGTGTGTGTGTGTGTGTGTGTGTGTGTGTGTGTGTGGGTGGGTGGGTGCGTGCGTGCGTGCGTGCGTGCGCGCGCGCGCGCGCGCGTTTGTGTGTGTCTTCACTTGTATCTATCTCGTCTGTACCAACGATTATATTCCTGTCGAATGATTTTCAGCTTGGTAACGAACCGAACGCACTATTTATAAAGCGCACGGGCGTCGGCGTTCGACGCCAAGTACAGGCATCTTAAACAGGCCACCCTCTTTAATTTTAAACCTCCTTTGGGCACTGGACTCTGGAACAAAAACAGACTTCATCTACTAGGCCGTTCAACGTCTATCAGCATTTTTATTTTTAGTGCTCGTTTGCCTGTCAAACCGCGCAAAGAGTTTACCAGGTAACAATCTAATGTCGTCTATCTATACTCTACTTATATTCTTTGTCTCTTCATGAATCCCTTCATACAAACCCCAGCTCGGGAGACCCGTCTCCTTATGCTAATCAGGCCACGAGCATCTCTTTGTAATTGTAAAACTTTTTCATAGTGCACCTACTATATTAAACTTCCTATCGCACGGTGTATTAATCTGAAACGCGATCTAATGTTAAATGTCCGTTTCTCGTGTGGAACACGACAGGCAGTTACCAGACTTTCGATTTGCCAAGTATTAACTGAAGTATGCATAAGTACGTATGAAAGGAGCATTAGAGTGAATGAAAAAAGAAATAAGCGAGAGGGAGAAGCGTAGGAGAAAAATACATAAAATAGTCTCACTTGCTTATACCAGGCACATCTTCGAAGATTTCTTGACGGAGTCTCGAGGAAAATATTAAAAATGCATTTTGTGCACGATCAGTGACGCGTTAGCGCATAATGAAAGTCGGTGATAAATGCATCGGGAAATCCGATTGTCGTAGCTGTGCAATTATAAGCGTGTATTACTATATAATTGTATACGCGTAGATGCGGTGGAAGACTGTATTGTTCCGAGATAAAATTAGGACTGCTCATGGTGGAGTTCTATGAATCATGGAAAATCCCTCAGAAAAATGGTGGCCAGACGAAATCTCCATGAAGTGTAGAAAAGGTACGAAAACTATAAAAAATTTTAGGAAATTAGAAAGTGACAAGATTGTCAAATAAAAATTGCATGTTGTTATTTTTCTATTTCTTTCCTTTTTGATTTCCACTTTTTTAAAAATATAATTACAAAAAGTTCATATTTGCATACGAGATACAGCGCGGCTGGATAAAAATATATTAACAGAGTAAAAATATGTAGAGTAATACATATGTATAGAGCGATTAGTTTCTAATTTGCATATAGCTATGTACAGAGATACTTGTAAAATGTAAATAAATTTCAACGTGGAACAGATTCAACCCTTGTAATAAGCATAGGCTTACTTCCAAACTGGGGATGAAATACTAATATTCTTTATACGTTATTATGAAGTCATTAGGGGTGTAATTGACTTTGGCATTACGCGAATGTTTTGGCTCTCTATTAGTAAGTAGGTAGGTAATACTTTTTGGTGTGTGTATATATATATGGTGTATATATATATATATAGCTTTAGATACGTCCTTACTCAAGGTAGCCCTAAATGGGTAGATGAAAGAGTAATATACAAATAAAATATTTGAAATCAGAGCACTTGCTTTAACCGTACGCGTAGTATCTAATTATAAAGAAAGGAACTGGATTATAATGTGCGTTAGTTCCACCTAAGATATAGGTACCTATTTCGTCTGTACTCAAGGTGCAAATTTAAATTTTCAATAGAATAGTCGATTAAAAAAAAAGACAGAAATTGTTGTTCTTTTCTAAAAAAAAAAAGAAGCGAATGTAAGAAAGATATTTTCGTTTTCTTTCGTCTTATAAAGGAGCTGAAATGTTCCTACTGGTACAGAGGAGTCAATTTTAGGGTGAAATAGGGGTGAGACAGAGAAAAGCGGTGGTAGGAAAGTTTCTTCCCCGAATTCGAAGTCTCTCGGAGCATCGTTGTACCCTCCCCTCACGAGACTAGGAGCACGTGGCCTCCCACCATCGACCCCCGAGATTAAGAGCCACTGGAGGGGTATACAGCAAAAGCCGAAGGGTCGATAGCTGCTGGAGTCGTAGTTGCTTCTGTAACAAAGGAATTGAGTAACGAAGCAGGCGTTTTATAAGTTTCTCGTAAATCGGAAAATGGGATTTTTGGGACAATAAGAATCTATGGCAGAGAAAAAGAAGGTGTGTCTATCAGTCAGTCGCGTTGATGATGATTACTGGCACGTATATCTCTAGAGCGACCCGATTAGATAAGAATGGGAAAACTAGGTTAATATGTTCTCGCGCTATTGTTACTGCATGAAAGTGATCTAGTCACGGAAAATGATTGAGTGATTATTTATAGAGAATGGCGCATTGAAAACAATGGGGTTATCCTGATTTACGATATAAATTAAATTTCCTCAGAAACCAAGATATGGGTTAGGTTCATTCGAGCTGTGGTTCAGAATTCTGTGCCAATGGATATGGAGTGTACAGGTGTTATGGATGTTTGAGTACGGCTGGGTGGGATTCGAGGACTTCCTGCATGAGAGGAAGTTAGGTAGGGTTTTGATGGAGGTGAATTCGAGATATTAGATTTGAACGCAGCTGCCACTAATACTTCCCAGTTTGATGTACTTGGTATACGAATTAAATCGTTGCTCTCCGTTGATCTTTGCCATGAAGTGTTGTGTGGGTTGGCAAGTCGAAAAAAAAAATTTTGTAATTTCGATGAATTCCAAAATTTTCATAAGCATCATGATAAAGCCATGTAAAAGTCTTATCCTCGTGTCAGATTCAATATTTTTCAGTATGCGCGACGACGATTGACAAAGTTTTTGAAGCTGGTAAAGCCCATGGTTATACGGATAAAACCGGTTTCTTTTTTTTCATAGTCCGGGGCAAGTTAAATTTTGAAACGTTATATTTATACGAAATAATGGTCTGCCAATGTACATGCATACTGCTGCACGGTTAAAGGGCGAAAGATAACCCGTGTAAAGTAAACCCATTGAAAATATAAAATAAAAAATTTTTTTACAGAATCAAAAATCCTTAAATACTCTTGTTATTATTACTCAATATCGCCAATACAAATTCTTGACTGTATATTGTCGCTTAATAAGAATAAGCCACGTCCCGCAAATTTCTGAACAACCTTTTAGAAAATCCCTGTATTCTACCCTAAGGGCACGAAGGGGTGGCGCAACCCCTTAACACTGCTTTGTACACAGTAGAATATTGTACCGCGAAGACGTAACCACTTTATGACATTTAAGACGACTCGCAATCAGCGGGAATCCAAGTAAGCAATCAATAGAAAAATGGCGTCGTTTAAAGTATAAACATAGCACGAGCGTAAAATACGAGGAACATATAGAAACGAAGAAACAAGCGGCATACAAAGAGGAGAACCGGAAAGAAATGAAAGAAAAGAAAAAAGGAAATAAAGCATACTGCAAGTTTCAGTATGGCATACTTACAAGACAAGAAGTTGCGGTGAGTCAGAACCGTCTGGCCCTGAACTTGACATTGGCACGCGTGGTAACAATTTGCAAATTCATTGCGTGCTGCGAACTCCGTGGTCGCGCCAATTATAATTCGCCACTAATAAGAGAATCGCTCACTAAAACAAATCCCATAATAAAGATTGAACCACCTTCTTGTTTCTCATTCAGATTTTGTCTCCTAATGAAATAAAATAAATACAATCTGCAAAGGACTCTGGTACTAGCCACCTGTCTCACTGTGTAAAAAGTGAAAGGATATATATATATATCATCCTCTTATAAGAGGATGATCAGGACCGACCAAAGACGGAAGAACGTTTACCATTTACCAAGGAGAATAAACCATCCAGGTGACTTAAACCCTTTCGGGCAAATCTACATCATAATCCTGAATATACCATGCATATACCTATAACAGGTACAGAATACAGTAATAACAATTGTGAATTTTCAACCAAATAGCGGTTAACGAGGGCCTCGCCAAACATCAACTGGAATTTATTTACTTCAATTAAGCGAGACAAAGTCTGCGAACGTCTGGCTCTCACGGCCTGTATGATATCAGTGTTACCAAAAAGTACGTATAGACTGCTATTTAGATTGCTAGCGTAAGAGAGAGAAAGAGAGGGGGGGGGGCGTAGAAAAGTTTCGATCCTCACATACGGGTATACTAAACACTAAAAATTCTCCTTCTCGCACAGCGAAGGGTCGTCGATATGAACATCACCTGCTGCTATCAGTCTACCAGTGCGCAGAGGACCTATACGTAGCTACATTTACTGTACGTTACCCATATACATCTATGTACATATATATCGTACATGGCGGTTGCGCAGAACCGTTCCTCCGGGGCACAGAAAGGTTTCCGTGCTGTTCAAGCCGCCCAGTTACGAGGCAGTTACTTTATGAGCCAGTTCGTGACGAAAGCCAAAATCAACTGATTGTTGCATGGTGCAGTAAGATTGTCGAGATGCTGTCACAGATCCGTACGAACCAGTTAGGAGGTATGTTGGTCTGTGTTTTTTTTATATTTAACGATAAAACAGGCCGATATGTCAAATAGACTTTTATCATACGATCAAACCGATAAGGAAAAACAAATATATATATATGTATATATATATGTATCGTATGTTATAAATCATTTAAATATCATCTCTGCTTCATATGGGAACACTCCCGAAATTGGGGACGCGTCTACATTCAGCAACGAATGTGTGGCGTTTTGAGTGATAGAATCTTAGAGATCAAAACGTGGCCGATCAATTGGCTTGTACTCGGGAGACTGGTAATTTAATAGCTGAGGGGTGCTCATCGCGTTGTGACTTTATATTGTTATGTTTATCTATATTATTATGTATAAAGCGGCAATCCTTTGTACTGTATGCTGTAGTTATGATTGAACATTTTTTAACTAGAAATTATGATGAAGGAGATCGTTAATTTTAAATTGTATGGTTCTAAATGTCATGGAGAATTAGCTAGTCCGCTTTTTTTCTAGCAAGGCAATCGCGTGACTGCTATGTAATTACCAAACGATAGAATAAAAGTGC
Source organism: Calameuta pygmaea (assembly GCA_031762395.1). Lineage (NCBI taxonomy): Eukaryota > Metazoa > Arthropoda > Insecta > Hymenoptera > Cephidae > Calameuta > Calameuta pygmaea. The sequence goes on along the minus strand of JASANN010000518.1, from coordinate 46,826 downwards.
CGAATCTTTCACGCGAGAATTTCGTACGACTCGCGATGATACCCACACTCGAATTTAAGTAAGCGAATGGCACTGTGCACTTTTTGACTGCTGAGTACAGTCCTGGTAAAAAAGCACTCTTTACGTAATTATATTTTCCAAAGATAAGACATATCGCCAAGCACGTGGAGTTACTAAAGCAATCAGACAATATTAATAATCTTGTTTCGAATCCAAAATGGGATGTCTGATTATCATTTTAGGTTAACGCAGCGATGATAATGATAATTTATGATATCTCTGTAGAAAGTACTTTCGATTTGATGATAGGTTAGATGGGGCATGGATAGGTATCACTGGAGAAAAAAATTCTAATCTCGGCTATTAAAATTGTACAAAAACATAATACAAGCCTTGTCATATAATTGAAACTTATTCAAACAATTCAAATATTCGCGCGCTTACGTATAAGTTCGTTTCTCTTTCGTCTCGCTACCTTCAATCTCTCAGATCGGAATATCTCTAAGAACGATAAAACGTAATTAAAGTATGCTTAGAGTAAAGTTTATGTGCGACCACTAAGACTCCGGAAAGAAAACCGCATTTTGATTACGTAGCATCCGGTGTGTGTGTGTGTGTACCTAATATGGTCGGCCTAACTTGTAATCTACAGCGATCGTTTTTTCTGCGTCAGCCTTTTATTGCTTAAGTTTCTTCTAGGTCCCTTCCTCTTCTATGTGATCGCCAGTAATTTTTTTTTCTTTCTCTTATGCATCCATCTTTTATTTACCTTCATAGAACTACACACTATTTATTATACCCTTTTGGTACATTTATAGACTATCGTATCAGATCACTTTTTCTTTTAGGCATATTCTTACCTTCTACGTTAACTACTCTCGTACTACGAACCACATACGTAATCTCCGGTTCCTTTACGCATTGTAACCATAAATTATACGTACGCCTTTCCTGTACGGGAAGACCATTTCCGTTCTGTTGTTATCAACTTGTGTGATTACGAGTTACTCTATATCATATATACATGTATATATATGCAAGCAAATATATTTGCGTGTAACCAAAGCTCTGCCGTGTGTGTGTGCGTGAGTGTGTATGTACATGTATATTTTGTAGGATATGTATAGAAGCGATATCTACTGTGATTAGCTACCAGTGACGTCAGCGATGTACTGTTTTCAGTTATTCAGTACATTGGCAAGGAAAAGTGGGGCAAGCGGGGTCCCGACGTGGCAAGATAGCCTACTCATAAAAATAGTTTAACATATTTCATTATATATTTTTGGAATTTCTCTAACGCCATCAGTTTCTTGAGAGAACCGCATTACTCTGTCGCTACCTAAAATTTTATACATGTAGGAAAATTTATTCCGTTAAATATACAAAGGCATACCGAACGTTCCTGACTAGGCGAGGAACTATAGTTGCTTAATAAATTATTGATGATTTCAGTACGTCCCGAAGACAATGTACAGGTTACGTGGAACTTCGGAAACTCATAACGAGAAGCACTTACGTGTACAATTCCACTAGTAATTTTTGTTAATACTCGGTCTTATACATATTTCTGTAATAGCGTGGAGACTTTTCATGAAAAATTAGATGTATTTTTTTTAAATTCCTCTATGGTATTATACGTGAGAATTGACGTTTTAGTTGAAGTGTAAACGGTTTCAAAAAATATAGTCTTTTTATTGGAGATTTTTCAAAAATACATAATTTATCTTTATTCGTATTTAATGACATTTGTATATTAGACTAAATAAAGAAAATAACAAAAGCAACGACTCGGTTTTGCCAAACAAGAAATTCTACTCGAATTAATATTCTCTTTATTGGTGTACCTGTACTTGAGTTTAATTTGTATTATTTTGAATCTCCCGCCAGAATGGAGCACGAATATTCACCAATGAGAGAATAGTTGCTCGTAACATGAATCGGGTGCTTAACTGTTTTTTGTCACTCGCTTGACAAGGACACATGTGGCACAGAATTACGTCGTAGATTCTTCCGCAGTTCTTTTGTGGCACGTTTTCTACTCTTGAGACATGTTTTGACCTTAGACGACGCCGACGTCGCAAGGATCGAATACACGATGGGTTGTTGCAATGCGATAGGAAGGTTAATCGAGTACTTACGAATCGAAATATTCGCTACATTTAACCAAGTCTATTATTAAAAGCGACACTCTGTATAACAGTGATGTCAGAACGAAGCGTATATCTTTTATAGTCTGCCTCGATAATAGAAAAAAAAATCAATTCGAATTATCGCAGACTAGAACGTCAATACGATATAACGCAATAGGACAAACCGAAAAAAAAAACTAAATACTCCTTGACCCGCCAAGATGAATTATTAAAGAGCTAATTAAACAGAAGTCTAGGATTTCAAACACGAGCGTAAAGCGAGGCAATTAATTCTCCAAAAATAAAATATCTATCGTCTGTCCCGTATAACAGCGTTGTCAGATCATTATTTCACTCTATCGTCGAAACCTTCGTAATCGTAACATCTCGCTTTTCCATTCGCTCAAAGTTCCACGCATACCAACTTTCCAAGTATAATTTAATTAAGCGTTCATTGCATACTCGTAGTTCTCCGTAGCTCGTCCACCCTATCTAATAATACAATATAAAGACCTACATTTTTCACTAGTCCCAGTGATTCTTTCGGTTCCCCATAAACTCCCAGTAAAATCTCCGTTCTCTTTACAACGTTACAATGCGTTCCCGTTCTGTGTCGAAATGGCAAGGTTGTAGGCACGACTTACATAAAGCAAGCAATGCGCGTTTCTATCCGTCGACTCGGGCTGATCCAATTGGCGTTTAAATAGCTCCCAGTGGCGCCTCCTCGAACTTCTTGCCACGATCAATACTCGCAAAGCTAAAACCAGCCTCGGCATCTTGCATTCGTTCATAACGAAACCGTTGGCCCGGCCTGCTCGGATTTCATTGTCCTCGAACATTGGGGCCGTAGCAGCGCCATCTCGCACGTTATGAGAGAAAAATGTCTTAGAAAAAAAAAGCATAACCGCTGATCATACGTAGTGCTACTTCCAGATACATACGACGGTACCCACTCATCGACTCCACGCTAAGCGCGTTATTCTCTTGGTCGCGAAAAGAGGAGGACGCGGAAGTAACTCACACCCTGACGATTTTTTTCTCTCATTGTCAGTGGCGATTATCACCGAGCTTGCATACGTACGCGTACACGTACCAGGCACGAACGCGAATGATCTACGCTCTGGCAGAACGTACGATATCTCAACAGGCATGTGGGCAAGCTTGGGCATTGTGTCGTGCAGGGTCGGTATCGAGCGTAACTCCCCCCCCCCCCCCCCACACACACTATTTAATATTGCTGCTTCCACGTACAAAGGACGTGAGTATGCGAGAACAAAGCTAATGTTTTTTCTTTAATAAGATGTAAATTTATATATGGTGCGTATATAGAGATCGTGGAAAAATCTAGGGAATTTTGTAGAGTGCCAATAGAAACTAGATCGTGGAAGTATTTCGGCTTAGTAAGGTTATGGATGGCTGGTGTTACGTGTGTGATAGGAAGTTTCGATACGGTGTGTGCGAGGGATGTGTACGGGAAGTAAAGGGGAGAGTATGGCGAGTGAGAGTGAGTGAGTGAGTGATGTAGTGAGAGAGTATGAAGGCGGAGGACAGTCATTTGTACTCGCGCACGCTAACGTAAGAAGAACAAAGAAAGGGCCCTAGCGACCGGCAATGCGGCAACGCAGAGCGCAAAGCGCTTGCGCGCCTCGCTGCTATGTGAGTCAAGGACGACACGTGCGGCTCCGGGCGACCTACTTATATCCTCGTGCTTCGGACATGATCGGACCGACGGCCGAACTTTGCCGAGTGTAGAAATAGGACGCTCGGAGTCCCAAGAGCTCCTCCCTTACCGGCTTCGTGTCTTCTAGCTTCTCTATGGCTGTACGAAGCAGACACTCCGAACGATTCTTGTTCGTCAAAGACCTTTTTCCGTGTGATAAATATGACCAAAGTAATATGATAAACAGCATCCGACGTTGCGTGAGAGACTTGGGGTCATGTTTCGGCGTACGTTAAGAATTGTTGGCCGTATAATTTTGTTTAGCGTTTCCTAGATTGGAGCATAGGACAGAAGCTATTTTATTATCAGATATTTAGTTGAGTCCTCCTGACCAGTAAGTAGATGGAGAACTCTCGAATGATTATAGTCTTTTAAGACGTTATGTCTCGTTGAGTGTTCATGCACAGGGTGGTAAAGTGAGCGGAGTTACTACTTCGCATAGTACTTTATCGTTGGTTCGAGCTTCGTGCAGATCGAATTTCTTTGTTTGAAATTCTTTTCAGGAAGTTTTACAAAAAGGCTGATAATAGGTTGCGAGTTGCAATTGTAGAATTTATTTGATAACTTGAAAGGGTGGGTTAGAAGATAGCAATAAGATGATAAAATGAGTCTTTGTGAGAGAGTTGCGTATACATGCGAGCAGCGTCCAGGAGTGTCATAGTGTGAGGTCATTACGAAACCTTTGTGTAGGGAGTGGCGGAAATCGCTTTGGCAGCCATTGCAGGCGTCCTAGTTACGTACGGAAAATCGATAGAAAAATAGGTCAAAGGTTGCTTATGTAGGGGGAGGGAATAAAATTCGTGGACTTCTTGGAACGTGAGAGTGTCGGTAGGTCTGTCCACGAGATGAAGAAGATGGAAGGAGGAAGTCGCATCACCTAAAAAAGAATGAAGAGAAGGAGGTGGTGATAGTGGTAGTGGAGGAGGATCAGAGAGGCGGTGTCGGGGAAGAGAACTGGAAGAGGGGGTAAGGAAGCTGAAGACGAGCTGTGGGCGTTCTGCGAGCTTCTCCGGAGGATGCACTCGCTTTGCGGAGTCCGAGCAGTGCGCACATGTCGCACGATTTGGTGGCCGTTGACCGAGTGGCTATGGAGGACCTCCCACGTGTCGCAACCCCTACCTTCGAAATCCCACCCTCGTCAATTTTCCCGGCCCAGGGCCCCTCCATTTCCCACCATAAGTAGCGCGTTTCCGCGCGTGGTACGACCAGTTCCCGTTCGACCGCCGTGTGGTACGACTGGTTGCCGTATGTCCATCACAGGCGCTGCTGTACGCCGTCACGTGGAGCCTCTCGGCCAATCCGGTAGTGACTAGTGACGAAGGACCAATCGTAGTGGGCTGTCGTGAGAGTGCGCGATATCGGGTGCCTCGTTGGTGGGGGTCGCAAGAGTGCCGCGGTAGCTAAGCGGACGAACACATCCTCGTTCGCCGCAGCCCGCCTTGGAAGTCGGTTCTGTGTTCCGAGTTCTCCGGAGGAACCGTTCGCCACGAATGATGTTCCAACCGCTCGCCTGTTCGCACGCTTCTTGATCTCTTTTATTTAATCGAATACTACCTACCTATACCTTTTTTATATTTATCGGAATTTACGGCCGTCATCGACCATATCTTCGTCATGGCAGCCGTTGCCAAGCACTACGATTCTGTGAATATCCACGATTAATCATATTTAATCATTCTTGACGGATGGACAGCAGTGCTTCTATTCTATTGTCGCGTACAATACAAAGCGGGGAAAAAGTCGGTAATTCCAAACGTGAAGTTTTCCTGGTATACCGGAATTTTGCCAGTTGTCCTGTGTGCCGCGTGGAGAAACCTTGCGACCGCACTTCCGCATTGTTCGCATCTTGGTCGGCGCCATATTGAATTTCAACTGGGTCACCGATTAACCAGTTTTCCGCGGATTCACAGCCGTCCTCGATATCCTGCCATCGGCTTTTCCCGCAGTCATCTTTTTGGTGCCGGACCTCGCGTTCGAAATTTCTCAGTGCAAGTCTAACGTAACTTAATGCAACTGAAGATCATTTTCAACTTTCTTGTAAAGGAACCAAACTCGCGGATCGTGCATGGAATTTTGATTCTGATACAGTGCCCCGCATACCTAAATTATCACTGGTAGGTAACTATAATTTTTTTCTTCATAATGTAATAAACTGTAAACACTCAACATGCATTTAACTTCTTGCAATCTGATCATTTTTTGATCATTTTGTCTAAAAAAAATTCGCACTATCAATAATTTTACAGATTTAGTCTATATCATAGACCGACAATAATCTTTTATAAGTTTCTTCATAGAACACACCACAATGGATTTACACAAACATTACTCTAATTATTATTACTTTCAATATTAAGCAACTAATTTGAACTGCTGTTACCGCAATATGCATACAACACTTCCAAAAAGTGTCTTGATGTAAAACAGTAAATGTGGCAATACGTCTTAACTCGTGCCAGGTGTGCCAGGCAAATTCGCGATGGACAAAGGATACGTAACATTTTCATCATTTCTGTCGATTATGAAGAATTCATCCGCGTGACTCTCAACCGCGATACGGAACTCGTAAAGTAAGCAATTTACAAGAAGAGGAATTACATTCAAAGGGACAAAAAAACCAAAAGCAGTACGCGTCCGTGTTCCCTGGTCTCACTGGGTAAAGATGGCGACTTGGGGACTAGTAGTGTGGGGCAAGTGTGACGCAATCATCACGTGACCGGGCCGTGGCTAGCAGTTCTAGCTGGGCTAGTGTGTGATCTAACATTATGCTAGGCGGTAGCTACACGCCGGCAGTTGGTAGCACCTCTGGAACCAGAGAAGCGTTTCCAACGTCTTTCGGTCGCTGGGTCAGTGGGGGTGAGAAATGGACTAGGCTATATTCATGTAACAGTCAGTCTTTTTCTCTCTCCTATCGGCCCTACGGCATATCGTCACGGCACAAGAGTTCGCCGGAATAATTGGTGCGCAATTGACAAAAGATTTCGCGTCGCGTCGCAGGATGTTGCAGTTAAAAAAAATCGCCTGCCACTCGGACTCAGCAGTGAAACTCGTGGTCCCCCAGCTGTAAAGCATTTACGGGCTCTGGGATCATGGAAAACACTGCAGCGAGTTCTGGCCAGTCTCCAAAAACGATTATCTTGTACGCGAAGCTATGAATTGTCACTGTGAGATAAAGTTAACATGATCTTGAATTTTTTTAAACTTTATTTCTCATAAAATTCATCGAGTAAATAGATCGTATTATGTATGTTCTTGTTTCCGATGTAACATTTTACGAGTTATCAGTATCTACGTGTTTTGTAATTATTTAATCATTATTGTCACTGAGTGATAAAACTTACGAGACTATGATTTTTCGTAGTTATTTATATGATTTAATAGGTCTCTTTTTATATTGATTATTTTTACTTGTAGATTCTCGGTTAAGCTCTCGCGTTTCATCGATTTACTAGATCTTAGTGCCACCTTTGAAGCTTGTCGGCTCACCTGGTACCGTTCACTTTGCTTGCTTATACTTTCTAAATCCACTTACTTTCGTAATCGACAGATACCAGGCACACTGCTCTACGCTTACTCGAAGCAAAACCCGTATAGATATACATTCTCGAGCGGAACTGTGGAAAGTTCGATCGCCCAGTAGTATGTCGCTATAAAATAACCAGAAGGATATAGAAAATATTAATAAAATTATACATACAATTGGATTAAAAAACCGTAATATTCTATTGTTAATTAATTGGCACTGTAGATAATTACTGTTAATATTATAGCACAATTTATGATGTACAACATTAAATGCTAATAACTAGGTACGTCGAGATGAATAATTGTTAGATTTTTCCGATATGCCAAATTTCTCGTTTAAATTCGCGAACATGTACCTTCAGCCTATTTCACCGATTGTCCACGAATAAATTGCGTGCCAGTATTGTGGCCGAAAAGCTGTCGTAACTCGTTCTTAAGTCAAGAAAGGGGAGCCGAATACTCGCTTGCCTTGTACCACTTTGATCGTACGCAGTTATAAGAGCCGTATAGCTACTTTAGCATCGTATCTACAATACGATGATCGTATCTTACTGTTGAGAGGTTCACGTTTGTTGGCTGAATAGATTTTTCGTAACGTATATAATGTGACTTGCACAGTTGCGATATCGTGCGAGTACGTGTTTTATACTGAATACAGATATACGTATAGCAACAGTTAGCAGCGTGGATACGGAGACGCCGGCTCCCGCCATCTTCTCGAGGCAGCGCTTCGCGGCCATCTTTGCCACGCGGTCACGTACCGAAACCGAATATTTCCAGCGGCTTGTGGACGCAACGATTGTCCCGATGAATTCCGTAACTTGGAAATTATACAAGAGAATATTGCTAGATGGTATTCAGCTGGTAGACGAATATAGCTGCGTTGTCTCTTGATAATGGCATTATTATTATTGCGCAACACGACGCTGTGTCTATTGTCCTTTGTTCTTCGTATATATATTCGATGATGACAACTCGAAAGAAATTTATTTATCGACTCATAAAACTTGATAACTAATATCTCACGTTCATTATATTAAACTTTTTTGATTTTATTAAACCATCGAACTACCTTTTAATGACAATAACATCCATTCGATTGAATCTTGCATTGGATTCGGCTCGTTGGTAGGAGTTCTCCGAAATGGCAGATTGGAAATGGGAGTACTCAATGACAAATTGGATGTGACGCTGTTACATTCAATAAATATCATTCACGCATCAGTGCGTGCTTAACAAGTTCTATCACTTTAATTATAATGCGTTTAGTGAAGTAGCTAGTGTATACCTGACTTCAGGCGATATCGTTTATGTTGGTTCGTACGCCTAGAGTCAGCAGTTGATAGAGTGCTATCTCGGCGAATACTTGACCACTTTGGAATGTCATTTGAATTATTATTATCATAAGAAACGTAATTTCCTTGTTTCTCAGTGATTTACTGTTTCCTAACGCTCCACGTGCTTAATGTTACTCAACTTTCACTATCTAAATACATTTTACAATACGCTGTACCAGTGAACGATAAAGATGATTATCTCAATTTATATTTGAAAGATCAACCATAATCCACATGAGGTATACAGATGGGTTTCGCGTATTAAAAAAAAATTGGAAAAACGCAATACCAATCGCTCGGAACATATAGTCGTCTGAAACTATATAGCAACATCCATTACTTTAATACGGTTAAGTTGGCAAGATGATATCATTCATCTTTATAATAATATTATTCCTTTTTCCACGTACGTAACGCAGGAACACTTGCCATAGGAGTTAATAGAAGAATAATTATTTCTCTTCGACACGATCTAGCTTTTCCTTTCCTTTTTCTCAACTTTCTTATCTCACGCTCCGTTGTTCCCGCAGCAGCTGATGAAAATCACCTTTCCTTTGCCGTTTCGTCATGATCCCCGCCAATCCATTTACCAGACAATTCACTTTAATTTATAGCTTATCTGACTAAGATGTCTCCTGGTTATTCGTTATGTTCAAATGATCACGTGCTAGTTTCACTTTCGGCAATACCCATCCGCATCCACTGTATGTATATAGATATACGTAGGATACGGCCTAGCGATGCTTATACTCTGAACGTTTCGGTACGTACGTGAAAATATAAGTGAACAAACCCGAGTAGAACCCATCGCTGCGTACGTTCGAACCGTAAAATGAGGAAATTGCTCGTTTCGCGCGAGTAATGAAGTTGAGCCGCGACATTATTCACACGTTACACTCCTGACGAAAGGGATTGTCGTGCGGTCCCTATAACACAGTAAAACTGATGGGTCGATTATGAATCACGATAAAAAAGACAAAACTTCTCCATTAAAACAATCATTATCGATAACTACCAGCCAAGAATATAGGTTACATAATCTTTCATGGTACATTTTAAAAATCGAAGATCGATCGATCATTCATCTTAACAGTTAATAAAGTATACAGGTACAACTCGCTGATAGCAGTATGCTAAATATTTTAATAAAATCACAAAGGCAATACCACACTTCGTTTATCAATAAATATTTGGTCGTAGATCTTAAATCGCTATACGCTCGTGTAACGATACGCCATACTAGTTCGGTTGCACCTTGGAATTATAATATAAAAAAGAAGCAAGCGATACGAAATACGGGAAGAGACGTCCCTTTTTTTTCCTCGTGCGTGAACTTCATGCTGTATCGCAAAAACGCTTCATGGATGACATCACTGCGGAGAACGCGGGTCGAAGCAGAGGATTGAGAGTGAGGGTTAAGGAGAAGAAAGACAGAATGAGAGGGCGGGGGGGGGGGGATGGAGAGTGATCGGGAGTGAGGAGAAAGGCCAGGAAGAGGGATGGAATTGTGGTGCAGGGGTAGGGGGTAGGGATAGAGAATGGCTGTTGGGGGGGGGGGGGAAGACCGAGACACGGCAGTATGTAGTGTGTAAGTGGGATGGGTTAGCCTTGAAGAACTGAAAGAGAAGAAACCATGCATATCCCTGTGTTCCGTTCACTTCGTGAGTGAACCTTTCCAACGGAACGGACATATCTGGGTATCTAGGCTCCCTTTCGCATACTGCCGCATTCGTTTCTATACTCGATTCCTTACCAGAGGAACTGCTGAATTTTGTTTTATCCATAGCTGTATGTACATACGTACTTTTCTAGTGTTTTACGTAGACAGCATTTAGATATCTTTTAACGAATCTTTAACCAGTTTATATATTATTCGGGCGTGTTATTCGTATTATTTTTCAAATGCGTCAGAGTTTGGATTTTTGTATTATTTCGGCCACGCGGTAGTAAGTCTGAATAATTGTTGTTCAGGTATCGTTAGATTTGACGTATTTCTTTCGAAGGTCGTACTTGAAGTATTTGGTTATTCGTACGTATATAGACTAACCGACTGATTTGTTATACGAGAGTTATTGTAGAATTTAATCTTTTTTTTCAAATTCTTCTCCTTCTCTCGGTGTTCATAAAGCTGATGCTTCTGACCAATGAGTTCTCGCTTTGTGGTCAAAGAGAATTGCGTCACTCGTGCGTCACAGGCCGTGTTTTGAATTAGCCTGTAATTAGCGATGAATTAGCGGACGGGCTCGGTCGAATCCCAACGAAAATGTTGGAAGACATCGCGCTGCGGGAAATTAACGCTTTCAAATATAGCAACGAATTGAGATATTTTTGTACTCACTTGTCACAAATATTCGTATCTCGTGCCTGTGTGCATAATCGTTAACTTGTTTGCGTATGTGGTTTTTGATTTTTCGATGCGACGCGGATTTACATATTTTTGTAACGGGAAGTCTTGTTATCGGGTACTTTGTCTAATCATTATATATATGTGTACATACATATATCTTCTGTGTCGCATTTCAAGTTTGCCTTACGATCACGAGGAAATTCACTCGACTCGTACGATTAAGTCGATCCATCAATTACTCTTCTTTAATAAGGACACGCTTACCGTAATTAATCCTGTTACATTGCCTTATGCTGTATGCACATTTTGCACAGAATATTCGTATTTGCGGTGGTTGGGTAGCGTCTTTTCACTTTGCGCAAAAGATACACGTGCCAATTATTGTATCTCTCGTGAACTGACGCGCAGTAAAGATGCATTTACGTCGGGTGCATTTCGGGCTCAGTGCCATTAAATTGCAACGATCAATGTCATTATTTTCGTAACGTGTCAATCACTGATACGAATTTATTTGGGTCTCAATGATATTATCAGTCTATGTCGATAGGTTTTACGTAAATTTTCGGCTCTCGAGCTTTTCGTATCAAGTTCTGCTTCTATGAAGTATAATATACGTATACCTTATGTATAAGATATAAGCGTATAGGCTATAAGGAAAAACGCATTTACCTAGGCAGCGTTATCGTTGGGTTTTGATGACTGAAAAAAAAAATTTTGCGTAATATATTTTCTACTTTTAGTCCTCATTTTTTGGCGCTTCTATACTATCGAGAAGCATTCAGTTTGGTATTATGTCGAGTTGCTGTCCCTGAAAAACTCGTTGGTATTTCGATATCTCAACGAAGGAACAAATGGATATGTGAGCACGATACCAGATATGAATACACAACTGTTCATCCGCTGACGTGCAGGAGTATAGATTTTCTAGTTTGTAAAAAGCCAGCGTGGAGATCGTTGAGATTTATTCTATTGTGCGACGGCGTTTATTACGAAATCGCTTTCAAGGTTTCGCAGCAGGTAGATATCATGGATATATGTATGCAGGTATCCATCCAGTATATTAGCTATTAATTTTATTTCCGTAGGGGATTAAATTAGCACACCTTGTCATATATAATACTCGTAGGCTTTCATGAACATTCTATTTTTATATTTATTGCATCCATTTTTGGCAAAACACCAGGGTGGGTACATGTGTGGTCACTCGTGGCTTGTATTGTGCACGGTGACAGGGCTTGTTATGAAATTTAATGAGAATTTATTAATCTAAAATACAAATTTTTTTTATTAATTGTCAAAGGACCAAGATCGGTTTTATGTACGAAAAATGCATTCTCGTAGGTTTTTTTAAAATAATTATTTAAAACCCCCGTTTAAGCGCGTAGCGTGTAAATGCAAAAAAGAGTAACGCATGCCAGAGATAAAAGGCTCGAAGTGGAAAAAAGCGGAAATATATTTTAATTATAATATCTCGTCAACGCAAGGTTCCTCGCCCACGTACGGACTGCATGCTAATAACGCACGTTCGAAATCGTTTAGCGAAATTAAAAGTTTTGCGTGCTGGTAATTTTCTGCGTACACGCAGATGAGAGAAGCATACTATATAGGCATATATCGATGCGGTAAAACTTTAAATTGTATCTGGTCACACCGTCTAACCAGTGTTTTTGATAATACAGTGACCGTTATACTCGGTTTGAACTTTTCGCACAGTTCATTATTCTGCAACAGATTTCAAATGGGTGTCGCGGGCTTCGTGCTAGCGATAGTTATGGATATAATTTCATGAAAATTTCGCCAGGGCGCAGCACCCTCGTCCCCGTGCGTTATGTCCTTTCGTGAAAAGTTTAACTGGTAGATATTCGAGAGATGAAGAGGAATTTTATTGAAATAAAAAGGAGGGGATGATAATATGACGGTTCCGTGCTATTTATGGATACTTCATTCTCGTTCCAGGTGGTACAAGATCAAAGAGTGATTTAATTTTTCAAAATGTGCGTCCACCCAGCAATTTCTCCAGAGGATCGGAGAAAGCTGGTACTTCTACGAATTACCTTGAAAGAGCGGAGAAAAAATATTGTTTGGTGCCATCGCGATCTCCCACGTTAATTACAGTCGCAATTAACTGACGGTAATTAGAGAATCAATATCCTACGTGCGACTGGGCAGAGCACCAGGCGGGAAGGCAAATAGAAAGACGCAGGAACTGTTCGAGTAAATTAAAGTCTCGCGAGCACCGAAACGCTTGGAAAAACTATGTATTATATATGTGTATATATATACACACACATATATAGGCAGTTATAGGTTAGGGAGTCACATAGGGTGGGCTCGTCTACTTTGGAAGATCCATCCCTAACTTTCACCCTCACTCGGCCCAGATATCCAAGATGGCGTCGGGAGCGTGAACCCTGCGGGGGTGCGTAGGCCACGCCCTGAACCTACACGGGGTGGGTGCGTCCGTCCCACCCGGAGACGCTAATGTTCGAGTAGCACGCCAAGGACACGCCAAGGACGAGGATCGAACGCCTCAACACGAGGAAAAATTCATCATCCTCATTTCTCTTCTGACAAGCGTCGTCGCTCCATCTCGCAGGGATAATTTTTGTTTACCGTTACCACCTTACGGAAATTACCTAGGGATCCATGGAATAAAGACGGTATTGACTTCCGGATCGGGACGAATCGTGTCGTACGAACTATGTTTGAATACGATACCATGGAATGGATTGAAAATATTATCAAAGTTATAATAACCCGAGGGCACACCCTTCACGGGTATCGTAACACTCATACGTATACCCACTCACATACATAAGTGCACTCTGAATATGACGTTAAGTAATCCATATGACTTTATCCGATCTTAAAAGTTCCCATAATCTTTCGGCATAAGACAAAGCCACTGGATGCGACTTTCTTGGCTATAATTTTACGGACGCTACCTGCAAAAGAGACACAAGGCCAACCGGTCTCTTGGAGGTTTTCCGATCGAAGCCAAGTAATGCGCGCCGGATGATTTAGGTGCAGGAAGAGATTATACGCCGGAGAACTGGTTATGTATTAACGTCTGGTATCCATTGTGCAGGCCAGTTTTCGCGGTCGTCGGCTATACGTTCCGCAGGATCTCTCTCGAGTGAAAGCTAAATAAAGGTGAGTTCAGATTAAAATGTTCGAAAACGTCTGTGGCTCGCGAGTCACGTGCCAGCGGCCTGGAAAATCGGATCGTTCGATCGGACAGTCCAGCAGCCGAGTTTCCCTCGCACGTTCGATTTCGGTTACAGTTAGGGAAACTAAGCATGCGTTGAATTTGACCGCGACAAGAGGCGATCCTGGGCAGGCGACAGGCTGGCAGGGATACTAAGCTAGGTGGGTGTACCTATAGGCGAGGGATGTTCGTCGAGGTTTCGAGGGACTGGATAGCATCGTGTTAGCGGTGGAGGCGAGAGGCGTCGTTTCCGGCGTGGCACTGGCAGTTTGGCAGGCTAGCTGGGGCCATGCGACATGTGTGTCAGTGCTAGTGGTACCGGTTCGCCTTGATCCCTCGAATAGCCAGTCATCTCTTACGTAAGTCCAAGAGAGGGACTTATCTCTGCACGCAAGAGCGAGAGACGCCGGACGGCGTGAGAGTCCAGAGCCATCTTTCTCTCTCTTTTCTCCTGTCTTCTCCTCGTTCTCGTTCTCTCCTCCATCCCTCGCTCTCCTCTTTCACCCTACCGTTGACTTCCCTCTCTGCTCCTCTATTTTCTTTCATTCCCCCATTCCCTCCCCTCGCTCACTTCACTACTCTGTCCATCGCCTTTACCCAAGCGGAGCTACGATCCTCCCTCTTTCGCCTGCCAAAGGACGCCAGAAGCCCTGCTCTATGGCGTGCCGGAGTCATTCTAGGAAGTAGGAAGGGTCCGAAAGGGAGAAGCCTGAGCTACGAGCTCACCCAAGCCATGGGAACGAAACGCGCACTGGGCCGCTTCTATCCGTTCGTTGGTTCTGCAGACATTGCATCGTAGCCAACGTATGTACGACACTGCCAGACTCGAGTCTCGATGTACTATTATGCGCCGATGACGTCATGGGCACACGCCACCGACATCTCCGTTTCACGTGGACATACCCGCGAAGGAACTCACGTTACCCCCCCGGGACCCGTTTCCGTTTCCAAGGTCTCCTTCCAACCTGGGTCCCCCCTGGTATCTTCTTAACGAGAAGGGATCCTGGGATAACCACCCCAGGAAAATGTCTGCTAACGACCCACCACCCTTGCCCTCATTTTCTTCCTTAACCTCGACGATGCCACTGTCACTCCTCGACGTCCATCTGTACCGTCGGTAACCTCCTCTATTTCTCTCGATGATCATCCACGTCATTAACGAACGACTATCCTTTGTTTTATTGCTGATCAGTGACGTTCGCTATTAAGCGCCTATTACACACCTATCCTGAATGCTGGGAACAGGTGAACGTTGCTCCGTGCTCAATGGTGGCGGCCATCATAAGGAATAATCGAGCGACGTGTCGATCCCAGAGATTTCGTTTTGATACTGATACACCCGTGTCTCATAGAAACCAATGAATTATACCTGAGCTTAGTTCTAATGTCATGTGTGAATGAGTCAGGTGGTTTTCGATTAAAAATAAAACAGTCGTTATAAATCATTTATACATACCAAGTACAGTCTAATGTATACATGTATATCAACCATTCGATCTGTATAAAGATATTTACAAGCTCATGAATGATTCGCAATTAACAAGACCCGAATATACCTAAGCTAGAAAAGGACGTAGTCCAGGGTCGTCTCTATTTTCGCGCGTCGGCACCGCCCAGGAACTACGTATATTTTCTCGAGGGTGTCTAACTAGCAGCCAGTTCTCCGAATTCGGATGACAGTCGCGCCTGGTGGCCCAGTTTATGGTACGAGGGGGGATCTAGCATATGTATGTATGTCACTGCACAGGCGCTCTTTGGATTTTACTTACGTTCCGCAACGTAATCGGTCCTTAGGTTAAATTCGACTGTAGCTTGGTTTTACGATAGGTGTACGTGTGTGTATATATATATATATATATATATATATATATATATATATATCACCTATACGTCGTATCGTACGGTACTGTATACATACTGATATGAATATACATATATTCACTGGCCGGATATATATATATATATATATGTATAAACTATATCCTATTCCATATAGGGAGCAAACGGCCGACTAGGTACGTGTATCCACGTTAGGTACATACGCTGAATACTAAGACCCACCCAGACCTGCTGTGCAAGTCCATTACAGAAATTGCATTTCTGGAAATTACCCTGATGCTATAAGCTTAAGCGAATAGAAAGTCCAGCGCGATGCGTGCATTTACGTATAAATGTCGGTGAGGAATTTTCAGGAAATCTTTAAGTTTTCACGTTTTATCTCTTCCCTTTACTTTCTAACCATTTCCTAAAAATTTGCGAATAATCGATTTCTGCCTAATTTGTAGATTTTTTTCAATACAGACCCCTTTTAGGAATTCTATCCTACTAGGATTTTATTTAAAATTAGGAAAGTTTAAACGGTGCATTCATGAAATTTCTAGTGAATACACAGTACACCGTGCATTAACGTATAATCGATGTAGCTTCCTATACATATCATATATGAGGCATGAGTATTCTGTTTGTAGTGAATACATTTTTCTTTAACGCAATAGACCTAGGATACCATGGGTATATGTGTTTCCGTAATTTCAAAGGGCTACCGCAGTAGTAGCAGTGTTATATTTTGAATTTCAATACATTTCTGTATTTCAATGGGTCCGCGTATAGCGTACGCACTGAAATACACTTTTGCCCTGTGTAAAACCATCGAACGTAGTTACAGCTGTTCGTACTACTGTTTCGTAATCAGTTTCTATAACGTTTTACACAATGCCGTGCAGATAACAAATATACGTATACATAAGGCTATCGGAATATACTATTATTTGATCTGAGACCTTTCGGGTTGCTTTTAATAGAGTTAACTGCGGTCAGGTGATTAAATGCCATCGGCTATTACCAATGGGATTGAGTTTAGTATATTACCTGTCATCTATTTATCATTCTTTATTCGTCGCCACTTACTTATCTTTTTATCTGTCTACTCATTGTATCTGCAATGCACCAGAACAAATTGCAAGCGCATAAGAAATTATAGTATGCAAGGTAATATACGTTATTGGAATTGGCATGTACGATATACGTGCGTGTAAATATAAATTAGGTTAAAAATTTCTTTGGGTTATAAAACGACATACGCGCAACAAAATTACGTTAGCTTCTCTGTTTTCACTTCCATCGCACTTTTTGCTATACGAATGAGTCGACTTTGCATTTCGGTATACGCGATAAGGCTGGGACACGCTCTCGAGATACTTCAAAGTCTCGTCTGCCTCTTATTGAAGACTTTTTCGCTATCTTCTTCTGCACTGTGTGTCGTGTTCCCCTTTTTATTTTACTTATCGTCGTAGTCGCGGTATTAGCAAAACTTTCTGCACACTCCGTGTATTCCTTGCTGGGGACAACCGAAGGTCTCGGCAGCTGTCGCATGAGATTGCGAGGGCGTAGAGAAACTTTTCCTTTATTTTTAAAGCAGTCCTACTTCTACGAACATTTTTCCTGGTTGTAACGCGTGCGAGAAAGAGTAACGTATAAGCTTAAAAAAGATTTATTTTCATTCCAATTGCACGCCTTTTAAAATTGGAGAACTCATGGAATTAAATTTATCGTATTTCGCTATCGTCTTGTAACTTCTACGGAATGATTTCAAGGCGCTAAAGAATTCATTGCGTAATCCAGTGTCCCCGTAAGAGACTTTGCAAAAGATAAGACTCAGATATCTACCCGACGTTTATACAGAGTGCTTCGCGTGCGATAGACGTGCTATTGAAAATCCTCTCTCCACATATAGATAGAGTATAGCCTGTGACGTGTGAGCCAACTGTCAGTTACAAAATTACCCAGCAGACACCATGTCGATGAAGTATTGGGACAACTTTTTTGTCGATCAAGGTCATCCCTAAGTTTATTCAAATGTCGTTCCCTTCAACCATCCAGGGGACGTGAATGTCAAAATTATGAGACCGACCAGACATAGAATATTCGAATTATTATCAGAGGTGGATATGATCATAGGTATGGATATCAGAGGATCATATGATCATAGGTAAAAGTTCACAATTTCCAAATGAATTCGCAGGTGATAATGCGACCTTTACTACTTGTATGCTATACTACTATGCGTATATATAACTCATATTGATACAAACAATGCCCTTACAAAGTCGGCCATGTACATAATACATGTCCCGTGTGTGCCTACTGCTGGCCTACATTCCAGCAACGATACTGTGAACCGGGTCGAGGGGGTCCCTCGCTTTGTTGAACATTAAGTCGCGCTCAAGACTTACTTTTTCATACGAGTACGCTAGCAGCTAAAGCACAGTAGCATTCGTATTGTGTTATTTTTATTAAACGCACCGCGCGCAGTATTTCCATAGCCGCGTGCCAAATTGGTATCTTTGCCGTATGGCAGAACGATAACCGATTCTCTGGTCCTCGTTAGCATTACGAATTATAGCCATGCAAATGGACGCAGAAAAACTATATGTATATGCACATCAGCCATCATGTACCTACACTACACCAGTACGATCGTACAGTCTGGACGTTTCCACCCGGAAACCGTAGTTTCGGCTTCCGCTTTCGCACGTGATTACCACGCGCAGTGTATAGTGGTTTCATTTCAAGTGACGATAAGGTAAACGCGTGTATAACGGACGCATTCATTTGAGGAGTTTGCGAATATCGAAATTCAAGACAGATATAGGATTTTATTGCGATATATTTCCGTATACTTCGACATATATATACTGGTATATATATTTTTCAAATTATGCAAATTGGTTTTAAATCGTAAGACCTAATCCTGCTGCGAGATGGCTTTAATTCACAGTAAGTTTTCATCTCCCGTACTGATTTCTCATATTCTTCTCCACCGTTTTATCAGCGACCAAAACTCACGTAATGATACTCAATGGGCGTTTTATACGGGCGCATAAATATCCACCGTTGGACATATATATATGTGTGTGTGTGTGAGTAAATATACGTGCGTGCTTCCCCTCGTGCGCGCTGTGCGTTACGTAACGGAAAGGGGTTTCAGCCTTGAGCTGCCATCGTGTCCAACAAGCCTGGAGAGCCAGAGCGCAGAATCTGCTCGTGGGCCATTCCAACACATTCGTGTTTATCAAGTTTTTCCAAATAGTCGGGATTTGCTTGTGCATTTATTAGCTTTTCTCTTTTTATAGGCTATTCTCATTAGCGTCGTCAGGTTCATCAGGGTCAGTCAGTAGCCATGATTAAGGAACGTAGCGTTCCCACGGACATTGTGTGAATCTTTGTACCACGAAATTGGCACAGAGATTCGGTTCGACGTCTCTTTTTGCCTCTTCCATGTTTTTTCGCATACTCCTGGGGGCGAGAGGCCTGGATCGATCGGTTTCTCCCTCAAAATGCCGCACTACCCTTTCTGCTCTGCCTCCTTGAATCTTATACGCTTCGTGCTCGAGCGGCGAATTATAGATATATTTAGATTCGTATAGGGTCGCTGTGCTAGATAGACCATAGACTATATGTATAGAGTATAGAGCGTAGACTAGATTATGGATACAGTCCGATACTGATTCTGTGATATAAGATATGTATACGCGCGCATGTGTGTGCCCTGTGTAAATATATATGTATATATTGTAGGTTAAACTATACTGTCGTATCTGTACCGTACTGTACCTATTACTGCCTTTCGATTACCCAGTTTGGACACTCGACGAAGACTCGAGGTTTATGTAGGGTAGATATTTGGATCGAGGGAATTTACATTGATATACGTATCTAGTATCTGCAGTATTATTGTATCCAAGAAATTCGCCGTCTTGACATCAAATCATAGAATTTATGTCAAAACACGTTCGTTTATTTCTCTTTTTTTGCCGTTTTCAAGCATTCTCAATGCCACAACAGCATCTATCTTTCAATCATTCTTTATGATCGTGTATCGTGTGTATTGCGATAAGCTTCTAAATGCCATTCTGAAAATAAGTGTGCAGTGTCTAGCCTGCGATTATTCGCGAAGACTTACGTGCCACGATCCCGGATGAGAGTGACATCACCCGGCACCTAAGGACGTCGATAATAATTAGAATCGCGTAATTACGCGTAGGACGGTTTATAAGATTTGCGCATGCGCACAGATATAGGTACACGTAATAACGTTACTAGATAAATCGCGGCAAGGACAAACGTGTGCGCCGGTTGCATCCTTTATATAATCTACTGGGATTCGCGTAATTTCAATTCCAAAACGATTATTATACGTGCATCCGAATTTCAGAGTGAATTGTATTTTCTTTATAGGATATAAAAAAGAAATTAAAAATCTAGGCAAAGGTCGACAAAATGATACTGGAACTTTGTTACCGACGGTGGGTAAGCAGGTATAGATACTTTGTATATGCCTTGGGATTTACAAACCATTTCAGTAGCGTGTTCCGCGTGTATTCGTAAACTGTTAAATTTCTTCGTTGCGCATATATTTCAACCCTGACACTTATTCCTATCTCTATCAGTTTGTTAAACTTTTCACGAGCTGCCTATATAAACATATATGATGCCATTTAGACGCACGTAGCAGCAAGAATGAAGAGGGATGCCTGTGGAATGGATTTCAAGGACTCTTTCTGGGAAGCTATACAACGAAGTCGAATTCCCGGCACAATCGTTAATACCTTGAGAATTCGTTAATTCGTACGTCCGTTGCTGTATGACTCTTGCATGGCTGTATAACATACGGAATAAGGCTGTACTTCAAGATCCAGGTATACTGTGTAAAAATAAAAAGAATGGCAATATAATTTTATTGGCATTCTCTGTAAACGACAGTGCGATCGCAGCGCGGAAACGGGAAAGTTGACAACTTCTAATATGGTATACCTATACCGTCCATTTGACGAAGTTCGATAAAGTTAACTGGTTGAGTGAAGAACTGAGTCTCTTGGTTGGATTTCACTTGATTATACGCAAGAAAGATTCCGAATGCCATTGGCAACAGTGCAATGATGAAAGCTTGAAGTGGTATTACTCGTATTTTTGTTTTTACGATGACTGCTGTCAGTACTTATTAGTTTTACGTAATTGGAGATGCTTAGTTAAACTCGATATAAGTGACCAGTATGAGACCTTTGAATTTACAAAATAATTCAATGATAATACTGAGGTTAGTATGCGATGTGACAGATTCTATCAATCTGAAAATCGAAAGAAAGAGCCTGAGCACGTGTATTCACAATGTCTACATGTAACTATATGTCTGCGTGGGCGTATATACGCGTGTCCCAATGTATTATACGAGTTAGCAGGAACGACGCGTTATATTGCTATTTCTTTACTCCACACAAATTCGTAGACGTTCCCGGCAAATTAATGAATTGGAGTTTTGCTGGCTTTCTTAAAATAGAGCAGCACCCAGCCACTGCCAGGAAATTAGTAGTAACTTTCGAAACGGGAGCATGACATATGATTACCATCGTACAGGGATATGTATATAAAGGTCGGAAGCGACACGTATCCATAAGAGTTGGGTTAACGGAAAAAAGAAAAAAAAAACGAAAAAAGGAATCGAAAAAAGATATGCCCGCCATTGGCCAATGGGCTGTCCCAAGTTCTTCGAGGAGTTCCTAGAAGAAAAGAGGGGTCGAGGAAGAGGATGGAACGTTGAGATGGAAAGAAGAAATCAATGGCAAGAGCCGTAGTAGCGCGTGGATTGTAATAGTAATTACGGATGGTGCAAAGTGAATACGTATATGTGCATATACCTGAAAAGGATGAGGGTCGAGAAAAAGACATAGGAGGGACTCGCAAAGGTATTAATTATCCTGCTTCTCCTATTTGCAATATCGCACCGCATACGGCAACTACGGCCTTTTCGCAGCGGATAGATATTCTCCCGTTATGAAACGCAATAAGCCTCGGGATAGGAAGGCGAGGCCTTCGTTTTATGCCGTATGTGGGACTGGGAGTAGGACGGAGCTGGATGCTACGTGTATGAGGTAGATAGTCTTTCATAGAGAAGCGTACGAGTAAAGAGAGATTGGAAAAGGCATAGAGAGATAAATTAAAGAAAAGTACAAATACGTCCTCCATTACTCGAGAAGAGTTTATGCGAGCTTTTGAAGCGTCAGCATAACAAAAGTTTGAGGACGGTACCCCGGTACACTGTGTGGCACCGCTTCCATTTTTACTTGTATACCCGCCCTTTTGTTTTTCACTCTTTGTTCTTAAGACAGCCTACGAGGCACGTTATTGTGCTCGTCAATCATTGCTTCGCGGAATGATGTCGAGCATATATCGATACGGAAAACTAGTCGATTAACAGTTCTAATTCTCACCTTTTAGTCTAGAGGGTTCGATTAATAGCTTTAATTCATGGTCGAGCCGCTAGTGGCACTACTCTCGCTACGGTGGCGTACTGTTTCATGGACCCGCGTTGTTTTTCATCTTATACACTGCTTTGACTCGATGTTCACTGTGAATTGTCTTAATGAAGTGAGTAAAGCCATCTAATGGAATAAATAGAAAACTCAATCTACAGCGGTGTATCCTGGATTTTCATGATGCCGAACATGGCTCTAAAAAGTTTTCAACGCTGAGGTGACCTAAAGGTTATGAAATTAATAAAGGACGAGTCTTTATATATCCAATCATCTTCATTGGTGAAATCATTATCGCCGTTTTTATTTTATGCCTTCGATTCACCTGGGTACGCACTTTAACTCTTGTAGTTGGCATTGAGCTATAACGATTATTCTGGTTAAATTACCAGGACTTTATACATTACTCGGGAGTGTGGAAATGTCAGCTGTGAGCTGTAATTGAGAATTCTAGTCGCAGGTAAGTCAGACTTGTTCGTCCGTAAATATTCAGACCTCTTCTTCAGCCTTCTTAGCCCGTATACTCAATTCGTTTTACCTCTTCATAGTGAAACGCAGTTTCTCGTGACTTTGTTATAAGAACTAAGGAGGCAAGAAAAAAAAGGAAAGATATGTATGACGAAAAAAGAAGAACCCTTGTCCAACTCACTTCTGTCGTGCATTTGTGCAATCATCCGGCGCAAGAAGGTTAGAACGATGCCAGTCGAGACGAATGCGAATGAAGTTGGCCAACCTGGTTAGTAGATGGTTAGTACACACATGTTGAGCACACACGACGTCGAAGGTCGCGTTTACGTTTGCGTAAGTCGTGCCGGTTGCATGGCACGCGCTTATGCCAGAGCTTGTGTCGTCTTTACCTTCGGGTACCAGTTGATCCAACCGGAAGAAAATTAAAAGCTGTCAAAGATACGTTTAACAGAATTACAAGTTTCTCTTACAACCTGGCACTTTGAATTGGCAAAGAAGAAGAAAAAAAGTACTTACACAAGAACACACTTCCTTTAGACGTTGAATGCTTTTGTTCGCTGAAATTGAAGATATTTTTTTTCTAAATAAAGATTAATGACAGCACTCCTTGTCTGCAGATATACTTCAAAAATTAATATAAATCAGTCTAGTAAAAAGTTATTTTAATATTATTTAATTTTTATACATCACACACTTCGTAGTGTCTGAAAAATGAAACGAATCGTTTTACAGACGTTTCTGCAGCTTCGACTGAAACTCACAGTACTTTAACGTATTTGTGTGGAATCACGTATACGTATATACATATATATATAGTTACCGGTATGATATTAGCGTCTCGCTGACGATAAACGCGTGTGGGTGAGACCCCAAGGTTCCTCTAGATTAGCTTGGCCTCCGACCGTCTCTAACTATCCGCTAACTAATAACCGTGCAGTGCTCATGTGAAGATTCTAAATGCGAGATAAACCTCTGTTGAAATCCTAATGGTGCGAGCCTCAGTGTCTGCGCCGATAAGAACAGGTCTTGGTTTGAACGATGAAAATATTTGAGCTTAGGATTTGCTAGTTTAACGTCGATCTTTTAATACGCTTATCACAAGAGTGATACGACATCTGATTCACCATACATAACCTAGTTACGTGAAGTTTTGATCTATGTCTTTTCGCAAGATCGTATCATGGTTGCCAATTGCAATAATGGTAAATGAGACGATGCCGGCGACGAGTAGCTATGTCGACGATCGGCGTCGTGTTCCGGTATAAAATTAGGAAATAATTGATATAGAGCGTTTACGAGTAACGAAGAGTTTTCGATACCGATCCAAGTTGATGCTCGCTACTTCCTAACGATATGGCTATCGACTTTTAATAGTTTCGCAGCAAACTTACTGGATGCAGTAATGACGGCGTAATGGCTGCACGCTTCCTATAAAGTGGAGAGAAGTTGAACTTATCTTTTTCGTTATCGATCTACGTGCTTATGTGTACCCTCCTGGGTTATGCGATTATGGAGTCTTAGTCGCTTCCTCCCACGGAATCCACATAGAATTAGTTGGCAGGTGCAATATTGCTGAATGTGGGTGTAAAGGGTATCTGCTACCAAAGAAGGTTACGATTGCTGTCCTCTCGTGGGGTATTGTCTTTGGCTCAGCTCGAAACTTATGGTTGCGAAAGAGCCTTACATGAATACTTTTGGCTTTGAGTTCTCTAGCTCAGATTCTACGTTGAGTCGGTAATGTCCATGCAAGAGACTGCCTGGCTCTTACGGTATTCGATATCCGGTTTGGGCGATGATGTCACTTTTGAGTTTTAACGATCTTGCTAAGGCGTTTGAACTAGGCTTCGCGTACAAGGCTTGTTTTAAAAATTTTTCGAAGAAAATTGGCAGTCCCTTTGTTAGCCGACACCATGTACATTGAATAAAATCGAAATATGTAATTTCTGACGGCCCTATAGTATTTTTGTTGTCCATCGTTATTCTTTTTACGTCCGTGCGACGATATATGGACAATTTTGATAACGCCAAGTGATTGCTTCTGTTTTTACTGTCTGTGCTACTGGCTCCCCAAAATTGTTTCTGCAAATGAAACCTACGTCCTGGCGCAATTGTTAAATACTAAATAAAGCTCCCCATAACGATCACGAGCAAATCCAAATTGTTCAAGAGTATCCCGTAAATTTACACACCGGAGTAAATAGCTGTCGTATCGAGAAGCGGGGTGAAATTTGTCGATAAATTGCAAGGAGGGGCTCCTGTACGCCCAGCCAGTCCGACTTTCATGACAAATTACAATGTTGCTGTTCCCCGTATCTCTCTCATATAGGACGCGTGATGAAACAGAAATTCAGCCAGGGTAGTTAGCGAGGTAGATACGCAGCGGGGAGAGGTTTAGAGAAAAAGGATCATTTGAGAGAACGAAGAAGAGAGGGAGAGTCATGAGGCTGTCGGAGGGTCGAGTAGGTGGTTGAAAGGAGTTTCGGAGGGTTCAAATGGTAGGTGAGGAAAGTGGTGGTGGTGGTGGACCACGAGGTGAAGAGGGGTCAGAGGTAAAGGAGAACTAGGGCGAGGCCGGGGCCACATGGGTTCCAAGGGATGCCAGTACACGTACCACCATCCCCTCTAAATCCCTCCCTCATCGTCCCACGAAAGCGTACGGAAACCTAGTTACATAGGTGGTAGCTAGTAATAGGTTTCCCATCTACCTAACACGAATACAAGTGTGTCAGAATATAAATGTACATAGACAATATTAAATTCAAAATGTCCCCTAGTATTCGAAGCATTGGGGAAGAATTAAAGAATGTAACTGAGAGCCGCGTTGGCGTTACTGCAGCTATCGTTAACGAGGCGCCATTGTTACCGCCATCGTTCTGCTCCCGATGTTCAGGGCTCTTTTAATTACAACCATTCCCTCGAGATTCATCCCATACGATTTAGTACCCTAGTTAGAAGACCTTGTAAAATGTGGACGGTATTTCGTTGATATTAATTTCTTAACCTATAACGCGATAGTTGTGCTATAAAGTATATAGGGGTATCAGCACTTAACGAGGAATACCAAAAAATAAATCCTAGTCATTTAAACTCAAAGGTATTTCGAAACTAAATTTCTAAGGTTGAGTACAGACAAAATTTTATTCTTCTGCGATGAGAAAGGAAAAAATGTATTTCAGTCTTACATAAGCACCACGTATCATGACTGTTTAATTCATTAACCATTGGCCATTGGTTTTTTTTTTTGGAAGTAATGTGTGAAGATACAGCTAACACGTGCTTCCGTGGCTCTGGAATCGTTAGTCCACTTTCCGTTGAAGTTATCCCTATCATGTTATCCCAGAATGAGAACATCCAGGCGCTCGATGTCGTTCGAGGCATTAGATTAGACTGCGCGATGGTAATGACACGGGTGGGAAGATTAGAGCGCGAAGTTTTGGTGGTGAACCCAGTGAAAAACCATGGTCCAACACTCGAGCCGTAACTGGAACAGGGGCAGAAGGAGAGTGGCCTGCTTCGGAGGTGGCGCTGGATCGATGTCGTCGTCATGGTTACGAGAGGCGCGCTGCTCTACTGCTGATTATTTATGTCAAGGATCCTCCACTCGAACGCAAACGCAAACGCCAGAAGGTGCACGCTGGCTGGTAGGCTACGTAGCTAGGTAGCTACCTACCCCCTTCGTACCTAAAGAGTGGTTTCGACCCAGTTTACCCCTGCCGTGGCCTCGTCGTACAATCGATACTTACTCGGCGCTATGCTACCCTAGCTAGGGGTGCGCGATTGCTTGGTGATGATGATGCTGGTACTGCTGGCGGTGGCTGCTGGTACAGACTGTATACTGGTACACTTGACGAATGTCTATACGGAACGAGTGTTACCACAGGAAATTCAGAAGAAGAAGACGGAACGCTTGGGGTTCTTCGATGTTACTTGGTATCTCCTTGTTATATCTGTTCTAAGGTCGTGTAATGGTCCTAACCTAGTGTCCTTGGTGATCACGATGTCCTGGAATGGAAGAGGAAGACTTGCTGGAATGTTGCTGTGGATCGCTGAGGTTGCTAGTGTGGGTATGACAGGGGTCTTCGTAGGTGAGGTAATTGGTAACGGATTGGGATGATCGTCTTGCGAATTCCCAGACTTCCGGGGAGACGTCTGACGAAATCTAGCCCTCCCTTGAGGTGCTTGGAAATTTTTCGAGGATCGCTATTAATAATTCCTACGCGGTACCGGTTTGTTGGGCTCTCTCTTTCAATAGGCGTTTACAATGGTTTTATGTTTTGGGATCGGTCGGGGCCTGACAGAAAGGCAGGATTGGGTCGTCCTTGATCCCAGGGATCCAATAGTTTCCCCGCTTTCCAGGTAAAGGATTCGTCTTATTTTAAGGTTGAAAGAAATGAGGAGAGGGTGTAGCCTAAAACATCCAATGCCGGATACGCTTGGAGCCTACGAGTCGGCCCAGCCTCCGGGAAGATTTATGATCGTTCAGAAGCAGCGGAAGCGACCGAAGAATGGTAGAGACGGTGGGTGAGAAAAAGGGAGAACCAGAAGGACTGATCGGTTTAACGGGGATAAGATGCACGAATACCATTGAGACAAGGATGCTGTAGGATAGACACTTCGCTGCGCATCTCTTTTCTAAGAAACTTTCTTACGCTTTTGAATTTTCAAACCTGCCGTTGTGGGGTAGAGAAACATTCTGATAGGTTAAAACAAAAAGCTTGTTAAGTTCTTCCCTCCGGAAATTGGACAGATAGCTACTTTCCCTGACTGTTTCAGGTTTCATTATAGTGCTTGACACTCTATTAGCAATATTTTGTTCAACGAGACCTCGTTCGTTAATTATTTTAATTTTATTTTGTTTAATGAAAATAAAGTAAATTATTTGCATGAAAATGGCTAGTAATCATTATAATTATTGATCTCATGACGAAACTTCTGTAACAAAATTGGTTAAATATATATTTTAATCAAGTAGTGACTGTCCCTCCAAATCGCAACAATAACGCGATACTTGGTATTACGTATCGTATGAAAATTTCGCAGAGAATTATTCAAGAACTATACAGATACGCATATACAGCGTTAGTCAGTACAGATGCAGCAGCTGAAATTAGGCGCAATTAACCGATACGACCGATTCACATAAGCGCACACTGACAGTTTGCATAGCAATAAGTTAGGTTAGTGAAATATTTCAATAGTTGGGTTACTGAAATAATTAATAACCTTCTTCTTCCATTCACTAAGGGAGAGATGAAGGCATGAAAATTAAACAAACCCACGTTCTCAGATTCTCCATCATTTTTTAGTAAGCAGAAAGGTTGCCATTTTCTGGGTCCATGTCCTATTTATAAATTTTTTCAAATTCCCACAAATATCCTAACACTCCTCTGACTCCCTTTTAGACATCCTGAAACTGTCCTGTATTTTATTGCAATCTGTTGTAAAGACAAATGTTAACTGATATTACATTTTATCATTACAATATTAATATTAATTAATTATTTCAATAACCTAACTTATTGCGACGCGAACTGTCAGTGTGCGCTCATGTGAATCCGTCACGGAGAGCTGTGCCTAGCTGTCATTTTTTGGAGAATGGGTAAACGGCCCAGTTACTGACCCTGTCTCAAATGTGACCCCGACGACATAATTTTGACTGCCATAAATACAGTTTTTGGCGAATAATAATTCAATCAACGGGTAATTAAAAAACGTTTTTCACTTTCAATTATTGGAGAAACACACTTTTTTAAATAAAATATTTTAGTATAGAAATTGATCAGTGAATAATGTGACACGCGTCTCACAATCAGTGGCTTCTCAGCGGCAGTGGTACACGGTGGCAGCAGTTGCGACAACTAAGTTAATTTTGTTCGTCATGTAAGTATAAAACGACATAAAAATGGTGTTAACATCTTCAGAAGGAACCAGACTATCGACGAGATAAGAAATTATTTAACTTTTGGTTACATATTTGTTCAAATTCGCGGGGTCAATAAGTGCGTCACATAATTGAAGTTATGTCGCTGTTGTGGACCCTCGATTTGTCATCTGTTAAATGTACTTTGTTTATTTATTCTAATTTGTTTGTACCTAATGTGTGTCCATGAAATTACATAAATTGCAATTTAACTCATTTGTATGGGGATATTCGGAAATGTGAGAAAGTGGATACACGCAGGAGGTTAATTGTATGACTCAAATGTAGTGAAAATGCTATAAGTGAATAGCTGTTAGCCAATCGCGTGTTAGGATCAAAAGAAGACAAGCACAACGATTCTCATGAAACGCTGGCACATTTCCTCATTGGAGGAGTCAGCCATAAGGAAAGGAAGAAAGGAAGGGTCATGAATCGGGTACATGCAGGGGTCAGAAACTACGGCATGGTTGTTTCTCGAGTGTCAGAAACCCTGGTAGCAGAGAAGCGCTATTAAAATAATGATTTCATTAATAAACCTTAATTGTTTCACTTGTATAATAGGTGAATCTCATTCGGAGGGCTTTAACGGACGTGTTGAAACCTTTAGTTTTCAGTTTGGCTATATCACGCGTGAATAAATAACGAAAATTCAACCCGGCCGGTCTTAAAAATTCACTAACTGGGCCGTTTGCCCTACCAAACTGCCCGGTCAGCCACTTGGGCTCAACTTTAGCTGGTGCATTCGTACTGACTAACTCTGTATGTTTTCATGACACCTGCATCGAAACTTCAAACTTACAGTCAGTGTCTCTACAGCCATTAGAAACAAGCTAATTTCAGGCCAATGCTACGGACAACTATTAGCGGATTGCTTAAATTGTCAATACTTTAAACCAGCGGACAGAAACAATTGTGTTTCTTTCCCTGGGGCAGAAACATCCTTGTTTCTGTAAGCAAATTCAATGTTTATTTCATTCCTGTTACTTTGTCATTTCTTTGTTAGTTACTTCAGATTACTTATTTTATTTTCATAAGTAACAGTTCCAGCCATGCAATCATCACAACTTACACATACGCTAATAGTTTCCCGCACCGTTAACTTTAAATTAAATTGTTTTCGACTGGCTGCTGATACTAAAACTTGGTTTCAATGCAGGTTACCATGAAAAATATAATCTGTGACACGAAATAAAATATGATTTCAGATTTTGGGTAGTGTCAGTCCTTGTTTACGGCTGGAGCAGCCAACTTCACCCTAGTCTGAAATCGTCTTGTTTCACCCCTTGTCGCACAACATACTATTAATGGGGTTTTTGATTATTCGATTTTTATGATCCTCTACGTAGTCACAGTATCAACATCCTTAGAGGTTTGTCGATCGTGACTTCTAGCGGCTGATTTAAACGACAAAAAAATCCACATTAAAATACAAATGCGTAAGCGTTGCCATGCCCGGTTTATAAGGAAAATCCTTCATCGCAACATTCGTTTTGGCCCTGTGAAGTAGATTTTTTGCATCTATCCTCGACTTTCCAGTACCAACGATTCAGCCTATAGAAGAGTCAACGATCATATAACTAACGTGGACGTTAAGATAATACAAATTGCTTTAACAAAAGAAAGTCAGTGATGCACTCAATTGTAATTTACTCATGATGCATAAACTGTTACCTTTAAAAGAGTGCACCTAACAAAAATAAAATTCCACACGAAAAACCATATAATTTTATCTCAGTCTTCAGTATGGACCATAATTTCCGGCTACGATGCGCCTTGGTAGCTGATCATAAAATTGCTATGAACCTACTTGAAACTCAATGTTATCTCTCGCACCAAGAAATGAAATTAAAGGTATAACATAAATTTTTGTAAGAGCTTTGAATCACCTCCAAACAAGCCTACGAATAATTTTGTAATTAAGGAAAAATTATAACAAATCAGTATGATATCCCTGAACTACATTTGCCCGAGACTTAACGTATATTCAAAGATCATCGCTAACGCAGATCTGTTAAATGAACGAATGACCTATTGGCAAAGACATTTTCTAATTCGTTAATCTACATTACCGACTGGTTACCCTGAATTGTGTCACTGCCACAAAAGATAACCACCACATACAACGAAGAAGAACAGCAGGCCCGCACGAGACAGTAACTGTCCATCCGGTGCATCGAGTCTTTTGAAGTAAGCTAATAATTATTCTAGAATTCGTATATATAAACAACGTTACATTCCCTAGCCGTAACTCCGTATACCGTGTAAACGAATCGCTTTATGATTCTTCGTTGCCGTCTATTTTTAATACCGGCGAATGTACACAGTACACGTGGAGGAGGTAGACGTGGGCGTTGAACGGATATCGAAGTACTTCTCTAGAACGGATTTGCCTTCTTTCACATAACAGAACTCCCGGCGCGAATTCCGAAGCCTTGGAAAGAGAAGAAACAGTCGTTCAGGGAAAGTTTCTGGGACGTTACAAGCGAATCACTTGGGCATAATGTAAAGGGAAGATCAAAGATTTTCTACCGGGTGAAAAGATTTTCCAAGCTAGTATTATTCGTTGTCTTTGGTTTCGATACTCGGACTTATTGGATATTGGAAATAAAACCTGTTGCATGGGATTTTTTTTATAATGTCATTATAATTAAGAAATGATTTATTGTGCTTGAGAATTTTTGCGGCACGACGGAGAACAGACACTATACAAATATCGGATCGTTTCGTGGCTGGTGAATGGCTAACGGAGCCCCTAGTATATCACGCATAGAAGAAGCTACCAAAGAACGAACTGAGGTCATACACGTGGAGAGGCCAAGGCGGTTCTTCGTGCCCACGGCATACGTGCTTCTTTCTACCAATGAGCTATCGAATTTGTCTAACGTTTCCTTTAAATAATTCTGTACCACCTAAGAGTGTTTAGGATTGAAATAGAAAATTATGTCGTGGATCTTAGAAGAAGCCCAAGGTGTGCGGGTCGAATGGGTGGAGAAAACGGAGAACCTGGAATCGTGTGGTACTAATTATATATATATGATTCGAAACCTAGAAAGAACGTTTAGAATGATTTAGACGATGCAATTATTTCCCTAGAGAGAGTCGTTAAACATCGGATATAGAGCCTCTAGCATTAATGGTTACAGCTTGAACGAATGTTTAAAAAGTCCTAATGGAAATATTAGGAAATAAGTTAAGGAATTGCGAGAGAGAATTAAAATCTAGAATATAGAATAGTTTATGTATTTCATTTATTTTCAATTTTAATTTCACAATCGACTCTCTCTCGGAGTATACCAAGACAGAGATTGTAAAAAAAATTCGGCTGTTATAAATAAGTGAAACATTTTATGCCGCGAGGGTGAATATGTGGTGATTGCATTGAACTAGGATGATAATATATTAATAATTAAATGTTTTTATCGCGAGGTAACAATGTTCAATAAATAGCTGCGGCCCTGTTACGTTCCCGAGGTACGCACATGCGTGGAAACGCCCACACACAATATCCAGAAGAGATTGAATGCACAGATAGAGAGAGAGAGAGAAAGAGAGAGAGAGAGAGAGAGTGTATTCACGTTGACTATTAATCGATCAATGAGTTGAACGATGACCGCTGGTTACGTTTATTCTTACGCGTATATGCGCAAGTGCAAATGTTATTTGAATTTCCTTTAAAGGCGCTAACCCTCTATGGTGGTTCTCTACAATGCTGCCGAATATGATTTGATTGCGATTGAACGGCGATCATCAATTTAAATGGATATGGCTGGTTGACGCAGACTAGAAAATGATACTCGGAGTGATTTGTTTGAAAAATAAATATTAACTTGTCTGCGACAGTATGCAGAATTTGTATTTACTTGCACAGCTTGTACTTGATTAACCGTAATTCGTATTTATTTACAGCAGTAGGGTATGGAGTCTTAATCGAAGCCGTGCGTTATTTCAATCGCGCTACGATTAAGTCTTGTTCGTAAGTCGATATTGCAAATGAATAGGCATTAGGAAATTGCTGTGGAGACTAGCACTAAGAGTGATTAAATGGACGTGAAATTAGAATAGAAGAGAATACCTGTAGAGAGTGGATCGAAATTGATAGTAGTTTTTTTTTAAATGCGATAAGGTACTGACGATGCCATGGAACACTGTTAAGGGTTAGGTTTGGAATTTCAAGTGGATGCACACGTCGAATGCATCTTTGTTAGAGTGACGTGCCGCTTTCAGTTATGAGAATAACGGCGCAGCTATATCCAATTGAAATTAATTAATGTGCTGCTAGCTGCTATCGAGACTGCTGGCCTATTTTCTGAAGTGGGCGGGCATGCCAGATATACAGGGTTATTCATGGCAAACGCACCAGCTGAAATTGGCCGTGAATGGGCGATTTCATGAATCGGAACAGGGTGGCGTCATTAAGGGAATGAAAGTTAACGTCGTAGCATTGCTTTTATTATGAATTTCATATTCTTTCATTTGCTTAACAAGGCGACAATGCTTCGATTAATGAAATTGTTCAATCGTGTCTACCTTCAGCTGATGCGTTTGCCGTGAATAACCCTGTATAGGATGTAGGGATTGAAATGATGCAGTAGGAAAATGGTATGCACACTGCAGCGCCCTCCTGGAAGTTGCACCGTGGGTGCGTACTGTGTCTATTACGAGAAAAGTCACGTTTGAAAATTGCAGGAAAGGTCAACTCATCGATCGAGCACACGAAATATATTTTCGTTGATGTTTCCCTACCATGGAAAAACGTTACCGACGTGTATTCCGACGACGCGTTGCTGCGGCTTGCTGGCAGCGCCTCTAACGGACAATACCGTGCGACACATTTTAATCGATACTCTTATGCAAGAGTTGGAACCGTACGGAAAGCATCGTGGGTAAAACAAACGATTGGTGAATTCAATTATTTTGTATTACGTCCAGATTTAATATTTTTCGATGATGTAGATTAAGAGAATGATTTCTGTTTATTTTGTTCTACTGAAATGAATGAAATTAAAATTATTAGAGTATTTCATTTTAAAAAATTACCTTATACTGTGACCCGGTGGATTTTATGACTTGTACATAATCTTTGTAATTAGTGAGTTTAATGTAGAGTACACATGAAACAAATAATATCTACCTTCCCCAAACGTGGTGCAGATAAAGTTGATTGACTTAACGGTAATTGTGGTAAACTCAGCATGTAATTTTAAGTCAAACAAGATAGTAAGCATAAGTTGCTAAAAAAGACTGTAAATTACAAGCCTTTATCATAAGACGGCGTATTAAGATCATTTTTTTGTAATATGAATAAAGATGAAATAAAATTACGTTTCAGATTTTCAATAATACTCAACACTTTTGGATAAATAAATCGTGACTTACAGTTTCACTCGATATACCTACCTAAACAGTGAAAAATATATTAATTATGAATAATGATCGTGAGATTTATGAAATGTTCAGGATTATATATATACTATTTTTCTTTTATTTTCTCGATTCACATCGTTATTATCTATGCTCTACAGAATTCGTTCCTCGCACACTTTCCATCTCGATAATATATACTATAGACTATCAAATTAAAATAATAATTATATTTGGATTATTTACAGGTTTGGTATTGTTAATAGACGGTCGATATCATACATAGTATTCTTTAATAACAGACATGTACGCACTTTGGTACAGCCAAATTTGACACTCGACGTCATTTCGCGACTTCTTACTTTTTTTATCATCTTTACAAAAGAGTAAGGGGGTAGTATGCTTGCGTGCAGATAAATTTCGCGAAAAAGTGCGCGACGCTGAAAGCAGAGTGCACGAAATATCCAAAGCTCGCTGAGGAGAATGGTTCAAAAATTAAAAGCCTAGCTTATAGTACTTGCGTCAAAGAATCAGTTCAGAATCGATCACCGTATGTTCGATATGAATATCAAACTGAGTGCGTGAATTTGACGTATTAGCGAACTACATAACCTTCATCGTTTCCAGTAACTCTTTACAGCAGGAGTATTGGGAGGGGGAGGAGGGGGGGGATAGAGGACACGATCAATAGTTTCTAAATGGTCTTGCACGACCCGAGAAACGAGAAAAAAGGTATCTAGTATTAAAAAAAAGAAATGAAGATGTTGCTAAATAAATACAGAGTAACATGTAAAAGGGTTTGTTATAATCCTAAGTGTGCAAATTCCCATCGACTCAACATGTTCGGTACATTATCCCGTCGAAAACAGAGGCTCCAAGTCAATTTCATCATCATATAAATTAACATCTAAAAGCTAACCTAAGCTCGTCAAACTATTATACAAAATGGTGGTCATCGACCGATATCCGAGAGATTTAATTTTGGAAATAAGTAGTGGCTGCTGTAGCTTTGATTAGCTCTGTGTTTTTTTTCCTTCTCAGAGTAAAAGAGATTTCTGTTTGAGCAGCTAACGAGGATGCGATACATGAGCTTCAAAGCGTAAATAAGTTCACCATGGCGCTTAAGAGGCGGTATTCATTTTCTGGCTTTCAGTTTTGTCAATAGCAGCAACATGATCAGGCTTTTCACCCCGTGCGAATCGCTCCCACATTTTTTTATACAGCATTTCCATACCCATCGCGTACATTTTGCAATTAAATAGTGGACTGTCTGAGCGTGCCTTCCATACTTTGGCACGTATGGCTTTCAGGCTGTGAGAAAACAACGAAGGAACATGATTATTTAATTCAACAGTAAGTATTATGAAAAATCATTCATTACAATTATTAATTTATATATGTTATTTGATAAATGGTAACTTAATAGGACTACTTACTATTCACGATCGGTACCCAAACGAACTGCAATGTCCTGATACTCTTGTCGAGTGCGTGCCACTAATTCAGGACACCCAAGTGTATTGAGTTGGCTGGCTGCTACCCGAGAAGCCAATGTTTCCCCTGGCAACGTGACGACAGGTGTTCCGGTCCAGAGGACGTCCATACTTGTGGTGTGTCCATTACAAAGGGGTGTGTCAAGGCAAACATCAGCCAACTGGCCTCGTCTTACATGTTCCTCTTTGGCAGCTACATTGCTGAATAGAATTCTACCAGGAGACAGACCTAGCTGCTGTGCCGTTGCTTGTAGGTTTGGTTCTCCTACAGCTGGGAATCGCAGTAACCACAGGACAGAGTTTGGCACGTGTTTCAGGATCTGAAATACAAACGATATAACCAATTTGTGGAAGTCTGTTTGGAAATTTTCACTCGAAATATTCAAATACTTACAAATGCCCACATATGTAGGGTCAGTGGATCGATCTTGTACAATTGATTGAAATTACAATATACCACTGCATCTTCGGGTAATCCATATTGTTGTCTTGTTGTGATAACAATGTTTTGAGGCACTTCTTCGCCAGTAGCTGTCTTATTGTTCACCTGAGTCGTTGCCATACCATTCTGTACGACTACACCGTTCACGGACATTTGACACTGTCCTGAAGCGATCATAGTTTCGATGGGAGTGGTCGTTGGTAGTTCGGCTACTTTCAGAGAGATTTCGACTGGTTTGTTCTTTGAATCTGGCATCACAACCTCTCGGATTTCTTTGACGAGAGTGTTCTCTATCATGGGTGACAGATCAGTAGCATTAATGACTGCCACATTGTCAGCGACTTTGCCTTTGAGGTTGAGTTTATCAGCCAGGATCAGCCGTTCCTTCAAATGCGGAAACATTTGTCTACGAGAAAAAGAGATACACGTTATACTTCATTTACAATACAAAGTCAGCAACATGAACATGAACATTTCCATTTCATTCTGATGCATTTCTGTGTTTACTAGGGAAGGGGCATGGAATCAACCAACAGAAAGTAAAAATGCTCTACAAATAATTTTTGTCAGTGCAGTAATTGGAGTTGACAGGGTCTTGCCAATAAAGTACAATAAGGTTGTTTGACACTTATATCTAAAACCGATTTTTTTTAAACTTACCTATGATCACCGATAAAGTACGTGTGCGGCATGTACGCTAATTTCTCGCTGTATTGTGTAGCCAGTTCTAAGGGTGACGTTACTTCATCAGTAATGAGATAGTCCATGAAACTGGCGCCAGATGTTCCTGGATACCCTAGCCACATCACTTGGATGGGAGCTGGTTTCAAGGCGAAGATTTCATTCCTGGCACCTTTTGTGTAACCATTCATGTTCACCAAAATATGAATTCCGTCTCCGTTAATGCGATCGGCCGCCTTTCCATTGCACGGAATTTGAGAGAGATCGATGAAGTGTTCGGCTTCCCTGGCAATCTTAGCACGGAAGGTCGTCCCGTCATCGGCGCTTAGAGCGTAGCAGAAAATCTCAACGTTTTGCTTATCATGGAGGCCAGGAATTGACTGCATAAGATGACTGGTAGGATGATTACCAAAATCTGAGGATACGTAACCGATTTTGAGGCGAGAATTAACCTCTCGCGGATATTTGTATGGCTGCTTGTGTAAAACATGAATCTGAAAGATAAAGATATCATTACATTATTACCAAATCGTACTAAACATTCTTGTGAAGTCGTTAAATTTAAAAAAAAACTTACTTTTTCAATGCACAGATTGGCATGTCGAGCAGCAATTGCCTTTCTGAACTCATGAGACAATGGATAGAGCATGGAATGATGAGGATGCACACTGGGAAGTCTGTTTTTATCCAGCTGCTCGGCCACGATGGAAACAAGTTTTTTCATTCTAGCTTCGTAATCGGTCCAGTCGCAGACAATTTGCAGGCAATGGGCCAAATTGCAATATGCATCGGGGAAGTCGGGCTTCAACTTCAGGGCTGTTCTGTAGGACTGAATGGCTTCCGGGATGTTTCCGGAGTCCTTGTGAATCGATGCTAGATTAGAATGGGCATCGGCAAATGCTGGATTGATCTGAATAGCTCTTGTGTAACATTGAAGAGCACCCTGAATATCTTGCATCTCCTTGAGGGTGTTGCCCATATTCGAGTACGCATCTGCAAAAGTCGGCTGGATGCGAATAGCTTCTTTGTAGTGCATGAGGGCTTCATTTAATTTTCCTTGCTGCTGTAGGACGGAAGCGAGGTTGCTGTGAGCTGCTGCAAATTCGGGAAATACTTCCAAAGCCTTGAGATACAGGCGTGTGGCTTCCTCTATGTAACCTTGTTCGCGTTTTATGTTGGCCTAAAAAGGAAAACAAATATTTGAAGTATTAACACAGCATGACAATCAAGGATCTTTGGCAGATGAATAATAATGTCCCACATTAAAAATACAGTTTACATAAACATTTTAAATTTCTCCATACCATATAACATATGATATTCCAACTGTCCCATTTTGCATTGTGTAACATTTCAATACTAACGGTCAACCTAAGTTTTGTAAATGAAAAAGTATGCCTATAAAAGACTTCACCGGTACAACTAACAGTGATAACGGAGTTAATCTATTCTCCCGACTGAGATAACTACAAGAGCTGAAACTCTAAATGATGTAACCGACGAAGCGTAAATGCTATGACCGGCAATTGCTAACTCAAGGAATTGAAAAAGATCTCTGTTGAGATTCATGCCAGAAGTGGCCTCTGGCACGAAGAACGGTATTGCGTCACTGGTTTTAACTGTACCCTAGAAAGGACTCCAAGTCACCGTTTACGCACAGGTCCTTTCCACTTTTCAAGTGCAACCGATGATTAACATTTAATTAAAAAGAAGAGTAAAGCGCAAGGCTCAAAGGCTGAATATTGCTTACCAGATTATTAAGGGAATCAGCATGAGTGGGACACAGACGCAGGGCAGTATTGTAACATTCCTCAGCCTCGACCACCTGACCCTTCTCCTTGAGTGCATTGGCCAAGTTGCAATATGCATCCGGGAAGTTCGGCTGAAGTTCAATAGCTCGACGATAAGTGTCAATTGCGAGATCGATAAGCCTGTGTATACAGAAGACAGTCCAATAAATATATATTATATATAAGTATGCAATTGGTATAAATGAGAATTAGGATGGCCCCTTATTCATGTAAATATACACACCCTTGCTCATAGTAGACGCAGGCCAAGTTTCCATGAACGACTGCATTGTTAGGACTAAGATTCAGGGCACGGAGATACGCAGCAACAGCTCTGAAAATGGAAATAAGAAATTTTTATTTCTTTCAGAAATTTTAATATTTAATTTCGTACTTTGCAAATTTTATTCGCTGAATTATCTCGATGAAAATTTAATCCCTCGGATGTTAAATTCTACTGACACTGTACTGGAGTGAATCCTACCATTGAGTTTTCGTTCTCTAGAGTCGTACCCGAGGAGTTTATGTAGCCTGACAAGGTCTCGAACTTCATTTGCAGGATTTCGAGTCCCTGCCACGGACGAGATTAATGAATTTCAAAGCATGGTCAGAGGTCGAAATTTTACACGGCCTAAAGTCACAAGTCCAAGAAGTCTCTAGTAAATTTCAAAGTGTGCCAATCCTATTATGTTTCATTCTGTAGCTACGAATTATACCGAAAATTTCAATAAGCTCAGCCGACTGTAACGACCGGTGAGAATGGACTATTATTTTGAAATACAGCTGACAATGATTTGAAATACGTGCTGATCCTACGGGATACCATTTTGCTCTAAGAAAAATTGAATTTCTGGAAAATTGATTATTTCCCGTAGATAACAACGGCCTGATTCGCTAGGCTGAATCGATATAATTCTAACCAGCAATAATGACTCCATTTTTTTGCCACGATCGACCTTACACAACGAGAGTTACATAATGAGTATACTTCTTGTCCCATCCTATTAAAAAAATATATATAATAATATACAATCGTCAAATACATGGTTAAAGAATATTTTTTGCGAACTCTTCATCGCTATAAAGATTTTCTATTAATACCACAATCGTCCGGCTTCTTTTTCAGATAATGATCAATACTCAGCGGTAATTGGCGTAAAATCATGCACGAAATATCGAACGATATTTTGACCTTTCGCATTAGAAGCGTAACATCACTAAAGTACAAGAAAAAAAAAAGAATTTTAACTCAAAGAGAATGACACGAAAATACAGAAACTGAAGCACCGATTTCCTGACAATACCCCTATAACGTACTTGACTTTTGACGTTCATCCGCCATTACCGACAAACTGTTTGGCGAGCAAAGAAAAAGCCTGCGTTATAACGACATGACCTCGGTTAACAGTAGCAGCGAGAAATAATTGACAGCCAGATTGTGCGTTCACAATAGCTTGCACGAAAGAAACGGCAAAGAAAGTACAATAGTCGTGTATGTGCTGGCACGGCCAATGCAGTTCAGTAAAGTGAACAGAGAAACATATACATCTAGTTAACACATATCGCCCGTTGTAAACATAATAATCCAGATACGTGCAGGACACTAAAAAAAAAAAAGAATCACAAGCGAACTTTGATATTTGCACATGGGATCAATTCGGGCCAAACGGCAGATCCAATCCATTGCTGAAACATGTATCGTACGTGGAAGCTGTGACAGCATAAAAGTGTTTATAAACCTTTTAATCCAGGACTTGACCCAGGCAATGCATCCAGGAGGTGGAGGACGGGATATAGTGCTTTCAAGCTGTAGTCGAAAGGAAGGTGCGACCGTGGTCGAGGGTGAGATCACTGTATAGACGATAACGCACTGGTACTCCATTCCTTATCCATCGTTACACCCCGTGATCATCCAAATACTGAGTCTCCCCGTGCAAGCTTTTTCTCTAGAGCATATATACTGCTGTAAACCCCCTGTCCGACGTGAACGTAACTTCGAAAGCCGGTGGGCCGAAGGATAATTGAAAATTCGACAGTAGGTAAAAAAATATGTGAAATATATATATATATATACATATACGCGTGTGCAAGCGTGAATCGATCGCTGTGTAAATTCGTTAAATTCGAAAAGCGCGCCAAATGTCTCGTGCGCGTCTTCTACTTTGAGCTTGCGCAAATTCAAATACATACGTGTATATATTTACGTATATGTATATAAAGTGTATATACCGGTCAGTCTCTTGGATACAATCACGAAGGGCTCTTTGTTAAAAATATTATTATCTATTTCCCACGAGGCGTCAGGATCTAATTTTTTTCTTCGAACCTAATCGCTTCCCAGCACTTGTACAGAAAGTCGATTGACGTTTATTCCGCTAGGCACGGATATTTGTCACATTTTTTTGTCCCTTAGTACTGCACTTCATCAGTCTTGTCATTTTTTGTTTCGTCGATAGGACGCGAAATTATTTTACTCCGAGAGTCACACCTTCTGTACTCCAAGTGAATGGAATACGACGTTAGAACGAAAAGTTTGAAAATTTTAGCTTTTTACTTCAAAGCCGAGGCTCTTTAATCAATGTAATTAATTCTGCGGTCCCGTCGGGAACGAACTTTTGATGACACTGTTAACACTTTCATAATGACGGCGCACCGGGATACTTCAACTCATTTAGGAACTTGTCGATTAAATTTACTCGTTAGGTATACGAGAATGGTTCCTGGAGATACGTTTCTATAAAAATGGTCAATTATGTAATAATGATGTAATTGAGGTGATTAATGTCATGGGTATCGACGTGAAAGTTCAAAGGAAGATCTCAATTGAAAATGGGTTAGGATGAATAGATGCCAGAAAATGAAGTTCCAATATTGACGTGTATGGGCTATGAAATCCTCTGGGAATTTAAGCCTGACAGATTTTTCGCATTTGTTTCTACCTTTATCGCGGACGTAATTTCTTTTTAGATTGAACCTAGTATCTTATACACGATGCAGAAAGCTAATATCTTCCTCTTATTTTAAAATACGATCGACGCACCTTTGGGGTGAATAATGGATTGATTATGGTATCATGATAGAATTTTATATTGGTATGATAAACATGAAGAAAAAAAATTTAATTTCTCCAGATTGTTTGCTTCCAATATATTCTATGAACAAAGAATAGGATGAAGTTTGATTTGTGAAATAGGATTTTCAAGAATTTCAATAAATCAAAAGTTCCTATGCATCGTGAAGATCATGTGAATTCACGAACAATGGATACAGCAAATTGTATACTAAAGTTACGTTATCACTCGAAAGTTTAACAATTTTTCGTATTGATACAGATTTTTAAAAAATCAAAAAAACATTCCAGCAACATTAAAATACGTAATCTATGTAAATCGTATGTTACTGATATTACGAATTTTTCCTTCGTTTTGTAAAATTTCTACAATATCGAAGAAACAAAATGATAAAAGGATCATTGATAAATATTTGAATGCAATAATTACGAGTAACAAATCCCCGATTATAGTCGTACACGCAAGTAGAAAATAACATTAAGTTTCAAAAAGCAAGCGCGACGTCCTTGAAATTTAGAATTCCTGATACTCAGAACACAAGAAATTAGCACCTGTCACTGATCGTAAAACACGTCGTCCATTAAGAACCAGGCACACGTCGCGTCGTAGCCATTCACGTAGCGACCCGAGTTCGTCAAAGGCTGCCGGAAAGCACGTGAAAACGTGCTAAGATATGAGTAATACTGTAAACTTGTATGACAGACATCACAAATGTTATAACGGCGCGAAACGTCGAGGGTCGTCAACGACGATAAGGGTCGGTTTATCGCACTGAATAAATAAATAAAAAAAAGAAGAAAAAACACTCAACCATTAAATATTACGTTTCAGCCTGATGAGAAAAGCGAAAAAAAATGCACCATCATCATTGTTTAAATACTCGTAGGTATGAACGTCGACGTCATCCAGTATAGAGTACGTACTGTGGACGTCTTTGTTGTAATCTTATAAAAAAATAAATAACCAGGCGTAATTAATAAAACGACTGAACTGGAGTGCGTACTGTGTGGGATAGATTGACGATCAGAAAAATGAGCGTTCCATGGAAAGATGAAGTAGACCGCGTATTGCGGAGACTACGAGCTAAACTACTGGTTTGCTGGCTGTCGGGAGCGGCAGTGAGGGTTGGCGACCACGACGGCCTCCTCATCCACCACCAACCCGACGGGTACAGTCGACGCCACTGCCGCCACCATCATCAGCAGCGGCATCCTCCGGCTTCTACGTTGATCGTCGACGCCGACGCGACAAAACGCTACCGTCTGGGATGGTCTCCGTTGAAAAGGCGTCG
The DNA here is from genome assembly GCA_031762395.1 of Calameuta pygmaea. NCBI lineage: Eukaryota > Metazoa > Arthropoda > Insecta > Hymenoptera > Cephidae > Calameuta > Calameuta pygmaea. The sequence goes on along the minus strand of JASANN010000518.1, from coordinate 3,734 downwards.
TCGAGGACTAAAGTAGACGTCGGGACGACGGTGCTTTTGCGTTGCTACGTAATTTCTATGTGGTTCCAGCCGATAAGTCCTCCACGAGGACCAACCGGGTCACGTAGAATTGCATTAGACGCGCATTGCATCGATGCTACGTTCACATCGGTACGTGAAGGATCCTTCCAGAGAAAATTATACACTTTGCCATTCAGTCTGGTGACTGACATCTGGGTTACGGATTCATCGGAGTATGAGATGCTTTAGGATACAATTTCTCTATAGGCTGAAATTTATGGGAATCCTAGGTAAGTAGACACCGTGGCTTTCGATTGAAATTGGTACGCTGCTGGAATGGGATAATTGTAGAATAGAATAGGATGTAATGGGAGCTTACAAAATTCGGCTAATATCGATCGAAGTGCTTTAAGCGGGCTATTCGGAGTTTACTAGCTTGCTCATGCGCTTCCTAGAACCCTACTAGAAAGATTTAACAGTTACGAACCCAACATTTTCTCCGTCTCAAGACCCTCTTTCGAAACCACTACACTGATCCTGATAAAAAATCATTCACGCGGCAATAAAAAAAAGATTCATCATAAAAATATTCCCTTCAATAACTTTTTGTAATCTCGTCTCGTCGCAAGCACAAATATCTCAAGGATTGCAGCATCTCGTGCAACCTTCATCATCAGTTAAATCAATAACCATCCTCGCATCTGAAACGTAGCAAACCTGTGCACACTACACTACATGTCGCACTAAGATCGTCCTTTCGATAGGCTTTGGCAGTTATTAATGATTTCCTTCCTTTTTCTTATCAGTTGTTCAACGAAACATAAAACTACTTCTTTGCGATATAACCTGAAAAAAATCTAGCAATGAAAGAGCAATGATGACTACGAGGTTTGCGATTTCATAAAAAAAAAAAAGATGAAGTATGCTATAAAGAACACCAGTTATAGAATAAAGCTGGTAAAGAGTTAGCAAAAGATGAGAATCCTGATACATCAAAGAATATAGAGGACAGTAAAAAATGTCGATTTCCAGGTTCCACAGAGTATGAAAACGATAGAGGCACGTATCCTTCCTTCCATTAAAGGTTATACGAGATGCATAGAGATGAGTTCTAGTACCAACGCAATAAATTTTCCTGAAATTCCGGAAAGCTCGTGTTCCATAATAGTTGGGGCATTCTGTCAAGTTACACGAGTCACATAAGTGAAACGTAGTGAGAGTATCTAACCTGTCTTTAACCATTCTCTGGGCGCGCAATTTTGTTGTCCATTTGGAAAGCTTTGAGCTGAGGAATTCCAGACGTCCCCCACATGCCTAATCCCGCGTTAAGGATTTGTTCAAGGATGAGCAAGGTTAATATTCGAGATTTCGAAGGTCTCTAACTGTTTGGCGAAACTTCGAAAACTAATCAGTACACTTAGGCAGTAACTTGTTAATCGGTAAAGGCGATCGAAGTAATTTTTTTTATTTGGTCAAATGAAAAGTAATTGATACGAAATATCTGATTTATAACCTATCACGCTGTTGACTCCGTCAATTATTTCACAAGCAGCGTGCTAGATATTGCGTGATATTGAATTCTGAGCTTACGCTCAATAAAATTGTCATAGAATCAACGTGCGCACACGGCTCTGTAGCCGCGTGACCTTCTGGCTTTTTATGTACGCGGATTTCTGTATTAGTTGCAATATTTATTTCGCTTTATCGTTTTTCGACAGTCGCCCCACGATGTCGAGCGAAATATCGCATTACTTTTGATATATTAAACAATATCTTGCGAGCGGTCGCTGCGTAAATCTCTAACGGGATTTTCGTGCTTTGCGTGCTTATCAGGATTGTTCACGTAGAGAAAAGACGTCTGAGACGATATAGCGAAGAATACGGCAAAATGTATAACGTCCGACTTATCACTCCCTATCTCCGGATACTTTTAGTTTTGGGAGAAAAAATTGTTCTCTTATGTAATTGTATAATAATATAGATATATCGAAGGGGCCTTTGCAAAAGCTAATAACGTGTAACAGGCTCGACGCTAATGTTTTGCGGAATATTGCTTCTGCGGCGTTTGTACATACAAATTTTCAATCGATCGTCAATTTAATCGATGATTGAATTTATTTTGTGTATGCATAATCCCTGGGGAAATTGAACGAAATAAGACGATTCAATATATATATTGAATGTAACTCCGAATGAACGCGACCTTAGACAATCCTATTCGGCCAAGAGAAATATTTGTTTCTTTTCAAGTTGGATAAGATAGAGATGAGAGAATATCCGAAAGAGTATCAAAGGGAACATCACGACAGTACTTCGTAGGCAATCAACGAGGAACGAAGATGTGTATAATAAATGCACGTAAAAAAAAGTTTAAGAAAACAAGGTTCTCAGAAACTTCTATAACGACTATCTCCTGACGTCTCTATACTTTCCATTTTCTTCTTTGATACTTCTGTTTCTCCTGCGACATAATCCCGTCGAAGCCATAAATTTTCATTGTAATTTTTTCCTCTCGCCAACGCGTAAACAGGCGGAACAGTTACCTTTCGATCTAAAAAAACAGCGTCGCTGATTCCTCCTGCGCGCACTGACTGTGAAAAAAATTAGGGAGCAAAGATAGTGGATGGATCTCATAAAAAAAATTCCACCCTCGTTTAACTTACAAAAAAGCCCGCAATAAATTTGATATGCCTCCGTTGCGTCATATATACGTATAGTGATATATAACTGAGGTACAGACACTTCACTCGGATCGTTAAGAAAAAAGCGTATAATCATTTTCGTAAAACCCTCATAAAACCAAACTATTTAATCTTCCACGTTTGATTGATCATGAAATAGGACTGTTCGTTTAAGTGAATCTTCCGAATGACTATATATGTTTTTGCTAAAATTATATTAACGAAAAAAATTAGAATAAATTTATGTAAGATTAGATATTAAAAAAAAATTTAATCAAGGCTGCAACGAAGGAACGTACGTAATATGGTAGCTAATTTATTTTCGTTCTCTCGAGATATGCTCGTCTCCCCAGGTACGTGACCATAAATACGAGCCCTAAGCTTTTCCAGCTGTATGTACGTACATACATACATAAACTCGGCCCGATTCCAACGTCCATTCGCATACTTTGATGAAACTAGCAGGATGGACGACGGCGCCCACTGAATTCATACGACGTAACCATAGTCGACGTCCCACGCGTTTCCTGCGGGGAATTTGAGAGAAATACTATAAATGAAAAAGGACAGCCTATTCGTGCCATTATTCATTTTTTTTGTCTATTCCCATCCATTTTGCTTTTCCGTATTACTGTAAGGAAGATTCGGGTAACTGAGACATCAAGGGTGCACAGCAGGCCGTGATAGGAAATACGAGTCCTTATAGCACGAAAACTTAATTAGAGAAAAGTGACCAAATATCGAATAGTATCCATAATATGGAATACCACTATTTTTCTGAAAAAATCGATTCGAGACGAAAAACGTGGCCATCTTCTAACTCGTTTACTCATTTTAGTGTTGCACTCACTTTATATCGGCAGCTGAGCGAGCGCCATAGAGACGGTAAGAGTTTTTTGTTTTGTAGATGCCAACAAACTTTTCAAGGTATGTAGAAAATAAGTGTTTTTTCTTAATTATTTTGTAAAAAATACCATTATTATACATTTATCGTGTTGTATTGATGTTTGTTTTAATAATTTTGATATGTTTTATTGCGTAGCTATTGTTATT
>JASANN010000517.1:2061060-2103655 GCA_031762395.1 Calameuta pygmaea | reverse complement strand
TTCGGATTCAGCGCGTCAAAATACATAGGGATATATGGGTCTAGTCAAAAGTACTCCCCACTTTTTTTTTTTTTGTGTGCCGGTGTTATTATTATAACCATTATGTATATAGTACATAACAAATTTGATTCTTAGGTCATTAACCAAAATGGAGGATTTACAAAAGTTTGGGTAAGCTTGAAAACGATCTATTTCCCAATTGTACTCTGCATCCTTGCCTGGCACTGGAGAAGAGTGAACATGTTATCAAGAGCACCAGCATTGCTAGAATACATGCTCTTAGCACTAGGCTCTGCACTCACTTTTCTAAACAGTAAGTAATATTAACAAAAAAATACCAACATAATTCAAAAACGAACTATCTCATGATATTTAATACATTCTGTAATTTGTTCATTGTTTTCAGTGCCTTTGGAATACATGACTCTTGCTTTTGATATGCCATTTATGTTGCTTTTGGGAGATATCAGACAAGGTGTATTTTATGCAACACTTCTATCCTTTTGGTTAGTATTTGCAGGTGAACATCTTATGGTAAGTATATTCAGTAATTTAAAAAAGAACCTGATTTATAATATCACCATTATCTATAACATTTTTCATGGAAATAATAGATCCAGGAAGGTGAACAAAGAAATACATTGAAATGCTATTGGCGACATCTTTCGGCTGTTGGTGTGGGATGCCTTTCGCTTTTCATGTTTGATATGTGTGAGCGTGGAGTTCAATTAAGAAATCCATTTTACTCAATCTGGGTTACAGAGATTGGTACAAAGTTGGCTGTATCCTTTCAAAATATGAATTCAACATTTTTCGTATCACAATTTCTAAAGAAAACTTTGTAGAAAAGTATATATTCTTATTCCAAAAATGTGTATGGCCTTAATAACGTACAAACATAGTTGTCTTTTATAATACTAGCTGGTGTATCTGCTGGAATTTATCTATTATTTTTGACATACATGATATGGAAAGTATTCATGAATATTAGCGCAAAACGGGCTGCGTTGCCCAGTATGAGTTCAGCTCGACGTTTGCATTATGAAGGAGTCATTTATCGCTTCAAATTTTTAATGATAACCACATTACTTTGCGCTTCATTGACGGTTATTGGATTCATTCTTGGACAGGTATGATAATTTTTATACCGTTTAGTGATACTCTATGATTTTGTTGACATTTATGATTTATTCTTAGGTAGCAGAAGGCCAATGGAAATGGGATGAAGACATAGAACTAGAAATGACTTCTGCTTTTTTCACTGGAGTTTATGGAATGTGGAACATTTATATTTTGGCACTTCTGTGTCTTTATGCACCATCACATAAACAATGGCCAATCGAACCGTCTGGTAAGCAATTTTTACATATAATATATTAATTTACGCTTATAATTTTTTATGAATACCACTACAAATTGATGTGCGGGTATTGCAGAAAATAGTGTCAGCGATGAAATTGAATTTGCAAGACTTCCAACAGACCCAAACGAAATGTTATCCCTGACGGCATTCGCACGCAAATCGGCCATAGAATAAATGACATTTTGGAAAAAGAGAAGATCCAAATCTGACTTCATTACGCGCAGATACTTATTCACGATAAAAATGGAGCGATAACACATGAAAGTGGTTTCAAAGCATTTATAGTAAAAACGACTGATATTCTTTATATTTACACTGCGATTTCTAGCAATGTATTGATCAACAACGGTACTATTGCCATTCTTATAAGAGTTTCTATATTTTATTGTAGATTTTAAAAAGAAATTTAAGAATGACTATGCACAATTGTATTAATTTATTTCTAAAGAAGTTTCTTTAAGAGTAAGAATATATACATTTCCAAATGAGCCATTTCTTGTCATTCTAAATATCTTTATTCGGTCATACTGAGAACTCGGATTTGAAAATCGTATAATATATAAAAATTGCAATTTGTTTCAGTCTTCCATTTTTTAAATGCACTTATGTTCATTGAATCTATCCTTTATGTCAATAGATCTCTTCGGTATTTAAGCAGTTTGGAGCACTTAAATGTTTTTATTATTTATATTGTAACGTCGAAATTATAAGCTAACACATGTTTCACAATTTTCATGAGATAAAAGTGATTTTTTTCGATTCTCCTTTCGCGGTACTTAAATCTCACGGCAGCAATATGAAAAGTTTTGTTAATATAATAATTAGTACTGTAAACCGTTTATATAATCGATTGATGTGACGATAGTATTTATTAATCATAGTAAGAAACACAGTCATTATAACAATATAGATTAATTTTGTGTTCATTTGTGTAATAGAACATATCAGTATTGGGCATTTAATTATAATTAATCATCTACAGATTCCACCACATTAAAATATAGTATGTATTAACAAATCAGTATTGGTCAAAAGAAGTATTCTTTTTCTTAAACGATTCTCAAACTAATTTTACGTAAAATAATTATTAAAAAGTTTAGCTATGTAGCGACTGTAACTTAATTGAAATATTTGAATAAGGTGTAATAATAATATACAACATTTATTATAGCTCATACCATTTTGATGTCCTTATTCATTCGTATTCAGTGGTTTTCTAGATTTGTAATCAATATAATGTATGAAGTCTGTACTTATCGAAAATTATACATTGCATTGAATTTGGCTGCTTGATTTCATTAATTGAATGTTTCACCTGTCATTTGGACTAATTTGAATTTTCTGCTGAGTATTTGTTTTTTAAACGAAAATATTGTTCTTTTTTGCCCTATTTTAAGCTACTGTAGCGCATAACAAAGAAACGTAAGGGTGCTATGCCTTTGTACGTATAGAAATAATTGAGCATTAGTATTCATTACATATCTAATTATACATACATATAGGCAATATTTGTTTAAAATTATCAAAAGACTCGGTCGAGTCTGGCGCCAAGTACAGTTGTAATGATCTCATATCCAGTTCCAAAGATTGAGGTATCACAGACCCCGTCTTGTAAAGTATGTTTCTAAGATCAGACCTGTATAGTTAAGGGTTAATATATCCCGTTGAGCAACAAAAACTTGTGATATCACCCTAAAAAACATTTATGTGTAAAACACTACGTCAAGTACAGGAGTGCTGTGAATTCCTCTAAAAAAACAGTAGTATTTGGCGGATACTTACATTACTTGATATAATGATGATAAAACAACACTGAAAGACAGCTCCTTATCTCTGCCTGGCATGGGCCCGCTAAGTAGTACTCAATAAGGAATCACGTATAGTTTCATTAATTATTAAATGACCATTAAATCATAATTAGGTATGAAAACCATTAATAATATAAAAGAATCGCGAAGGCGTTATAGGAAATTTTGAGAATACCATTAATATTTTTATTCTTTTGCTGCTATTATGCAAAACTAATAAAAGCTCCAGCATAATAAAATAATATTCAAAGTAGATGGCTTGTCAAAACATTCTGGGAAGTCAACATTCATATAAGATATACGAATTACACTTGTTTATGAAGAGAATCTGCTTTCCCTTTGCTTTGGTAGCTTAATTATAAATAGTAAACATATTGAGAAAGAAGTCTACCAGGCAGAGGCAAGGCAGACGTTTTTATTAGCAATACAATACGAGTGGTACATTTGAATAAGAAATTCCACATTACAACTAAGGATCAAAATCAGGATTATATTGCAAGACAACGAAGCCTTCCAGGATCGGAGTAACTGGAATATATTCGTCTGTCGCAAGTTCTGCCCGTTCTCCATATGCTAATAGAACTGGTGTTGTATGTGTCTGGAAGCCGGTGATCGTTTTAGGCTTACCAGCCTGACCAACAACGTCGACTGCAAGTCCTACTCGTACTGGCACCGCCAAGGGATTCAACTCCTCATCGAAAGTAACGAGCATCCTAGGCTGCATCGCAGCGGCCAGGGTGTACAAAAGATAGTGAGAGCGACCAAGAATTACTGAAACAAATAATTTCATCGTTTTTAATTCGTTCGACAAAATTACTTAAACGATGAAAGACAGACTCAGATATCAAACTTACTATTCTTCACGTCCAAAAAACCTATAAGAGTTCCTAAGAGACCAGCCAGGGCGACAGGACTTAATAGTTGTCTGTCGCTGTGATACGGCGAAAGGGTTAACGTTCCCTTGCCGAGATGTGTTAGACCTTGTGCGATGCGTACCATGAACAAGTTGTTAGGATCCTTAGCGTGGAATTGTGCCAGTTGCCTAAGCATTGCAGCCAGTCTAGCGTTATTCGTTCCGGCACCAACGAGACCCATTGCGAAGATGGCATTGTGGGCTACTTCAGGGTCACTATCGTGCGAAAACTTAGAAAGAGTATCAAGGATATTTAATTTTGGATTAGAAACGGATATAAGGCCTAGAGCTAGTGGTACAGAACGTCGTATAACCGGTTCACAGTAGCGAAGCAAGTGACCGAACGTTCTGTATGCCATCTCGGCACCAATTTCTTCTCCCATCGCGATTAACGCAATACCAAGAACAGCGATAGCCTGGCGAGAACTTAAGTCTTTCTCCTTCTCTTCCTTCTTCTCTTCTTTTTTCTCCTTATCTTTGCGATCACTCTTTTCCTCCTTCTCATTTGTTGGTTCATAGTGTTCTGAACAGATGTGAAGAAGATGCTGAATCTTCAGGACATTTCCGGTACCAGCATATGCGCAAACTTCAACCAGGGTCGTAGACATGGACCTAAAGGGCTCGGGGATAACTTCAAGAGCAGCAATTATAGCTTCAGCAGCTTCCTGTTTTCCTAAGAAACACAAACCCAGACCAAGTGGCAAGAATCTTGCGTAGGTGTCTTTAAGATCTGCTTCAGACTTTTCCATTAGCGTATGCATTATCGCCGTGGTAACGTATGCGTTACAAGATCCTACGGCCACCATACCAAGAGCGAGACCTGCTACTCCGACTACTTCCCAACTTGATTTTGGATCACTAAGTACTGGAGTGAGTAAGCTCAACACTGTTTCTCGATTAGAGCCAGCGTATGCTAAGCCGAGACCAACAATAGCACCAATTCTCATAGTATTGCTGCTGTGCAGTACGTAGTCGGAAAGAAGAGCCAAAGCAGGATCACACTCGTTTCTCACAAAACAATTGACAATTCCACAGGCCAACAATGCTCCAGATTTTATGTAATCTTCGGATGAGTAGAGGTACTTATCAATGGGTGTTAATCCACCATCAACATCCCACAAGAGGACGAGACCTAGGGAAGCAGTGGCACTCAGCATACCGTGTTCTTTGTTCTTGTATAACCATTTGTTTCCATCTTCCATAAGCAATTTGTCCCGACCGAAGGCAGCATTTACAAATCCGTTTACGAAACTAGCTGCCAGGTTTTGCCTGGCTGAATCCACTTGACCACCACCGAATGGTGGTCTAGAGTTTTCAAGATGTGATTTGTATACGTCCTCTGGGGTCTTTGGCTCTGTTATGTCTAGCTCGCGAGCTAAGTTCAGAAAGTGGGTATTCAGATGTGTGTTGGACATAGATTCTACTAGATCATCGTATTCGTTCAAGGTGTCAGGAATCTCAATGTAGATTTGCTGGCGACCCAACATAAATGCTAACTGTTTCCTTACAGCTCTGCAATAATTATAAAAACAATTAATATTAACTAAAATGAAAAATGTGATTTGTATATTTAATAACTTGTGGAATCACTTGTCTCAAAAAATTAAATGTACCAAATAAAAGATAAAAAAATTGCTGTTCAAACAGGTTATACTTACAAATCTGTGCAGCTTGTGAAGATTTCCTCAATAAGTGGTAGATCATTCAACTGCATAGCAAGTCTTAATGCTTGTGGATATTGGTTGAATTTTCGGTAAAGTTTTGAAGCAGCATGAAGAAGAGTACTGTTCTCTGGATCAGCCACATACGGTACACAACTTGTAAGGTAAAGGCAAACTCTTTGATAAGCACTCTCATCCACATATTGCTCTAGCAAATCAAGTCGCTCAATTTCCATAAGTAAATCGCATGCTTCTGTCTCAGCATTATGAGCCATGTTGTAAGGGATAATTTCGTGAACAAGGGCTATCAACTTTTTAGTATCAACATCACCGGTTATCTCATCCCAAGCTCCTGCCAGTTCTCCAGATAAATGTCTTACGTATTCATGACCCCACTCGCCAATTTCCAAGGCAGATCCAGTCAACCTGTATTTCAGGCATTCTCTGCCTTCTCCCATAGTCATGGCAAGAACAGAGATAATGTCTGAACATAATTCCTTTGCTTTTGGATCAGTTATCTTTTCATATACGTTCTTCATTGTGTCATAATGCGGTCTCATGAATTTTAGAGGTTTTGGCACGCTTGTCATTGACGTGGTAGATGCACGAATTTGCGACTGCAGAGACTCCAGTGCAGAAAGGTGCAAGTTGGTATTAGGATCTTGAAGATGATCGACTAAATTACCTAATTCTTCCTGAAGCAGTTTATCCTCCTCTGACTGAAAGAAAATGACAAACATTGAAACAAATCAAAGTTCTAATAACAATGTCATATTGTTATTCATAACTTTGAGTAATACTGGTTATTAATAACTAAATATCAACAACACCAACTTAGAGAAGGTTCAACATGAGTCGAATTTTTTAAACACTAAATACTATCAAATAATTTAAATAGCATTGAAATTTATGAAAAGTGATTGCTTTGAAATCCTTTACAATTGCCATAATTAATTATTTTTCATATATGAAAAAAATGAAAGCATGTAATTTTATTATCTTTACGAAAGATTGCATCTTTAGCTTTTTTTAGAGGACTTGACTGCCTATCATAGTTAACAAGTTTTTAGTGAATTGCAGTTAGCTAAATTCAGTTGTTTCCATTCTTAAACATGCAGGTAAGAATTGAATCTTTGGACGACCAAAATATTTGCAATCACATTGCGCTCGATTATAATTCAAATAACATTGTATTTAAATTCCTTGTATTCTAAGAACAATGTCCGATCGGGGAAAACATCATGCAAGTCATGAATAAATGAGTCCAGTGGATACTTACTAAATCATTTTTTTCTTCCTCCTTTCCATTTTTTGTTTCTTTAGCGGGTTTAATCTCAGCCTTGGTACTCTCAGGCATTTCTAACAATAGTCGGCTCCACGACGAGTTGTATGAAAATATGAAAAGTTTACTCCTTCCACAACCCGTCAAATTATTAGGTTAGAAATACAGACAGCACGATATGCGAGTCACGGCGAACGTTCAACACTATACAATCAGCGCCCTCCAGAAAACCTTCTTGAATCCCACATGTCCCTGGTAGTTTTCACTAGAATTGTAATAAATCTTTTAAACACGTTACTGTCAAACCATGAAAGTGTGATTTCACGTACAGCTGTTAGAAATCACCTGCTATTCCTAAAACTGCATAAATTAATATTAGAATAAAACACAATTTGGAGACAAATAAAAATTGTAAGAGATTTCACAATTTGATCCCCTTTAATGTGGTACTAGTTGGTTAGTTTTAATCAAAGATTTGGTACCTCTGTCACAACAATCGATCGGTCGATCGGAGTTCTTGCTGTCGGTAACGTGAAGAATAATCGTGAGGCTTTCGCGAGGAAGTTCTCGGCTGTGTTGAGCGCTTTGTGCCCGATTTGTCATAGCCGAGTATCCGAGATTGATTCCCGCGGTACGACAGAGAGACGAAGGTGTACAAATCTGAGAGATTATTTGCGATGTTGTGTATCGAGTTGGAGGCTGGGGCTTCCGTAGGCGGCCCTATGTATCGGGTCAAAATTATCCCGATCGAAGGGTGAAGTTGAAGTGGTCTAGTGTCCGCAGACGGGAGCATCTTTGACGGAAGAAACGAGCTACAGGCCGTCTGTCGAAAGCAAGATGGCATCGCAAAGTCAAAATGCTGTCAACTCGGCAAGCCCGGCAGCTATCGGGCCTCCAGTTCCGGCTCTCTCGACGGTCTCGACTACGACCACGACCAAGTCTCAAACTGTCTCGAATGCTGTTTCTGCTCAAGCACAGCCACAACCACAACAGCAGCAGCAGCAGCAGCAGCAGCAGCCGCCGCCACCGCCGCCGCAACAGCAGTCAAACAATTTTGAACCCCATGATAAAAGTTCCTCCAATACGCTCAAGGTATAAAATATTTATAACGTTACCGGTGTGGAATTGAGTAAATAAATACCTGTATTTTTTGCGTTATATACTAATGGTTTTTTTTATTCTGGAGCATGTACTGTCAGGATTATACTTGTCTCTTTCACTTTTGGAATATATCTTGATTGTATAGGATTTTTAATTTAATTCTGCATAAACTCAGATTCCTGACATTTAAGATTTTATAGGAAGGATGTGCGTATTCCATTACAGAATACATTATGCAGAGTGATTTCTCTTTCTTCATGTCATTGTTACTTGCCATAAAAATGCTAATGATCATTCCTTGTCTTATGCTAATGATCTATATTCTTTTTCTTAGAATGAAACCTTGTAAGGATACAGAGAAAACATTTGAATCTTCATTGCTCCAAATGGTTATTTCTTGTTATAATATTTCATAATCTATATAACAGAACTTGACACAGCTGTGCAAATTAATAAAGATCTTTGATACTTTTGTTTAGGTGTTTATCTTGTGTTTTTCCTTGCTTCACATTAACTCTCAATTTATTATTTATTTCTTATCAAAATAAGACTAATTTTGTTATTCTCTATTGCGTAGTTTCCAATAATATCATTTAATAGTGGTCTGCTCAAGAAAACTAACTGCATGGTAAATCTTTATAGTTCTGAGAAAGATTTCTTATAAACGTTTTTCATTGGACTAGCAGTTATAGGCAGATGTAAGATCTCACTCCTAAATAAAATAAACAAAAGGCACTCAGCCAAATTGCAAAGCATCTGTATGGCAGTTTATTCAGTTCGCAAATGTGATTGTAAAATAGTCAAGGTAATTTTAAGCTTACCAGTTTGTAATAAGTTTGCTACATTTTTACAAATACACCATTCATTATTACTCACAGTTACAACATCTGCAACTTTTGAACTTTGCCAATTTCTATATTGTAAAACTTGCTTTTGCTTTTATAAATGTTGAATAAAATTATTAAACATTTTAAACTATCTGTCAGCTGGTATAATACATTTCTCTTTTTGGAACTGGCTGATGATGCATTAATTGTATTATTTTCAATAAAATTAGAATCTATAATCTATTCAAATGCATTCACAGTTTGCAAATTACCCTATGATCTGTTTGCTTTTGCACTTTTTTTATATTCTTTAATAAGCATCTAGTAATAGAATTGTCAATTGCACTGTGTTATAATGATAAGAATATAAGATTTCCTTTTGATGAATGTAAATTAATCAAATGTCAATGTTCAATTTCAGCGAAATCCAAAGATGGAGTTGAGCAAAACTGACCTGCTAAAGCTGCTGGGATATTTAGAAGGGGAACTTCAAGCACGGGACATCGTTATAGCTGCTTTAAAAGTAATACCATCTTTTTAATTAGCATAGCGTGTGGAGAACGTAATTGACCTTTCTTACGCCATACTATTACGGGTTATACAGCTTTTATTATTAACAAAAAGAATTTAAGCCCATTTAATAACGAAGAATTTTCATGTAATATTAACATCACCCCCGTGTAGCCATACGGCTTCAACGTTCTTATCAGACACCGCAATTTTCTATTAAATAATATTTTCCAAACGCAGTCTGAAAAAATGAAGCATCTACTGAGCTCTCGGTATCGCAGCGGAACGTCTGATCCTCACGCTGCTCTTGCACGTGATGTCGCTGTCGTAGGAGGTGTGATTAGGCCTGAGGAGAATCAGATTGAGCAGCAGGTGGCAAGCTTAGAAGCTTTGGTCACCCAGCAAAGACGTACACAATGTCGCATGGCCAAGCTTCTCAAAGATGCTGAAATCAGACACGGAGCGGTACGTCCTTACAATTCTAACTTAAGTTTTTTTGACTTCATTACTATCACAATCTGTCGAGTCAGTGGAACCAATGATATTACCAGATGTTGCACGAATCGCTTCGCCGAGACTTTCACTCTCTGTCTCAATATCTGCATTTAGGTTATCAAAGAGTTGGAGGAAGAGAAACGGAAACATGAACATGACACAGCTCAGGGCGACGATATCACGTACGGACTTGAGAAAGAAAGAACACGACTAAAAAAAGAACTCGAATTGGAGAAACAGGAGAAAAAACGGCTCGAGCTGGAATTAAAGAAGACTATGAATACGTTGGAAGAGGAGAAGAATCGACAGAAACAAATAGTGCTTATATTGCTAGCAGAACGAAAAAAGATAATAATGAAGTATATAGAAGAGCGAAAGAGATCCGAGGATCTGGCGCAAATTTTAAGCGAAGAAAAAGTACGGATAGATTCTATGGCAGAAGGACTCGAGGAGGAGAGTAAAAAATCCCTTCAGATGGAAGCGGAATTAGAGAAGCACCTGGCTCAATTCGATATGGAAAGACAGCAGTACAGGCAAGCCCTAGCTAAGGAGGAAAAGAGGGCGAAGGAACTGGAAGCGGATTTAGAGAAATTGAAGGCCGAAATGGAATCATGGAAGGATACCCAAGCCCGAGGACCTCCTCGAGGAGTCGGAGTGACTCCACCACCACCACCAGCGAAACCTGCTAATCTTGCTGCTATGCCTACGCTTAGGCCTGCCAGTGCTCCTCAAACAAGTAAGTATTCAATGTTACTCATAATATAATCATTGCGTTAATAAAGCAACAGGATATACCTATTTGCTAAGTTGAATATAGTCTTTAAACAAAGCATATAATACTTGAGTTTACATTATTTTTAACATATCGTTTCCTTTCTATTATCTTGTGTAGTTAAAGGCGCAGTGCTTGGCACGGGAACACCTATGGTTAGTAGCAAGGTAGTACAACCAACAGCCACGGTATCCAGCGTACCAGTTAGTGGACCAAGTATGTATTTTATTCAATCAAACTAATTATTGTATTTTTTCCGTATATAATTCTGTATACTTTCTTTTATTAAAATTGAGAATCTTCAGTAACAAGTATTTTACAACGTTTCTTTCCTTTTTTGTCATAGCAACTGGAATCGCTAGATCTGTTACACCCGGACAGGCACTTCGTGGAGTAACGTACACAGCCGCACTACCCTCGGCTGTAGGCGAACCTGCAGCTCCAACAGAGGCACAGGTAACCTATCCACATTTCCCCACCCACTCTACACTTATTTAACGACAACTTGTTGCTGAAACGAATGATAATACACGTGTCTTGAACATTCGATGACAAATTACTATTATTTAGGAATTTTACTCTAGGCAAAGCTCTCGATGGTTTTCTTATAATTATTTAAAAATATGGCGATCTGCCCTCCTCATGATTGTACCATATCTTGAAAATAGAATCACGACATCGAGGCTTTTCTACGACAATAAAAGAGGCTATTTCGATGTTGATAAGACACTAGAAACGGAACTTCAATTTTTCGATAATACTCATACAAATATGTATGATCAGAGTCAATGGTAGGTAGCTAGGTTCTACAGAGTATACTAGTTCATGTAGCGAATGTACACAAGTTTGATTTTTATTTTAAAAAACAGCGTCTCTCTTTAAACGAGTTTTTAACGGGTTGCACATTTAGTTCTATGTTACTTTTAATGAGCCCTTAACGCCGGCTAGTTGACTGATATAAAATCAATAGTGACAGTGATGAATTATTAATGCAATTGAGATGTCAAAGTCGGTGTTTAACAGTGTGTATATTATAGTTGACAATTAACGACTAGCTATGGAGAAACTTGTAGCCGAGTAGGTATAAACTTGAGGAGAAATGGATAATACCAAAATGTTACCACTTCCAATAAAAATAGTAATATTTATTCAGAATATTTATATGGCACACAAAGTCATAGATAGACATACAAACATGTACAAGGACGGTAATATATATAATAACGTAACATCACAGAGGATGTGATACGTTGATTTTAGATAAAGATAAAAGAAGGAAATAGGGACGATAAGAATTAAAACAAATTAAAACTTGGTGCGGTTCACTCGAATGAATTTGATTTTTTATGAAATATTTTAATTTTTTAGATTCATCTAGTCTTATTACTCTGTTAATTCTAGGATAGTATAGACAAAGTTTTTCTTTCTATATTTACTCCGTACCTAATAATGTAAGCGTATACCTCTTTCTTTTCATCCCCTGGTCCTCACTACCCCCTTTCTCATCCTTCTTTACATTTTAAACGTCATGAATATCTTTTCTAAATTATCAAACAAATCGGAGCGAATAAGAGGGATGTGTAAGTAGTAAAACTGGAGCTATCGTTTGTCTTGGAATTAAACTTTTCGTCTTGTGGCTTTTGGATACACGCTTATTAACTTTTTTTATTACAATGACTATCCTCGAGTGTAACAAAAACAAGATTCTTCAGCTTTTATGTCTCGCAATGTCAGCGACCGTCGATAGATTCTTTTTATAGTGATAGATCGATATTTTTTTTTAGATTATTATAGTCTAAAGCAGAGAGAGTCTCTGTGAAACTTGAAAAAAAAAAGTTGAAAATCAGTGCCTTCTTACGTCACGTTTTGTCCTGCTAACATATCTCTCTTAATAAGTATATTCGATGACGCATGAACGAACTCACAATTCTGATAAACTGCACACAATCATTTCATTTTGGTGAATTTGAGTATCGGATGCACCAAATCGCATGGATGAACTCGCAAAGAGAGAGTGAGAGAGTGTGAAAGAGAGAAAGAAAAATTTTATTGATTAAAATTTATTTTTTGCCATATGTCAATTGAGATAGAGTGTTGGTCTCGGAACTACTTTTGTATACACGTGCAAAGATTATATGAATTAACATTACAAATATAATCGCGAAAATTTCGGAAATATATTTCTATAAAACTATTTGCTACGTGAATAATTCGATTACATTCATATACACCGTTATTCAGGACTATCAAACCATCTGGACATGGTTCTACCATCTGAACTAATAGAAATCAAATGGACAGAAACCATCTTCAATAGTGGCCCAATAGTCTTGAATAACCGTATATATACTTACTATACCCTTGCACTGTACTATTCTTATAAGTTAACAAATCATTAATACTTAGGCACTACACTTTATTATACTGTTTTACTTTGTGTACATAAGATTATTATTTAGTATGTATATCGATTAATTCCTTAATTAAAAGTTGTATGCAACTCACTTCTGAGCCTTATTTACAAGTTTTCCCTGCTTGCCCTCCTAAAAGCACCCTATTGCTAGCTGGCACTCAATTCATACCACAATCTTCTTATAATTAGTCATTTCTTTAATAATACATCTGGATTGCTTTGCAGACACGCCTGTTCCGACAACTATGATTTATTAGGTGAACCAAAAAGCGTCCCTCTAAGCTCCTGCACTGTATCCCTAGTCCACAAAAGTGAGAATATCTCGCAAGGGTATGAGAATACGTTAAGTGATTACGTTAAGCTATGTAGAGCCTTTAACTGGAGCAATCGAAGGAGTAATAACTAGTGAACCAGGATTGACCGATTCCATGGTGTATTATTGCACATGCAACTTATAAAAAGTAGTACGAACACTAGGGGGTCGGCTTTAATAATATCTACCTCGCGTTTCACCTGCTCACTGACACTCTCAATAGTCGATCTCTATTCTCTATCTAGTCAACACTCGCTTTGGTTTTCATACATTGATATGGTTCCTTTGCCCGGTATGGTTTTGTGGCTTCGATTCGTGCAACGTGCCAGGTTACGGACAGTACAAGAGGGGAGTCCTAAGGCTAAAGAGGATATGGTGTGTGTTCCTTCCCTAGGCTGTAGAAAAGCGGCCAGCAGTTCCTGCACCCACGAATCCTGGAGTTCCGACAAAGCTCGTGCCGGCTGCACAGAGTGCAGGAAAGCTCGGCTTTCACGTGGCTACTACGACCGGTGTTCAAGCTCCCGGGATACTGCCAACGAAAAAACTGCCAATGTCCCGCGGAATACCTCCTCCGGTGCCACCTAACAAGCCGGTGGTCCCACCGAAGAAGGAGGCGGCTTACCTGAGAAGAACGGAACCACCACAGTCGTCCCAGGATCCTAATAAATTTGTGAAACAGCAACCTGCACCAGCGCATCCGGCGACTACCAGTGGTACAGTACAAGCGCAGCAGGCAATACCAGCCACGAGTCATGCTCCTGAGGAAGAGGTCAGTAAATTATCTGATTTGCAATTACGGCTTGATCGATATGTGTCGTTGACTGCGATTTTAGCAGCGTCGTGCCTGACGATGGTCCTGGTTGTGTAATAGATTCTTTTATTTCAGGCAAAGCCACGCTGATGTAACACGGACAAAGAGTTACGTCTGAATGCGAATCTATCCAAGTCATAGTAACTATGACATTCGCAAATCTCTTGGAATGTACAGACGGGAAACATGAGGAAATCTATAGCAGCACTTTCAATGAGCGAATGATCTGCCCTCGGGACTCAGCACACTCCTCATTATTTACTTAATATAACTACGTCGATTTATAAATATATATATGTATATTGATAGAATCTGCTAGACAATGTAGCTGGGTCGTGCCGAAAGTCGTAATTTCATGTGAATAGCGATTGCGAATTGTAAGCACGATCCAAAGTAGACACACGAGGTAGGTAGATAGGCCCAGTAGGTTCCTAGTTCACTCCCTACGGTTGGGCTAGACTGTGTTACATAAATTAATGATAGTATCAAGAATAACGTCGTAAAGAACGAATAATATAATTATGGCAATTGATATAAATAAGTGATATAAATAGTAAATGTTAAGCTGTGACAGAGATGAGGTATGTAGGTCCTTAGTTATGAACTAAGGAGTTTCTTTAATTTGCAAGCGATGCGAATTTGCGCACGCGCATGATCACTGCCTCGACACACAATTGCATAATGAAGAGTATAGGCATATATTAGCGCAGTAAAAAGAGTGGCTCATATAGATGCACTTTGGAATTTATGTGAAATGTTTATCGCAATCACTGTTCATCGATCCTCGCAAGCTTCGAATATAAAATGAAACGATAAATTCATAAATCTTCTAAGGAGCGTCAGCAGCTGCGTTCTGAAATTTATAATTGCCGTGGAAATTTTTTACCTTCCTTTGACAATACATTCACACGTATAAAGCAATACTAATTATAAATAAATGAATGTAGTTTCGCAACGCGAAATCTCTTCCGGGCCACGCACTAATTTAACAAAAAAATTTTCATGACTGTACGATATCGAACGCATAGTTTTCTATGTTTCACATAAACTCTGAACAAAAGTGTACGTTGCATCTGCATACAGAAAAGTTCAAGTATACAGAACGAAGAAAAGAATAACGCACCGAAAATAATATTACAAATATTATTCCAAGAGAAACACAGGGTGGTATTGATCTGACGATCTTCCCAGACAATACCGCCTTGTCAATAGTTGCGACTCAATTGTGCTCTGTCGACGTGACATTTTCATGAAGATACTATTCAACACGCAATCTGACGTTACTGTGCTTCAATCAAATTGATGGAGGCGTGAAAAACTGTATATACACGTGCAACATGCATTAAGTATCCCATGTCTGTACATGCTTGATAAAAACAAAAATTATAATAATTCAACTGAACAAAGAACGGTACAAGAACTTTGTACACTTGAAATCGAGTATATCTATTAACATTTATAACTGTAGCACGTACGAACAATGTTGTACATGGATGTATAGTAACTATACTGTTATACAAAGAACTATGTAATGTAGCTTATCATCGCGCGATCTTTGGGCTATACGTAGTACTCACAGCACTGTACAGTCTTCCAGAGTTCTTATTGTAATTTGTAACGATTCAGTTTCGACATTTCATTGGCTTACTCGTAAGAGCCATAATGATCCGTAACGATTAATGTTATTTGCCAAATGTGTCAAATACCTAAACGAATCCAAGAGCCATAGCAATACTCGCCTATCTGGACCTGGCTCTTTATTTGATCTTGAAAATAAGATGAGCATTAGTCGAAGTAATTATTTTCTCAGTATTTAATGGCAAGTGTGTTCTCGGGTTATTGCTACGCACACAAATTTTAGTTCGCTGTATTAAAACAGTTGAGCCTTAGCGATTGAATGATGCGAATACAGCTGATTGATAGTGGCGAAATATAATGTAATCTGTATTACGTGTATTTAATACAGATTGTGTACATTGTGTGAAAGAAAATAAGGGGATATTATTATCCTTTGCTGCTTGTTAACTTTGTCAGGATGTGTATACAGGTGAAACAGTATTTATTGTACTTTGAGAAATAATTTTATTGACATCACATAGTGATATGAAAACCGATCATTGTTAAGACTGGATTAATTAATGCTCATTGAATAAGTTGGAGATAAATGTCTTGACTGACAATGAGAATAGGTCGGTTAGCCATTATTTTCAACTTATTAACTGATTTTCAACGTACGTACGGCGTGTAATTCGTAAAAGGATTACAGTTTGATTGAATTTGACATTGTTCAGAGCGTAATATCTATACCAACGATTGATGATTCTTTTTATGTATATGTCACATGCGCGTGTGTTGCGAAAACTGCTGTATTTTATCAGGATTATTGTCCAGTACATGATTTAATCTCTGAGCTGTTCGGCTTCTGTTTCATTTAATCATACGAATCGTTTACCTTATAAATATTGCTTTGGCATTCTTATGAAAAGACAGTAATGATTCTGATGACGAGAGTTAAACAGTTCTATGGATCATTTGCCGTGCGGTATATCAGTGCGCGCCGAATGGGTCAGATATAAGATGACACTATTAAATTTAAGATCACAAGACTTCGTTCTCTCAAGGATACTCAAGAGTGATTGATTTTTATATGCGAAACAGACTAGTCTTACAGTCGATAACGCAGATCAATGATCAGCTGACTCTTTTACTTTTGATCATGCAACTGTCACACGAGTATTCTACATCCGTTTAGATTTTAGCAATTATTATTATTATTATATATCATAATTTCAGGAAATATTAATTTGATCGTGGGACGTATTACGATAATTCTGTACTATATAAAGTATCAGAGATCTCTAATAAGAAAAAGAAGAAATGAATCAAATGATCTACGTAAGATTGCGATCGGTTTCGAGATCCCATTAAGAATGTATATAATACCAATTATTATTTTTTAATAGTTAAAAAGTAATGTATAATCGAATTGTGATTTTTGTGTTCGTCCTATTGATATCGTAGCGCATTTGAAATCGATAACAACTTCATGTAAACCGATCGAACTTCGTGGTCGAGAGATTGCTAGATTATTAATCGAAAACCTCCGTAGAGATATCTTCAATGCGTTATAAAATGTTTCGTGGTAATAATTAATTATCCCGAAAATATCACGAAACAGGAATTAGTTAAGAAGAGTCTAAATCGGTCCTTTATTTAGCGTCGATGTGAACCGTGTAAATACATATAGATTAGTTCACCGTGCGTTCGGCAAAACAATACCAGACCGTTTATTAACCGCAGCTTCCATTTTACGAAAAAGAAACTATTCTTTTTTCAAATTCTCTATAGATCAGGGAATTTTTATCGATGCATCGTCCTGCACGATGCTGACAATATAGATTGTACTTAATTTATAGAAAATGTCTAAAATCTCCATTGGTAATTCTCACAGCTGTTGCAATAGTGTCCAATCAGTAAAGCATACGTTTATTTATTCGCAATTAATGTCACATTAATTTTTCAATAAATCTCATACAGCATCGTGGCGGCTAAAGTCTTATTCGTTCAAATAAAATTTATTTAACGGTATAATATTATTCGTAATTAGATATAAGCAGTCCTGCGAGTAGAAGCGTACATCGTGAAGATATAATATAATGGTGTTCAAATAAGAAGCTGGATACATTAACAGTGTACATCCATAGAAATATTATAATAATCCATAAAAAGATCTCGGATTCTTTATGGATCGCTCGTACGTTATGTAATTCCCCCGATCCTCACGATAACGATTCATTATTTTTGGACTCTTTGTAAGCGTAAACTTTTCTCATACAATTTTCTTACAACTTGGAATACGACGATTTTTTTTCTCATAATATTAAAATACTCGGTATAAATTTTGCTACTGTAATACAGCACTGTATTTCATGTGTGTGTATATATATATATATATATAGTTTTGGATGCAACGCGTACTTATCGACGATTCCGGATTTGCTGTTTCGTATTCAGATAATTTTAAATGAGAAAAGAAAATGTCGATATTTTTCTACGCGACAAATTGACGATGAGTTGTAATAGCGAGCTGAGATTAATCGAATTAATCAATTGTAGATTTTACGGGATCGCGTGCGTGTCTGATATTACGGAATGGTAATTTACGGAGAATCCAAAAATCTCACGTTTACGGCTTCGATCGGTCATGAATTACATTGAGTAATTGAGCAGTCTGATAAAGTGTTTTTTTTTTTAAATTCCTTTAAGCGACAGTAGCCCAACGTAAAGATAAATCATTCTCAATAAAGAAGAGCGAACGACTGATTAATATTGAATGGTTTGAGGATCGACTTATACGTCATCCCAATGGATATTATGCTTTTACCATAATTTTCTTTTATACGATCGTATACTTAAACTGTCCAAATTTCATTAAGAATGTAACGACTGTTACCTTCAGTACTATAAATGAATATACACGGATTTAATTGCAAACATCATCTAATGTGATATTACCTACTTATCCTTAATTTTATTAAAAAATTAATTACACACAGAGTGCAGCACATTTTGAAGTATATTTTTTTATCAAGCGTTAAAAAAAACACATTGATCAAATATTTTTGACAGTTGGGCTTTGCAATTTTGTAATGGAGGGGATTGCTTCTTTGTGCACCGGTCTGACTTGCAACAATTTCTAAGCAATATCTCTGAATCACGTGATATCACGTACAATAATACAAAGAAAAGACTTTTATAATTATCTTATCAGTGAAAGGATATGAGATTTTTTAATTTGATCTAGACATTTATTCTATATCTACATAGCATACGGTATACTCACATATACGAGCTATATATACAGTGGATATACTAGAGCAGCCTTCATACCTACTGTTGCTAAGGAAGTGCGGGTATCGTGGTGTCCTGTGATATTTTACAAGACAAATTTAAAGGTTATGTAAGTACATTAGCATAATAGCAGTTTATAAAAGCATTAGTTCAACTGGAAGTATTAATTTTATTGATCAATACAAAATCTTTATGCATACTATTGTCTTTGCATTCTAATATAGCTTACTATTTAACCAGTCTTGAATACGTCCCACATAACGTTACTCGGTTATTAATGAGCAATTAATGTATATTTCTAGCAAGACACGAAGCAATACGTGTCTGAAATAAATGTGACAAGAGAAAGAAAATGTGTTGTATGACGAACGGAAGAGAACTATGAAATGTTGCTTGACTAGACGAACAATGTCGTCTACTCGTCGTTTGAAAAATTGAACGAGTAGAGCAGTGGATTTTTTGATTTTTCTAAAATGGAGCCTGAAAGGATTAATAGAAAAAAGTGGTCTGCTCGAAAATTTTTGCGGCAAATACCAATTCTTATTTCACAACACGTGGAACATTTTTTCTATGAGTAAGCAGAAAATATATAGTATAGAATATATATATATATATATGCTATAGATTGTGCTTTGATTGACTTAATTGAACAAAACGTTTATTCAATGCTACGATTACAATTGTCATAACTGTGTTTGTGTTTTCAGTCAATTCAATGCTTGCTTGTTTCATTTGTTTCAGAGTTGGTTTTCGTATTGCTCAAAGACCTCAAAAATGGCTAGTTGGATGTTCCATTGTCGTTCTGCTGTGCCTGGGTGGCCTTTTTCGATTTCGCCAGGAAAGGAACCCTCTTAAATTATGGGTCCCACCGGATTCGGATTTCGTACGTGACACAGAATGGTTAATGTCACATTTTAGTGAAGGACAAAGAATCCAATCAATAATAATGACTGGTGACAATGTTCTGGAACCAGAATCACTTGTTCAAGTAATGTTAATACTTTCTCAAAGAATTTACTTCAAGGTCCAATTGGTGTATAATTATTTTTATTTCTTTTTAGCTAAATGAAATTACTAAGCGTGTAATTGATGCGCAGACCCATGTCACACCAAAAATTACGTGGACCGACGTATGTCTTAAGTGAGTGTACCTGCATGTAGCATTTTCATTATTGTGATCTACTTTTATTAAATTGAATAAATGCTAAATAACTTTTCAAATGAATTCACAGGGTTCCCGTAATATCCGGATACGTAGAGCGCCGAAGAAGAGATATTGGCAATTTGGATGACGATTTTTTCGACGAGGAGCCAGAGGCTCGATTGAATAGTACAAAATTTGAACCAGTAGTTTATGTACCCACTGAACTTTATTGTGGAGTTCTCAATAGCCTTTCTAAAGCCTGTCTACTGTTCAGTATTCTTGATATTTGGGATTACAATTCAACGCTAATAGCCAGTCAAACGAAGGATGACATTATAACGAAATTTAATTCAGTAAAAGTTAGTCCAACATTGGGCCATCCAATGAATTTCTCAGAACTTCTTGGAGGAGCTCGATCTGATAAAAATGGAAGAATCATTTCGGCGAAGGCTGTACAAACTTTATGGATGGTGCATGTGAATTTTTCTCAAGTGGACATGGATGAGATAGGCAACGATGCAGGAACTGCTGATTGGGTAAGGTAAGTTTGCACTAAGGTCAGAATCATGATATAGCAAGGTAATAATGGCAGGTTAATCAATGAAATTTATATTTCGTAACGTATTTTCTTTACTCGACATCGATAATGTAAAACTGAGAACTAACTTACGTCACCTTCGGCCGTCCATCTTTCGTCGATGCATCCGCATGCCAGGCGCGCGTCAGCCAATTCTTGTTTCACCGGGGACTGACAAGCCGGTAGAACCTGGGAGTTGAGGTAGGACAGTTTCAAGTCACAAAGCCAAAACGAGAGCTCTGACGGAACCTATCAGAAGAGACGGTACCTTAACGGATCCTGTCGATTTTTTGGGGACGCGTAAAATCGAGAAACGCAACTGGATGAACGAACTGGAGCAGACGGTTACGGAAATGTACGGCCGCTCAGGCTGCTTGGTTGAGGTAGACAGGGTCGGAGGAAGCGTCAGGTGAATAGTGCAGAAGAAAAAGGAGCAACTGATGAAGAACGTAACAGAATAAATCAGAACTATAAAATCGAAATCCTCTCCACCAATTAATAAATTGTGAGTCCTCGCCGTTGCTGGTTCAGCTAATCCGTGAAGGCCCAGAACTGCATCCAGGAGACACTCAAGTGGGCACTGCGCTATAGTACAACACTGCACTTCCGAAACAAACGCAGAAAATCGATACGATTTTCTGGATACTGCGATAGCAACTCGAGAACCATTCGAACGGAACCAGAAAGCAAGAATTTTATCTGAATCGATAGTTGGGGTCGCTTTTTGACCGCGAGTCGAAATATCACATCACAATTTTTACAATAATGCTTTGCCATTAAACCGAGTCATGATTCAGACCTTGAATTTTTTCTGCACTAATAGTTATCGTTCCTAACTTGCTTACTCACTAAATTAAATAAAAATTCCCAGTAAGCCATTTTTTTAAAAATATTTTACTGACTCGTCATTTATATTCCATTCATGCTTTTTTTAGGCAACACCGAACGTGCTAGCTTGGGAATCAGCATTCTTAGATGTACTGAAGAGAAGCACACAAGAATTGTCAAATACCGATAACAATCACAAATTAACGGTGTACTATGAAGCCGGAAGGAGTTTCGGGGACATCAGTTCTTCAACAATGTTTCAAGATATTGATAAGCTGATAATAGGAATTATACTGATGTCCTTTTATGTCCAAGTGATCCTATCGAAATTCAACTGGGTTGAATGGCGAGTAAGTCAGTGATACGACGAATTGCCTAAATCACTTTGTGAATTTCTAAGGTTCCCTTCCGGAATACTATCATTTATATTGTACTTGCAGTTCTGCCTGACAAGCGCCGGATTACTATGCGTCGCAGGTGCCTTTATAATCGCAGTAGGCGTGTGTTCTCTTTTTGGCGTACCATATGGGCCCGTTCACACGTCTCTGCCATTTATGCTGATGGGCCTTGGGGTGGACGATATCTTTGTGATGATGGCTTCTTGGGAACAGGTACTCTCTCATGAACCTAATCGAGGAAAACCTTTACCAGAACGGGTAGCTCTGATGCTAAGTCATGCAGGTGCATCCATTTCCATCACATCTCTCACAGATGTCGTAGCTTTTGTCATTGGTGCATCGACGGTCAGTATTCTTTAAGATTTACCTTGTTGATTAGATATACAGATTTTATATACATTACACTTTTTTAGATCCTACCGTCACTTCATTCGTTCTGTGTGTACGCTGCTGTTGGTGTTTTAGTAACGTTCTTATTACAAGTAACATTTTTCGTTGGATTCTTTACTCTTGATACAAGACGGATTGAAGCCAAGAGAAATGGTGTATTACCATGTATTATACATGAGAATTTTGAGATTAAGACAGTGGATTCGAAGAATCGTGTGTCTTGGAAATTTATTGATCTTTTTTATTCCAAGATCATTTTGACTGTACCTGGAAAAATTAGTATTCTGTTAATCACTATCAGTATTGCATCTGTTGGTATAGTTGGTTCTAATCAATTAGAACAATGGTTTGATTCTAAATGGTTTTTACCAAAAGAGTCATATCTGAGTAGCTACATACAGGTGCACAGTGAGCATTACCCACGAAGAGGTGATGAAGCTGCTATTTATATGGGCGAGTTAGATTATCCTAGAGAATTTCAAAAAATACTTTCTCTAACAGAGAAATTAATGAATGAGACTAATGTAAAGATAATAGAACCGTGGCCTAAAGATTTTGCAGAATTCGTAGCTACTTATTACGGAAAAGGTAAAATTTACAGAAAATCCAGACTAATATATTTTAATTGAAGACCTTCATAACCCCACCTAATTGTTCAATTTCAGATATGAAAACCACTATATTGAACCATGAAGATTTTGCACAGTACCTTTCGAAATTCCTGTTTAGTAGAAGTGGTGGAAAGTATCAAAGAAATTTTCACTTTAATAGCAAACTCACTTGCGGTATCAAAGTACCAAGGATCTTAGTAGCCAGCATCCCATTTACATTTGCAATATTCTCTGGACCAAACGAGTGGATTCCAGCAATGGACACGGTTAAAGGAATAGCTAAAGAGTCAAATATCCAAGGCTTTGTTACAGTATGGAGTAAGATGTTTGGTAACTGGGAAACAGATAAGGTCATATCTCAAGAAGTCACAAGAAATCTCATCCTGGCATTAATTTGCGTTATGGGAACCACTGCAGTACTCATTGCTGAGCCTCAAACCTGCTTCTGGATATTATTGTGCGTTTTGTTAACACTCCTTGACGTGTGTGGATTCATGTTTTACTGGGGTCTCACCGTGGACATAGTATCCTGCATAGGTGAGTCCTATACAATGAGCAAAGCCAGGAACAGTATGAGGCACACAAAGCTTACCAATGAATGCACGTTTGCAGGATTGGAACTCGCTGTGGGATTAAGCGTGGATTACGCAGCCCACATAGCTCACGCCTTTTTGAATACCAAATCGTACAATGGGAAGCATGATCGCACCACGAGAGCCCTAACTGCTGTGAGACATATAGGAGCCGCTGTAATGTATGGCGCTGGATCGACCTTGCTGGCATTATCATTGTTGGCCGGTTCGCAGGCTTATGTGTTTCGGGCATTCTTTAAAATATTTTTATTAGTAATATTATTCGGTCTCTGGCACGGACTATTGATGCTGCCCGTTGTACTTAGTACAGTGGGACCACGTGCCCTTCGCGATGAGACTACAATCCATGACCCACCGAAAAGAATCCCAACGATCTCTCATTTGGACGAAGAGAAAGATATTGGGGCAATGGCACCGTTGAATAATAAGGATTCAGATCAGTGAGATTCGCTTGTCTTTATCAATAATATTTATTTTTGGTTCAATAAACATACAAAATTATTACACTATCCATACTATTAATCACACATTTATACAAAAATAATAATAAAAGTCGGATAACTTAAAACGCATTATTTATATATATAATATATTAAGATTAAAAACAAGTACAAAATAATGTAGCAAGATCGAGATATAGATACCACTTTTTTTTTTTCTTTTATTTCATAATCATTATGATCGGAAAGGAACATGACTATTATAAACATAACGTAATTCTTGTGATGGATGCGTTATTTATGTATAATCGTAATTAATGTTTATGACGTAAAAATGAGCGGCAAAGGGGGCTAACCCGATTGATAGGTGGGCCCCCTTCGCTGCCTCTCTCAGTCTTGCACAGTCCATGGACACTCATTCAATAAGCTTTCATGCTTCTCTCTCATTCGTTCTCAATCTCCCACATTTATACTGCTTTCTCTGATACTTTCTCATATATTCTCTCATTCATTGATACCATCAATCGTAACTGACACATACTCTCTCTCTCTCTCTCTCTCTCTCTCTCTCTCCCCCTCTCTCTCTCATTCTTATTCAATCTTCCCAGGCATTCCCTTTCTCTCCCTCTCAGTAATTCTCTCATTCTCACATCGTTTTCAGGCATCCTCTCAATATCTCATCGATCAGCAGCTGAAATACATGCATACCAACGATCAGACAGACAGACAGACAGACAGACAGACAGACAGACAGACAGACGGACAGACAGAAACGGATACACTCCGGCGCGCACATTCAGCACAGATAGCGCACACGACAGTAGACTGCTGGGCAGCAAGCCACGCACGAACGGTACGGTAAAGTACACACCTTATTTTTAACTTCGAATTTTACAAATTGGGATTCGTAATATTCCATAATTAATGAGGAACCATCGATACAATATTTATTTAGCAAAACGTGCCAATCGGTAGTGTGGTGAAGAACGCGTGATGTGAGCACAGTCAATGCGGGAATTTGTTTTATAAGGAGCAGATTACGGCAGTAGGATTTTTGGGTTCATTAACATGGATCAGGGATTTAGTATATGACAGCCGGGAAGAGGAGGGTAGGAGGGTTTGGGGTGGGGTAGAACAATGGGACTAACGGTAGGAATGAAATTGGAGCGCGGCCCTCCAGAAGGGATTGTGGGAATAGTTACACATTTATAATGAGGGAACAGGGAAAGACACTCAGGGCACAGACAGACAGACACAGACACAGAGACTAGGCTACCGGCTATACCTATTATATCGTCGTTATTATCATTTATTAGTAATTGTGTCGTTATCGTTAATAAATGTTATAGTTTTTATTACTCAAGCTTATGCCCAAAAATCTACCAGAGGCACTTTGGGTTTATTAGTACCATTATAAGTCGGCGTGCGTGGTTGGGGGGAGAGGTCGGTGGTATCGAGGGGGAGAGAGAGAAAAAAAGAGAGAGAGAGAGAGAGAGAGAGAGAGAGAGAAAGGGAGGGGTGTGATCAATTAGGTTTTTCACTATTATTTCCTTGTCTGTTCTTCTTCGTCTTACGAAACGCGCATCTCATCTATTAGAATAACGAAAATCTCTCTTGAGATCCGAAATAGAATGGTCTTGTCTTAATTTTTCATTTAATTTTAACGCCTCCCCCCCCGCCCCCTATTATTATTTTTATTCATAACCCTTCGTTATTTCCTTCTACGTTACACACGAGTTTGCATCCGTTTCCTCTCTCTCTCTCTCTCTCTCTCTCTCTCTATCCATCCTTCTCACTTTCTCGTTCTCTTCTCCACTTTTTCATTCTCATTCGTTCTTCCTCGCTCTCTTAATGCATTCACTCTCTTTCTTTCGTTTCTATCGACACCGATAACGGTTTCCATCACCCAACGAAAAATCTTATCACGATCGTCATTGTTATCGAGATTCTCGACTCTTATATCCTTGAACTGTATCTCCTCTCTTCTCGTCGCCTCTCTTAACTCACCGCAGTTCGCACACTCCTCTCCGCTCCTCTCCGCGCCGCGACGCCATCCATCTCTTTCTTCCCGCCGTAGCATAGCTCTCGCGATCCTCAAAATCGGCCGGCTTCCCTTACATTTCAGTTATTTTTGAGCAATAAATACTTTCTCCACGGACAAACTGCACATTGAATTGACGCACAGGACACCACCCATTCGCACCGGTTCCATTCGCTCCGCGGCAGATTCGCGCGCGCGTTCATTTCTCTCATAAACTCGTTTACTCGGCGCTCCGACTAATATGGCTACATCCACAGAGTAATTGTTACGTTAATTAATGATTATCAATTCATATCAATTCAATATCAATGTATTACAATCAGACAATACTCAACAGTGATCATTATTTTATATATTACAATAATTAAGAGTGACAACAACATGACGACGGAGGCGTTGAAGCATATAAGAGAGGGGGGACATGAATTTCCGTGGTTTTTGGGAAGCTGCGGGGCGGATCGGGACAAACATGGAATTATGATACGATATTACGATGAGGGAAAAGGAAGAAGGAGCTAATGAGCGAAAACGTGCAGCGCTCCGCGATATCAAGGCGACCTTGTTCAAATCTGGATAATAAATATCGCGCTCGTACAGCCCCCTCGACAACATGTACGTGAGGAGAACGATGGGAGATGAATTTTTCGTACGTTGATTTTAATGAAAACGATGACAGTGATGATGTTGATAATTATGATAATGATTACTGGAGCTGGATCAAGAAGGAAGGGAAGCACGCACACTCAACACAACCGTCACATCGAGCTGGCCTCACGCGCGCGGCCAATAGTCCATAGATTAATACCTACTAGCTAATACACAGTCTGTTCCATTGCGCGGATGTGGTAATTCTTTTTTTTTTAATTCATTTATATGTATATATATATAGTATGCGTATCCACGTAGGTATATGTGTATATTAGAGCGCTTCCTTCGAATACGTACATACTTTGCGCGAATCTCAACATAGACATATGCAGACATAGATACGGATACATGCGTGTGCGCGCGCGTAGGTATATATGTACACATATACATATGCCGTACCATCCATGTGTATATATAATTATATTCATATCAATTAATTATCGTTATCGTTAATTATTATTAATTCTTAAAACTCAGTTCATAGTCCGAAAAATGTTTCAGCTAGTTAGCAGTGGATGGAAATGTTTCTTCGTTAAAATCATCGATCGGAGGAAAATCGCGACTAGTACGCTTTATTACGGATCCTCCGGATCGGTTCGTCGCGTCGTCCATCGTTTACACATTTACAATAGTCATTAGTCATTTAATTATGTTCAATTAGTGTTTTAATCGTTTGCCTGTCATGTATTCGTGTCCTTTTTTTTTTTTATTTCTTTCGTTAATTTAAAATCGTGTCATCACTGGATCCGTAACGAAAATGCGCGGAACGCTGCTGGTTGATCGGGGGCCGCTGGGGTGCGAGTATATATAATAATATACTATTATAATATCATGATTTTCGTATTTTTTTTTTATGTACATTACGTAGTGCGATGATTTCCCGTCACACCTGCCAGCCAGCGGCCGTCGAGAAGACTTCGTCGAACGTACTTTAACATTTATTTACTTATTTAGTTATTACGCTTCGCCCGTAACTCCATTTGCTTTTCCCTTATTTTCTTCGTCCTTTCCAGTCCTTTCGATTCTCTCCTTCATCATCGTTCCCCTCTCTCTCTCTCTCTCTCTCTCTCTCTTCACTTCTATTTTTTCTCAGTTGTCTTTTATCTCCTTTCATCAAATTGGTTCACCCGAGGACCAGGAGAAGCCTGGATTACACGGAATGTCAGTCCGTTTGGTGAATTTGTCTTTAAAACCTATTATAGGGACTCAGCAGGGCAACTCATGGCGCGGGGGTTTCATAGGAAGCTTTATAGAGTTCACAGGACATCAGGCATTGGCGTCCGCCGCCATTATATTGTGCACTTGCTCGAGCTTGTACGCGAGCCTTTGTTTTTGCGAGAACTCGTCTTCCTCGAGGGTCACTGTTAGCTGTTCGTTATACTTCACTGCATACGTGTATAGTTCGTACAACGCGCAATTCGTATTGAACTCCGTTGTGTGCAACTGAAAAAAGGTTAAACAGGTATAAGAGCTACTGTTATGACCTATTCTCAATGTTGACTACGATGTGCGGTATTCAACGTTTTTATACAACGTACAAATAACCGATAGGAAAACTTACCCTAGACTCTTCGGCGAGCATGGCATTCATGTCCTGATCGGAAATGGCTGGCATGATCTTGATATCTGAGTAGTAACGTTCTACCCACTCTTTGTACGCTGGAATGTCTTTTGCATAGAGGAGTTTTGAACTCGGCGAGTCCTTACCTGTGTAAACGGTAGAGTATAGGATGAGTAAACACCTTGATAGTATGACGAGTGCATCATTCAGTATAGGACCCTACTCACCTAATCTATGATCTGACGTGGAACAGCTATCCATAAATGTTTGCGCCACGACAGAGAGACACGAGTCCACGATATTGGACTTGTGTATATCGAAGACGAAGTTCGGGTTCTTGATAAGGTTCACCCAAAACCTCAAGGGAAGCGAATTGCTCTTCCATGTGTGGACCACTTCGGGGTCAGATATGCCATGATGTAGAGCCTGGTCATCCAAGAAGTCAAACATGTACTTAATGGCTAGAGGCAGTGCGGAGCCCCGGTGGGCTGTGCTGAAGATCGTCTCGAAGAGGTCGTCGACGAACTTCTGTAGTGTACCCTTGGTCGCCAGTAACCTCGTGAGGTAAATTTCGGAGACCATCTTGTTACCACGTTCACCCTCCTTCTGGGCGTCCGTGTCATGGTGTTTTACCAAGTGCCAAGACTTGAGCCCGCCGTCGTGGTCGTGATTCAAGGGCGAAGTGGCACGCGACAATGGCGGACTGGCTGAGCTAAACTTGCTTAAATTCAATGTTTCGTACTTGTGAGACTTGTCCGTTTTTTCAGAGAGAATCGAGAGGTTGTAGATAGAGGATTGTTTCGAGACGAGATTTAGAGAGGCGCCGTCCGGCACTCTGTAGTGATTCAGTGTGTTTCGCTTCTTCCATTCGCTCTCGGGCTTTGTTGTGGAGTCCTCATCGTAGAGGATCAATCTTCCTGAGGCGCCAGTGCGCCATTCTGTTACGTGGGAAGGGCACGAATGAATAGATTAATTGGTGCTACTAGAGGCCGCGGCTTGTATTTATAGCTGGAATTAGAAGAATAGAGCTTACCTAGATCGAGGTCATCCTTCCTAGGTCTTTGGCTATATGGGGTCGATCTGTAGATGGTGTCGAGTGCCTTTTCCTTCACTTGAGAGATCGTATCACAGTCGAGCACCTTGACCCCTACGTTCTCCGTGTTAGGATCCATTCCGCCCACGAAGACGGTTTGTTGCGAGATAGACACGTAAACGGTCTATGAAAATTCAATAGAGTTTCAGGGTAAACGATAATGCTCTTAGCATATATTTAGCATAGCTCATATTTATGAATATATCTCTTTCCTCAAAGACCGCGGACTGTACTCACCATTGGTTTGAACTCTATCGACTGTCTGATCAGTTTTTCTTCTGACAATGAGTATCTCGCCTCTGAGGTAATGGCATCCACAGGTCCCTTGTCAACCTGCTGTTTCATGGCACGGAATAACATGTATAATGGCTCGCCAGCGCACTCTCGCAGAAATTTGTACAAAAGGAAAGTGAACCAGGCGGATAGCATCTTCTCAGCAACGCTCTCCGTTCTGACAGAAATTACACATAAAACATCTATTATTTATCATACCTCTCTATCATATTTCTAACAGATTAACATGCGTGTAATACGTACCGTCTTAACAGTAGCTTGGGATGACTCTTGCCTTCCATACACTTCTCAATAAGTTCCGCCAAGAGAGTCTTCAATATATCAGTACAATATTCCATCTTGCTTTGTAAAGTGACCATAATAAAGCTAGCCACATTGACACGATCCCTCATCGAGAAGTAACGATTGCTTTCCAGAGTTCTCACAAAGAGAAGCAAGAAAGTTTTATTCATGATAAGCTGTCCAAAGAGCCTGAGTCCTTTCTCCTTGTGGGTCAGTTCTGGTCTCTCCCACTGAAGAACAACGTGGTTGTCGATATTAGGGAATAAAATTTTCATGGCGTAGGTGCGATAATC
The DNA here is from genome assembly GCA_031762395.1 of Calameuta pygmaea. Taxonomy (NCBI): domain Eukaryota; kingdom Metazoa; phylum Arthropoda; class Insecta; order Hymenoptera; family Cephidae; genus Calameuta; species Calameuta pygmaea. The sequence continues at coordinate 2,073,342 of JASANN010000517.1, read as the reverse complement.
CAAGAATGGAATTCCACCACTGGTCAAGTCTCCAGTAAGGTCAGTCATCTCGGTTTGCAGTTCTGCAAAGGCCTCTTTGCATTCGGCCGCTACGCGCAGTTCTAATATATCCATCTGCTCCTGCATATTTTTGAGAACCCTGTTGTTCTCGGTGGATTTGCGACGATAAGCAATCAGGAAGATAATGAATACCACAACAAGGATGAGTATCGCAGCAATGACTCCTATCAATGCTGGCTTGGACAATGGTCCATTTAAACCAGTCGGTAGAGCGTAGCTCAACTTGCCAATGGAATACTGTAGACTACCACCCACGATCACAACCACTTCCGGTAATTCCTGTTTATTGGGTTGCCCTTCGGAGTCTAATGCCGGTGGCTGAGATACCGGTGGTCGACAAGTGAGCTGCTGTCGTGACAGAGAGGTCACGTTGCAGAATGCATTACCAATTTGAACAACCACGTCGGATTCTTGGCAAGCGCGATCCAGATGCTGTCCATTGATCGTCAAGTAATCACTCTTGTAATACTTGACCTCCTCGTCGAAGACCTCGTAAATTGGATTAGGATACAGAAGAAAATGATTGAATCCCCGCTGCGTAAGATTTTGCACTCCTGTCACGTTGTCCATGCGAAAACCATACTCGAGGGAGAGAGGTTTCTCTGCGTCAAGTAATACATTTTCAGGAACTTCGATGGTTGGCGAATTGCAATTCATGTTGGTGTGGCTAAACACGGTACACTGGGAGATGAACATCTTGTCGTCGTAATAAACGTACATTTGAGGATTCTGTATGAAGCCCAGATTCTTCCCTGTGACGGATATCCTTATACCGCCAGCAGGGATACCCTTAGGGATCTTCATCTGTCCGGCTACACCACTTTCGACACTCTCTATGGTCGGATCATCCACGTACTCGAAGAAGCCGTCGTATTCTCTGATTCCACCGTCAAAGCGCATCTTGAGAACACCATTTCTTTTTCGATCGCTGGCACTGGTCATGCAAAGGGCTTCGTTCAGTTCCGCACTGATTATAGAGCACGGAAGATTATCTATGAAGGCTTCGATTCTGCTACCGGCATTCATGAATTCACCAGTAATCCTTATAATAGTTCCGCCACTAAGTGGACCAAACTTCGGCGAGATGGAAAAAATTTTCGGATCCACAAATTTAAAATTGTACTCCGACTGTCCACGGAAGTCCTCCACTTTTACTATAACTGGTCCGCTTTTAGCTTCTTCCGGTGTTCCTGGACCGTCTATGCGACACACTATTTCCTTGGTACGAATATAAAGTTTTTCATAAGGCTGACAAGTCGCTGCGGCTACGGTAACACCTTCAAATATGTCACTAAACGTCTTTCCTAAATTGATACCTCTGATGGTCATGTTAGTACCACCTTCCCAGGGTCCCATCCTTGGCTCAAAGGAGTGTATCTCCGGATTGGGACACGTCTGATTCATGTTCAACCAGACACCATCACCTCGGTCGCACTGATCTTTAACTTCACAGCGATCTGAGCTCTGACACCAGCCGCATCCGTATTTCTTGTCAAGGGCAAGACACATGCCGCAATTATCAGCCATATCTCGGCATCTATATATCACCACGTGGATATTATCAGGATTGTCCAAGGGTTTGGAACCGCCCCAGATCACAGCAAAAGGAACAGTTATGTTTGGCGCCCGCGACGTGTACGAGAAGTCAGTCTCGTCGCAATAAATCGTGTCGGCCAATAGTCTCGCATTGACGCTGGTTACGCGACCCTCGATGTTGAACTGGCAGACGAATCTCGTTTGAATGATAAATTGCTGTAATCAGAGAGACACCATGAGTTACGAGTACACATAGCACCTAGTACCCAGTAGCATCACATATAAATTCCTTTAGTCGCTAGAAGATCTAAGAAGAACAACTTTATCACACTCACCCCTATGATATGCACTCTAACCCGTATCACCTTCTTAAGACCAGATGATACGAGGATCTCCTGGGAGTCTGTAGCATTCAGGGTGGGACAAAAAGCTGGCCCGCTTCTGTAACTAGGACCCATTCTCTGTAACAATGAAAAAACTTCGGTTAACTCCAATATCAATATTTGAAATAAAAGTTTGAACGTTTTTTTTTTTTAAATCATGCCCACTTCAAATTTAAAGCTTTTGGATACTTACGCTGACTCCGGTGACTAGTATGTCATTGCGACAATTTTCGGCAGTGTCATGAGTACATCTGTGTCCATCGACACACCAGTCGCATGGGAAATTCGACGACACGCACTGCGTGCAGGAGCTGTAGGTATTGCAGTCGAAGAAAGTAAAGTTGGTACCGACCAAGTCAGGACCATTGGTCATCCTGACCGACAATTTGGCAGTGAAATGATGTTGACCCGTTGGTATCGCTGGTAATAGATCCGTCCTCGGCGTGGTGCAATTGACTCCATAGGATTTCCTAGTAGCATTCGTGATTAGAGTCTTGTCGAGGGCCGAGAAGGCACAGAGAAATTGGCCCGTGAGCGACGGTAAGTTTTCGATCACCAGCTCAAGAGTCCTGGCAGTAGTTCGCTGAAGTTGATCCGGAGACACGGAAGTTATGGTCGTGCATCGTCCGCTCTTGTACGATATCCAATAGAGAGGATCCTTTGCAGCATCCTGACAATCGCTCCTGAGGTTACACTTGTTCTCCAAAGAGCACCAACCGCAGTAAGGATCCTTGGCGCCCAAGCAATCCCAGCAAGTCGTGTATACCGAGCACTCCTGGACCTTAACTTTGGACACCCTTTGATTCGTCAGTACATAGAGATACATCTGCTGAGTATCAAAAAGAAGATCCGGCAGCACTGGAGAATCTGCATCTATGTTCAAGTCGCCATATTCCAGTGCAGCGCTGCCACTCTCGACGACAACCTGGAAACATACGATAACGGTATTTCGTTATTACCTGAATTCCACTTTTAAAAAATTATCAGCATGTAATCGCGAACGAAATTATTAAATGAAAAAAAAAACATTTCGTCGATTTCTTTATCACTATTTCCAGATACAATACACCAAGCGGATATTTTGCGGAAAAACGATTGTCGCTCGATGACACGCTGTTACACGGTAACGAATATCCACGTTGCGTCATGCAGAAATCACAACGTTGACAAAGCCGATGATTCGACCGGAACGTTCGTTAATCGTCTATCGAGTTTGCTATATTATTCCGAGTATAATTACTAAGCGTATAGCTACGTACAGTTTACAACAAGACAAAGCAATACTCAAGTAAATGTGATATATGGAATTGACATTGTTATGCCGTAGTCGTGAGTCATGCCTAGAACGTCTATTATGTAATTGTTAAATCCATTGCGCAAAAAAAATCTTAATAAAAAGATACTGCGAGGTACCAACTGTGTGATCTTGCCGTTACGTTATTATTCGTACCGGCTTATTCGATTGACGGGTAATCATTTATAAAAACGTTTAATCATTGGCATTCCTCAAACTATGACGCCGACGCCGACGCCGACGCAAGGCTGACTGGTATACATATTTATCCTACCTGTAGAGAAAAGATGCACATATGCATTCCGCGTATGCAGGGTCCCGAGATGTTTGCTACAGAGCACGCGTTCATATCCCGGCAAGATATTCGTTCATGAAGCCCGTTGATACGTGATCTCGAGACGATTAAACTCGATGCATTCACGGTGAATTTTATTCCGCAGATATATGTTGCGCATGCACATACGAGGCGCGTTCTAGCTAGGCTGAATGATGCGGGAGCGCGGAAAAATATGTCGGTGGAAATTTTACATGGCATTCTTTACTAACGTAATATAGGTGTATTACCAGTGCTGAGCATTGGATATTTCGAAAATTCAGATATCTCGTGGCGCCATCTGGCATCGTATACGAGAACTGCTACGTAGAATTCATTGAAGCTAAATTTGAGGAAGAGATTTTTCTAACGAATATCAGTCAAGTTTCCATTGAATTTTAACAATACGAGAAAGTATATTTTCGGTGGATTTCTCGTGAGTCTGAGGTAACGCATTCCACGGTAAAAAAAAAAAAGGAAAAACGTAAGCTAGTAACCGAGGTGAAAGGTTTCGATGGCGATAGTCATACATATACCGGCCATATTGGCCAGCAGGAATGCAATCAACCAGAGCAGTTTTAGCAGATGTTGCTATAACCTTTATTAACGTATTAACGGAGACCTCACATGAGTAACGACGAATTTTCATAATCGAGCGAGATCCAATGTGCGTGGGTGGCTGCGCGACGGCAGATGAGACGCGATTAAAATTAATCGGCTCCGAAAAATTTCGCCCGGTCGCCCTAATTAAGCGGAAGATCCTGAATGGGGATGAGTTTGTAAATAAAAAATGTCCGTAAAACAAAAAAAAAGAATAAGCGAGGGGAAAAAAATTAATAGCCGACTGAGTTTGGAGGCTCGCAATTTTCTCATAGGCCAATTAATCCAGCGCGCCACTCTGGTGCTTCTTGAAGAAACCAAAAGAAAGACTCTCACGCTCCCTGCGGTTTTTAATCCGCCGCGTAATCCACTTGGGACTGGGAAGGGAAGAGTGGTAATAATTCGCGAATGAATATTCGAAATTGCACTGCTGGTCCGCAGACTATTTATCAGACGGTAAAATAGAGTCTTATGATATAACGTATAAAAGATACTATGACCCGTATATGAGTTCACGTTTGTCAACAGGACGAAAAGTATTCCCGAAGAATTGACCTGGTGAAAGAAGACGTCGAATCGCATGTAGCTGTCTCGCGTTATCTGTCGATCGGTCGTACACGTCAGGAAGTTGTCAGATAGAACTGGGCCGATTGGTAATAAAAATCGCCAGGAGGCAAACGGACTTTTGCTCGGTATGAAAGATCACGACGAGATAAGACATTATGAATTCACGTTATCCATAGGTTAAAGTCATGGAAGAGTTATTGATAACGGTCCAGAAGTAATAAGAGAAATAGCGCAAGTCAGTATCGTCGCACTGACAGAATAACAAGACTGCAAGAGTCGAGGATTGACCATGTATAAAATCATATGGGAATCGGTGATCGGCGCGACTGCTACACGCCTCGACTGACGTGATTTTATTTATATAGGAGATTTCCAATAATGCAATTAATTAGTCTATCGAAACGAGCCGGCTAGAGAAACAATGGCTCGTCTCCAGAGATCTCTAACTCAACCCCATCTCCCACCTGCGTAAACCACCCCCCCAACAAGCAGCGCCACACTCTTCGACTCTATGGTCTCCACCCTGCATCCCTTACCGGTAGCCCCATTACCGATTACCCATTACCCTTTAGCGTTCCAGGGCCGTAGAAGGTGCCGGTGGAGAGAGTAGCTGGTTGGAGTGTAATACCAGCAGCAGCTAGGTAGTCGGGAACCTTGTAGAGGGTTGGGCTGGGGCTGCCTGGTGAACCGGGGGGGGGGGGGGGGGACGCGTGCAGGTATCGATTGCACCCAAAGATTTACGATTAACCCCTGGGCTTACGCATGCTTCGCGATAATTGACGATTCGCTGACGTGTTCCAGAGACGACGAGTAGGGAACAAGCCCGTTCTTGTTTTGTCTGGATAGGTACAGTACGAGATCAAAAAAAATCAGATGCTGAAAGTCGATACCGATATGCACGTGTATACCGGTACTGGGGTTTCTATAGCTTCTGAAATTTATACATCTTGAATATGTGTACGATTCATCTCTCTCTCTCTCTCTCTCTCTCTCTCTCTCTCTCTCTCTCTCTCTCTCTCTCTCTCTCTCTCTCTTTCTCTCTCTCTCTCTTTTCCCGATACACGTATCTTTCTCTAACTTTTGTTACAGACTCGCGCAAACCAGCTCGAGAGACTTCTGGCAATATGGGGAGAGCGAAAGAGGGTTTGTACTTCGAAGGAGAGCCTTCCGGCGCAGGCGCTCGTATCTGTGCGACAATAGTCTCACTGTGTAGCCACCCACGTTTACCGTGGCTCTGACGATATAGCTGAGAAGACGGCAATGAGGAAAGGACGATTCCACTCTGGGAGACATCAGTAACTTTCTACACCCTGAACGATTCCTCATTCCCTTGGACTGCTCAGTCGCACTGTTGGCAGCTATTTCAGACACCGGCTAAACGAGACGCTAAAGTATTCTTTAAGGATTTATGCTATAGTAATATAGATATGGATGATAATAGTAATAATAACCATAATAATATCACCTTTTATTCTACCCGGAATGATCGAGGGTTTTTAGTGGTTTATCCAATTAGGGTTGACGACACATTTTTTTCTCCCTTAACTGGTGATACTGACTTCCGCTTGGGATTGCAGAAGTCGATCCCCACGAATATATTGAGATGAGAAGGAATAAGTGTTATAGGTTATATCGATCGCCCGTTATATATTTATATTGTGTTGGATAGGATCGGGATGGATAATGTGATGCGTGACGTGACGCGATCATTATTGACATGAATTTTCAATGATATTTCTGGGGGAAATAAATATAACAATTTATTAGTTTATAGCGTTACTCTTGACAATAATATATAAGTGGGATGTGCTTCTTTGAAGTACGAATGGAGATACTAATGAATCTCATTGCTCCATCATCGCTTAATTTCGAAGATCTCAAAAGTAACGGGTGTCCCCCGATGTTAGGCTCATTCCAGAGAAGATACCCAATCGTCGTTACCTTTTTTTCCCAAGAAATATCACAGTATAACTCATGCTACCGATAACCGTCAAAGAAATATATTTATATAATTTCGATAACCCCGTCGTTAACACCCTATCAGGACATCTCGAATGTTCGGTAATATTCTTCGGTAAAATAAAATTCAGAGTTCCCGGGGCGTTGGGCTTCTTGAGCCTCTTTTCTCACAGACTCAATCCCATCCTCCCTAGAGCCATTTCCAATATCCAGCGAGCACTTTCTTGCGTCTTGATGAAACGTTAAAAATCCATTGCCTTCGAGATCCTCGAACCAAGTGGAATGGAGACGAAGGATAAGAAGGTAGTGGCGAATCGAACCAGTCGCCTTGAGAGCATTCGCACTTATCAAATATCATCGTATAAAACGTCTCCGTCCATTTTCTCAAGCTCGTCACGTGACACAGGTTGCTAATACAAAAATCAACATGGCCGCCTGCAGATATCGCGAAGTTCGATTGATTGCGACAGAGTTAGGTGTACATACTCCATGATGACAATAATTACGGAAATAGTAATAATAATAATAATAATAATAATAATAACAACGAATAGCGAACGACATAACCTTCAGGGGTAATAGTAGTCGACATACCCTATACTCCTTGGGAACTTTCGAGGACAGAAACACCTGGCTCTTTCTCATGAAACGGCTAAAGTACCGGATTACTTGCTTCCGAACGAGGTTCCCGATTTCTCCTATACATTGAGTTAACCTCGCGCCAATAAGAATCGAATGTTGAAACTATAATCTGTGTAATTAGGCTAATCAAACTGCCGCTCATCGAAATGGCTTACACGATATTCCCTTCAGATATTGCTGGAACGGCTGCTAGTTTCCGGATCCCGAAATTGTTATTACTTTCACGTTGGGCAATCGTACAGCCGACATGGTAGCTATTCGATCCCGTGAAGATACGGCATCTTGTAATTGCTTGTGATCACAGCATCCGTCGAATCTGTCAAGACCCTCAAGAGATACGTGATCCATTTTCGGTGCTATGATTCTAATTGAGAAACTTATCACTCTTAATTAGGAACTTTCCGTATTGGCACCTCAAATCCTTTTAAAGTGATTCCAATCCATTGCTACACTTGCACTGGGATTCTCTATTATAGGACAAAGCAGCCCTTCATTCGGTACCTCATTGTGTTTAGTACAGATGCTGTGTGTTGACTCGGGCTTTTGCTTAGCGATTCAAGTGGATCCGAACCAAAGCTACTGGTGACGTATATATATATAAAAGCAGACATGTGAAGTGGATGGGCACCGGATCCGTTCAGGAATTGCATACTGTTGTACATTTTCAGCAAACTCTTCAGTAGAAATGACTCTCTGTATTTTCAAAGAATTTTATCGAGCCATTATTTTGATTGATACTTGATCGAACTCATACTGTCAGTATATACATATATAGCTTTGTATAGATATATTTGTTTGCTTGCGGCATGTATACACATAGACACTGACATATGGGAGAAGGGTGGATCGATGAGGGCGTAACCGCAAAGGGCCGTGTGGAAGCAAAGTCTTGGAGAAAATTTTCGGAAAACCAGTCGCCGTTTTCATCGACAGAAAACGATACGATACTCGTGAAATTGCGAGGGATTTGACAAAGGGAGATGGAGGGGGAAAGAGAGAGGAAACTAAAAAAGGAAGGGTAAACCGAGGATATCCTTCCGTTTGAAAGTCTTCGCCATCGGTACAGACCTTTGGGAATTCTTTTGGAAACGTCGTGATCAGCTCCGCATCGAGAATGACGTACTCGTGTAGATCGGACTCCGGATGATACCGACGGAGTGCGATGTAAAAGCGGAAGTCGTAGGACCCATTCTCCAGCGGCCGTTCGTCGCCACGTGAATATTGAACAATAGGACATTGACCAGGTTGGTTTAGGTGGTTCGTTGCTTGTTAGGTTAGGTTTGGCTGAACTGACTATTCGGGTTATTCGCTTTATATATATATATATATATATTAGCCTGCACCCTAGAACGATCCGTCCCATCCTTGGCATCTGAGAGCGTCGGGGGTACCTACTTCCCTTATACGGCTTTGTCATTGAAATACTAAATTACGCGAATCCAGTGATATCTGAATAAGGACTGCAGGGAGTCAAAAAAAGTGAATGAAATGTAAAATGGAGGATTCAGGAAAAGATGGAAATTTAAGAGGAGGGAATGGATTCAAAAATCTTGACATCCCATAATACCGTTCAGCCAGACGGTAAGAAATTTTATGGAAAAAAAAAAAGTGTTTAGAGTTTATATTCGTCACAGTCGTCATCCCTTACCCTCGTTTCCGTTATGTCTCGAATATATTTCTATACCTATATGTATATTGATATAGATATAAAAAAAAACGATTTAGCTAGGAGCTCTAATTGAAGTAGACTCGTCCATTGGTGAATATCGGAAAACTTCGGTACTGAACAATTTCGTTCAATGGCAAGAGCGCACGTCTAGCTGATATATATATATATATATATATATAGGAATCCGTGTACATCCACTCCAACGTACAGTCACATTCATAAATAGTGATGGGGCCACAGTGGAATTTCAAAAAAAAAGGAGAAAAACAAAAAAATGTCTTCACCAAATCAAATGACGTTTTCAAATCGACGTGTGACAATCGAATAAAATAGAAACGAGAGACTCGGGTTCCTTTATTTCCGATCGATATAAATATGTCCTGTGAATTGTCCATTTTTCACAGTCCCCTCCCCCTATAGTAAAGCAGCGACTGCCATTTCTTTGACCCTCGGTACTTCGACTCTGAGTAAAACGGGTGCCCGGAGCTAAAACGTCCGTATTCCTGGATTAAAACGATTTGTCGAGAGTACCACGTAGCGTTTAACGTTCCTCGTACGATCTATCGGATATAACGACGCCGCTCGAAAGCGATCCCCGACGGCATCTCTCGCTCGCGGTTGAAAACCGGTTTAAAGCTATTCGTCGGAATTCCATGCTTTCGTTAAAAAGCGATTTTCGTTCGGGCGCAAAGCTGCGAAAACCTGATGCGTGCAATGCGACTCAGGATACCCTAGGACTACCGATACCAGCTGCACAGAGGATATAATTTTTACCACTTAACACGGTCGGCCAGACTGCCTTGATAAGAATAACAGCACGCGTGCACATGCGCCCCTGCACGTGCGTCCGAATGCACATGCTTCTCGTGCTTGTTTCTCGCGTGAAAGTTAAACCGTGCCAAGTTTGGTGAAAATGCGCCTTGAACGTTCTGACGGCTGGTCAACGTTCTCGACTTTGTGTCTTTCTCGCTGGCCTTTATGTGAACGGACTCTCTCTCTCTCTCTCTTACCATCGCTCCATCGAAACTTTTTAATATTTCTCTTTTGCTCCGGGGACGAGTACTTATATGTACACGCACGTCTTCACAATGCAGGGACGAGACACTGACAATCGGATAAGGTAACGCGGATGTTTTCAGTGTCCACTTATCGCGCCGACCTGAATTAGTCCCTCGTAACGACCTATGAAAACCGTTACCAGCTTTCAGATAGTACGTAGACGATAATATTCGCGTATTACAGTAAACCCGACACGAGGTCGTTACACGTTGAGACACTCTTTCATATTTCATCATTCATTTTCCACGAGCGCACTCGAACAAAACGCTCGCGTTCTCCTTACGGATCACTTTCGTTTGCCGTTCTCGGTATTGCTTTCAAGGTTGCGGCATATATTTCCACCGGCGCGAATTACCAACGAGGATCCGTCCTGGGATTCGCGCGAGACGATATCGAGGAAGGAACCGAGCAAGGATTCTTCCGACGACCAAGGACGCACTTCTTGTTGGGAATAAGCAAAAGAAAAGACGGGAGCGAAGGGATACGCTCACCCGCAAGTGCTCGAGATCTTTATTTATAAGATGGGGATCTTATCGTGATATACGAATTCGAGGTAAATTTTATCCGTGTCGACTTGGAAATTTCAAGGGAAATATAACGGTAGACGTTCAATTTGGCAAGTAGCTAATGGACGAGCCGTGTAAACGATATGCATCTACTTGAGCGTATGGGAGAATATAACGTTTGACCGACCCGATAAGCCTATTACTAGGAATCGATAAAAAAAAAAAAAGAATAGTCAGGATTTCTGACCATTTATCTACATAAAAAAAAATGTCAATTTGTATGTGTAATAAACGCATGCCATTCGGCGCCCGTGTATTGATCCCGAAATACCTTCGCTTCGGGAATGACAAGAATTTCAGACAAGCTAAATCGCGCCATGTTCGAATCTTGCGCTATGGTGATACCGGCTCGGCGAACGATTTTAATTGGATGCGACGAGTGAGTCTTGACGGTGCGTGATTTCTGTTTTTGAAAAAAAAGTCGAGAATCATTTTATGTATTCGTTAGTTACGTATAGCGGACCTATCGAGCTAAACGTTCGCGAGATGCCGCATACGTGTTTTATGGCTTTCTTTGTGCTATCCTTTTCGGTCAAACACTTTCGCTCTCGCTCGCCCTCGCTGGCGCTCGGCAGGAGCAAACGAGAACGTTACAAAAATACTAAAGCCGAGGAGTCAGTCAATTTTAGTCGTCGGTCTCGAGAGCAGGGGAAAACCAGTGACAGGTTAGGAAGCAAGACGGACGCGGAGAGGAAGAGAATACGTGGCGGAGGAATGGCGCGCACGAACCTGGCAAAGCGGACGGAAAGCAGAAAGCAGAGACCCTAGAGCCTACACGAATGACTGGTTTAATTATCGAATAGCCAGAGGCACGTATCGCGGCTACGTACTTTTGCATCGGCTTAAATGCCCTCCGCGCACAGTTAAAGCGTTCCGAACTCTGCGAGATTTCCTTTGTAGCGGCCGTATCTCGGCATCTGGTTCAACATATTTCCTTAAAGAGCTAAGTACGGTAATTGTACGCTTGCCAAGACGTGGAAGTTAACAGGCCACTAACCTATCGATGGTGGTCCCCGTGAGCAATGTTCTGCGAGTCGCGAGTATCCTTAAGGTCGTTTCAAAGGGATAAAGATTGTAACAAGCCTAGAAGAAGATCCCGAGAGAGATAATGAAGGAGTTAAGAAAAGAATTGTAAGTGCAAGGGGGAAACGGTGGAAGAAGAAAAAAAAGCAAGGTAATAGATATAATGACGAAAAAAAGGGATTCAGAGAAGATGTCCTGAAGGAAGGGTAAAAATTGGCCTTCAAGATGGCACAAAGTGGATCGATACGAGTCCAAGCTCTGTATATATATACGTGGCAAACAGAGATTGTATATATATATATATATATATATATCACGACTTGACTCGCGTAGTATCCAAGTCGAGCTATCGTTCCATTAGGTACGCGTCGGGCATAGGTCGCGTAAGTCGAGCCTCGAAAGCCTGGGAACTGATTCGAGCCGGGAAGACGGTTCACTGGACGAAAAATTCGATCCGGATAAGGAGGTTAGGTTAGGTCGTACCGAATCGTTTCCACGAGAGATCGTCCCTGAGGAGTAACGGATAGAAATGGATGAGAGAGTGAGAGAGAGAGAGAGAGAGAGAGAGAGAGAGAGAGAGAGAGAGAGAGAGAGAGAGAGAGAGAGAGAGA
>JASANN010000517.1:1999022-2060960 GCA_031762395.1 Calameuta pygmaea | reverse complement strand
AGAGAGAGAGAGAGAGAGAGAGAGAGAGAGAGAGAGAGAGAGAGAGAGAGAGAGAGAGAGAGAGAGAGAGAAGAAAAGTTTCAAAGTAGAAACTACAATGAGAATAAGAGTAAGAAATTGTTATTGGCTGATGATTGGAAGGAGCGTCGTGAGGATCTTTGATCCATTTCCAGGTACCCTGGTAGAGAGGTCTACGTTTAGGGTAGTCATTCGGTGGACAAGAAGAAAAATCTTTACCGGGTAAGGGAAGCAAACGACTTTTTCCTTAAAGTTTATGACCTCGGTGGATCGGTGGGTGGGTGAGGAGGTTGCAGCACCCTTACCCAGTAGCTACTAGGCGAACTCATGCCTATCGGTTATTATTGTCTTTATGAGTACTTTCCGTTTTATTTAGAATGGCGACGCAAGAGCGGAAGGCTTTAGAGGACTTTAATGTCTGGAGCGGTGCTCGAGATCTGGATGAGGGTCACGGCAGGGGAAGGGTAGAGATTGGATGATAGGATGAAGGAAATTACGCACGGGAGGTAAAACAGTAAAATCGAGAAACGCGTAATCGTCCTTTTCAAAATGGAATTCCATACTGGTTCTGAGACTTCGATGGCCTCTCGATGAAATTCGTATATATTTTACATGAGGAACAAGGAATATTTACGAGGGCCCCGTGTGCCCTTTGGAGTTTGAATTCTTCTTCAACGACTTCCGGGATCTTGCGCCTATATAGCTTTATTATAGCGGGTGTCCCATAAGTCGCGAAGCGTAATGTATTCTTTAAAAAGTATTACTACGGTAGTCTTTTGCTTGATTCAAATACGGTAAGTCTTTTTATTTGACAGATTTTACTTGGATGATTGATTATTGCGATTCTTATGTTTTTAAAACCGAGAACGTTTCACCGATCAAGGCCTTGGTAATGGTGAACGGCACGCGCCTAGTCGACGGCGCCTACCTGTCGGGTACTCGCTTCGTAGGCGTCAACAATTTCGCTACAATCTCTTCTTCGCGAAGATCAATACTCGAAGTTGAAAATTTATTATCGGTATGCCGACCTGCTTTGTGTATCGTTATACGTCCACAGAGAGCAAGCAGAAATCTTATTTAAAATCGTATATGTGCGAAGTGCCGAGTTTTATTAAAGTTTAGCAAATTTTAATTTTTTTCAAAGAGAAAACTCGAATAAAACATTCTTGATAATTTTCAGCAATTACCGAGGTAAGTGTCGTCAACCGCACCCAGAGCTTTGATCGATGAACGTAATGTACAGTAATTAAAAAAAATTGTTATTTTTAAAATAAAATTTACATGTCGCATATACGAAAAATATATTTAGCATGTAGGAACAATGTGTATTATAATAAAAATTATTCACTCTCGTAATCTAAATTTTGGGTTAGACCGGTGCCTGCAAGAAACCTCCTATCGGAGTTTTTTTTATGGAAGATCAGGTTATCTAATCGTCAACTGGCTCTGCGCAAACCCATTTTCTTTCTTTCCTTCTCCTTGTCTTCTCCCTTCGGCCAAGTCCCGAGGACGTTTCGACGAATTTCGATAGTACCCAAGAGAACGCCACAAGGCACTTTGATAAATTTATCATAGCGCGTGAGCATACGAGCGGCTCGTCCAGGCAAAAATAGGAGGAGTACCTACTCAAGTACTTCTTGATGGTCTCAAGGTGCTCCTGAAAGCTCACCCTTTAGAAAGGAATGTATGCCAGCACGATAACGGACGAGCCATTCCCGATACCAGAAGGGAAGTCGTGATAAGCGATAAAAGACAGAAGGCGTGCACTGATTTTAAAATTAATTGACGACTAAATGAATACACTTATATAAAGACAGCTTTTAGTGATTTCGAGTAATTTGAATAATTTCGTCTTAATTCTTATTCTTTTTTTTTTTTACATCACTTGCTTCCGCTTTCTCTACCTTTCATCCGTACCACTGAACACCCAACTCGCAATCGGATGACTATTTATCCCACGGATCAGCCGGAGCTTAAAGCTTTGCAATCGTCTTTCGTTTCCCCGTTTTAATTATTCTTTCGATCTCTTTACTTAAGCGCAGATTAAGAACGTCTTAGCTTCCATTTTCAAGATACAACGCACACACTATACTCGACTGTCTTCTACGACACGTGTATACTTACTTCCGTACTCCGGAAGTTCCTTTCCGCGAAGGAAAGATGTCTTACTCTGTGTACAATATGTATATATATATATATCTTCCATCCCTCTTTTAGACCAATAGAGAATTCCAAAAATTCGATAAATCCCAACGTTCTAGGAGCAATAGCAGAAGAATTTTCTCATCGTTCCACCTAGTTATATCCGGAGCAACATGATCCAATAGCCGAGCAAAGACCTTCCAAAAACAAAAGGGTAAACTCGAAGTCGAGGTAGCAAATTCCTGAAACTCTCTGCGAATTCCCGAAGAAACCGGAGATAGTGGTAGTCAAGCTACAGTGGAGTCTAGCGGGAGTAATATTAATCGAAAGACAAATTGATTTCACATACAAGTCATTCTATATATCCTATACTGTATAGCTGCGCGTCCGTAGGGAACATTCATCCTAAGCCTTTAAAATGTTCCGGACGTCTAAGAATAAAAATCCAGTTACGATCCTTCATCCAATACCGATCCCCGTGTTATGATCTTTCGAATGGCAATTAATGCGATCCGTATACACCGCCAGGTATTACCCCCCTCGCACATAGGAGAGAAACCTTTTACTTATCGAGCCGACTAAGTGAGTCGGCATTCGAGCGAGGAGAGCGATTATTAATTATAATCCTCGCAGGAGGCGCACGGGCCATGAATCAACGGTGGCGTAAAGGCGGTGGTAACCATACCAAGCGTGTAACCGTCGAAATCTTTCCACTGGGCAAACAATGAGCCGATTATTAATCACGCGGTCCCAGAATGCGAGAAACGCGTGAGACTCTTAACGCACCTATATGTAATTACCTGGAGACGAAATTGGTGTACACGGAGGGAGAAGTAATCCAGTCCGTATTGGGACGGTCTTCCGGGTGCTTTATTAAAAGAGATTTGCAGTAGCGGGAGAGAAATAGAGGAATAGTAGGGGACGTAGGGATGGATATCATGGCAGAACTCTCGTTTAATTAGATGATTCTTAATTAATCACAATCTCGTGGTGATTGCCGCCTACGCGCATGATTCAAAATGTCAGAGCGACAATGAGAGGCCGTTGCACCGGGAGGCGTATAATTACCAGAGAACGGGAGGAAACGGAAAGGGAGACTTGGAGGAAAAAAAAAATGGAAAATGGATACAAATGAAAAAGGCAAGAGAGTAACGTTATATACGTGGGGAGAAAAAGTGAAGAATAAAAGTAAAAAGGAGGGTGTATAACGTTGCTGATTTTACAACGAGCGCGTGCACACAGACAATACTCGATAAACGGGCTGGCGTTGCCCATCTAGCGGCACGTAATGGGGGAGACGACTTTTTGCCATTTCCCATCGCCGTATAACGTAGAGGAAACGCTTGAAGCGCGATCGACGCCGCGCACTCCCGATGCGGCCTTTATGCTTACGGCCCTGGCTGCTATATACAGACGCAGTAACAATATCGCGTGGTAAACTTTGTAATGGAGATAGGGCACGCTTAGTGGAAAATTCTTTGGACCTTACCGCTGACTTCCTCGATCATTATTTATGGGTGATGGGTGGACTGATGAATTGACTATTAATTTTATAATTACGATACCAACCTTCTTGAGGTGGCCTTTGTGCGTGCCGAGGAAGACGACTGTAAAGTCACCGGTGGAAGTCGCCGCGACGGCTGTTAGAAGCGTGTCGAAAGTTAAAACCGGAACTGCGGTGATGGCTTCCTGGGCACCTAAGGGTGTGTTCACATCCAATCCGCAGAAATCCTCTCCGAGTGTTTGCAGCTTCTGTAATGATAAACCAAAATATTATATAGTTTAGTCGTATGTGGCTTCTGGGCTGACGTCATCGTCTGTGCGAATGACTTTGACAAATCGTTGTCAAATTTATTATGTATACACATGTAGGTATGATTTATCGTTGGAATATGTCTTAAGTACACAAGAAAGTGGTGGACGCATGTCGTACAAAAGTTGGATGTCTTAAGAAAGATTTTTAAGTAAATAGGGATCTATTAGCTAAGCTGCCTTCGTTCACTGGTAAGGAGAGAGAAGGGAAAAGCGAACTTCAGATAGCCTGAAAAAGGTTGCGGAATACCTAATGGGATATGGGAACGGTATGGCTTTACATATGGCGGGATTTGCTGGTTCTATACACAGTATTACATACAGGCTGCGAGACCCTGAAGATATCTCCTGCCCCAGGACGAATCACCTAGACAAGAGGTTCCATCCTGGTAGGACTATAGTTAGCTCTATTTGCATTCCAGACTGCACTCTCGCCATCCTGTACATAGTCTGTACACTCTCGGACGTACAATTATTTGCATTCCCTTCGTGCAATAAGACGAGCGTTATACTTTCCCCAGGACGCAGCACACCCGCTAGATCCCATAGGGTGGATAGAGAAAAATGAAGCAGAGTACCAGACGAACCGTAGACGGTAGTAGAAAATAAGTAAAGAGTCAAAATAATGGTGGATGAAGATGATGAAGAAGGTGGGCATTAGTGCCTGTGTCGAGATCGGCCAGTCAAGTCGTCTGATGTAAAAGAGGAAAGTTTCTAGAGTACCTTCAGGGCAATCTACAGTGGCGGACAACTAGTTTGAAGAAGATATTAAAAAAAAAAAAGAACTTAAGAAACATAAGAAAACTTCCCACGACCATTATGGACACCGGTGCAGTTACTCCTGTCGTTAGTTACACGTTCTTCTACTTCTCTACAGGATTAACCATTACGTAAAACGACACAAGAGCCGTTGTCTGTCACGTGACTCGAATCATTCGTAGATACGCGTATGCATGTCAATATGTAATTAATACGTAGATCAAAGGTCTAACCGGGCGATCACCTTGTGGGTAATCCAGTGTTGTATCGTCGAGCAATTCCAACGCGACTAATTATCGAATGCCAATCGTGCTTTTCTCCCTGTCCATCGGCTAAAGTCAATACGGGCGCGCCAGCCCAATTTTTAGGTTAGGTTCTTGGTCGCTCTTCCTTTTTTTTTTAACCTGGTCTTTCTCTTTGCGTGCTGGCCGATCGCGTTCTTTCTCTTATAAACCTTCTAGCTATTTCGACAATGGCTAACAGCCTAGTTCTGTCTCATTCTCTCGAATCTGTCTGTTTTCACTTGCATACCTATCCCTCTCATTCCACGGCCATTTCCCATTCAAACTCTTGATACCAAGCCAGACACTCATTCGATGTCCTCTCTTTCCGTTATTCAGCATTTTTCTATTTTTTCTCCTCCTCTCGTTTTCTTTTCATCCATCCCGTCTCTTTTCAGCTTCTCCATACTTGCAAAATCATTTTCCATACCTCGCATATCCCTAGAGTCACGCAGTGGTTGGTATCCCTGTGCGATTGCTGTCACGTGGAAATACCATCCCGGTGAGAATTTATCGTATCTCGTTGACGCGTTACGTCAGAGAGGTTACTGTCCAGTGGCAAAATGTTGAATAATTATGCAGAGACACGAAGTGCATTTTGTCCGGTGCGCTCCAGCCTGGATGTTCCCGTGTGAGAATCCCTACTACCATTAGTAGAGATAACGGTGGTATAGAGTCCAAAGAATTTTAGTTCAACACGGTCGATGGTCTATCCTTTAAAAATTGAACTATGAGATTTCCAGTTCGACCCGACTTCCTTCTATTAGACTTTCCGGCAAGCTACGCGCGAGAACGAGCGAGAGGCGCAAAGTGAAATCCAATCGGGGGTCTGTTTAGATTGAAAAGACAAAGCATCCCATCAGCTGTGGATTGACGATGCACCTCGGGAGATTCAATAATTGAACCGGGTAAGGCGTGTCCTATGGAAAGTTTATGGTTAATTACAAGGCATTCCCTTTGACGTGTAGCCGAGACTCAATTTCATCGGGCGAGTACTCATGCTGGCTTTAATACTTATAAGACTCTAGGTACAGCGTCCTTATGCCATTGACACTATGTGAATCCATCCTATTCCTAACTCAGCTGCAAAACGAGCTACGAGTTATAATACAGGCGACACTGTACCGGCAGTTTGAATATATCACGTAAGAAGACAGTAAAGGATTTCTTGAAGAATTTCGAGAATCTCAAGGAGAATAATAAGAAGAGGAACGAAGGGATGAGGATCGAGATCGCAACGGTGGATTATTCGCCAGACGGGTTTGGTCTCCCGACAAACAGGTAGAGCGAGCTACTTCCGCTTCGACTCGTAAAACGAAAAGCCGCCGTGAGTTAGCGGCTCCATGTCAGAGCAAACAAACTACGCGTTCTCGTAGCGTGTATTCCTGCGGGTTTGTTTTATTTGCGTATTGCGTACGCGCCCATAAGTAACGAGCGCGTGTATATATGGGAACTGGCCTCTTAGCTTACGGCGGTCCGCCGTAAGTAAGAAGTACGAACGTCGCGCGGCCTCGGCGTTAAGCGCTAATAAAAGCAGCGACCAATTGATCACAAGGAACGCATCCCGTTCGATGCTTGACACGTTCACAAATATTTTTTTTTAATGTCAGAATTCCATACAGACTAAACATATGAAAATTTGGTACAGAAAGTTACGTGTCATATGGATGGCTGCAGGGTATCAATGATCCCTCGTTTTGATCTCATTGTCAGTGTAAAAAGACTTTTAGTATACACACACTGTATATCGATTGTAAGGACTATTTACCGAGGTTGGTACACAAGGTATCACACACTACTTTTCGATCACCCTGTAGCGGTAAAAAATATAAGCGTGCTGGGTCGAGAGGCCTGCGACTAGACATGGAGTGGTGGGCGGGGGGGGGGGGGGGGGCGAGCCAGGACCAGTAGATAACGNNNCCCCCCCCCCCCCCCCCCCCCCCCCCCCCCCCCCCCCCCCCCCCCCCCCCCCCCCCCCCCCCCCCCCCCCCCAGAGCCAGGACAAGTAGATAACGTTGAAGAGAATAAGGGAACGGATGTGGGCTGCCAACCCTAGGAAGCTGAAATAGGAGGCGATGGGCACGCACATGTGTTTACTCAAGGGGGTTGTTGGTTGTACTGCTATGAGGGGGGGGGGCAAAATTGTAAGAGGGCTGGTGGACGTACCCGACACAGAATCGGGAGACGAAAGGAAGCCAAAAGCGAAGTTAACTCGAAGCTGTATGCAATTTCAGATGAATGGAGATCTCGCCGAGCTCTATTGCACAGACGGTATATATACTGCAGTACATTATATACAGCTATGGTGGAATACATTGTTTACCACCCACGTGGGTAGGGTGCGGCGATCGGTAAATTTTCTTTCTTTCTCTCTCTCCCCTAGCGGCCATTCTAACACATAGAAATGTATAACCCAAAAAGGGCGAATTACGGTGGATACGAAACAGTGAACAATCGACATTACAGTAACACGTGTCAGCAGAGCAAAAGTTACGAATGCGATCGTGAAGTCGCGTTGTGCTCCGACATGGAAAATACGTGGAAACGTACGTACATAGGGGGAAGCCGAGATGGGGCGTCAAAGCAGCGGCAAGCAGTAATTAATTAGCGTAACGATTCGTTACCGTGTTGCGAGTCTCTAGCAAAGTTTTGCCAGTGCTGACTCGAGCACTTTTTTTCTATCCAGTTATTTTAATGAGCGATGCCTCCTTATATACATCCATTAGTAGTTCCAGTTGTATCCGTAGGAGACGCTGCGGGGCAGATTTATAACAGCACAGATATAGGGAGAGGGAAAACTATCCTAGTCTCGCTAATCCTGCCGGGGAAGAGGCAAAGCATTCCCGGTTAGATTCTAGAGACGGCGGAAAACGTTTCAATGATCTCAGACAGAGGAAGTGCCCTGGTGATATCTGTTATCAGTCGGGTAGATAGCGAGACATGCCCGATTGCTCGCGTGAAAGAAAACAGTGGCGCTATCTGCCGTAGCAGCCATGATATAGTCGCAGTTGGACAGGATGCTGCTATTTCGACGAGACAAAGCCCATTGTCTATGGTTAGGGAAGAGGATGAAAAATAAAGAGGAATAATGAAGTAAAGGGATGCTGGATTTCAAGTGCTACGAACCGACCAATCGTCATATGGGTATTTTTATGTGTATATAGGTATATATATACATACACATATATGGGAACATAAAAATGCATACAGCATACAATATACCCGTAAAACTGCTCGCGAGGGACCTGAAAACGTTTCCTATCATAATCATGACATTAAGAACAGCATGGGGCTGAGCCATCACGAAATTGAGAATATCGAATTTTAGAACGTCCTTCGTTCGCTTTCCTGGCCCTTTTTATCCTCCACTTCCGGCAACCCTCTTCCCTATATGTATACCTACGTACTATCTACTGGAACCGTATCGCCTGATCTCTCTCGTTCTCTCATGTCTATCTTACTCTTCGGCCCAATCATTCTTCCCTTTTGCTTTCTTTACGCCCTTCAACGACAGACCAACCTTACCCCTCGCTCTCATCCCTCGGCAGCTCTTTGCCGCAAGGACGCGCAAATTTATATTACACCGTGGAATATATAAGGCCGCATAAAGAAGCATGAATCGAGCACTGATTAAAAGAATATATTAGGTCCGTGTATATGTGTATATATACACACATATATAGAGCCGATAAGAGCACCATGCTGAAGAAGCGTACGAAACTAGAGAGCGTGCATATATATATATATATATATATATATATATATATACGTATAGATATACGTATACGCAGACAAAATTCGCATTAATATGTTCGTATATACACACAGCCTTAAAGTTGGCTTCCAATTTCTCATGGTGTGCGAGGACACTACTACTAGCACCTTAAGCACCCTAAGCTCCCATAAACTCAGCTTAACGAGCGGGTCCTTGCTGAAAATTCTATTTTCCTCGAGGTTTTTCTACCTCGCGTGTTGTACCTACGAACGCCATTTCGAATTAGCGTAATATCGTATAGTCGCTGAGGGCTCTAACGCTACTAGAGGAGTAAAGGCGATATCGTCGCTGTTAAATCCCCACGAACGATTAGAACGACGAGAACAGTCAGGGCCGTATTAACGGATGTGTAAAACAGGAGTAAAAGTCGAGGTAAATTTTTGTTGAAAAAATTTCAAATTTCGAATAATCCCACGCAAATATTTACCGCGGTAGGACAATTTTATTACAATGATACCGTACTAGATTTTTGTATTACACATCAGTATAACGATGGTAAAACGTCACTGTGAGTGTGCCTTTATTATTTCATGTGTCGTCACACACTCACTATCTCGTGCAGAAGTACATATTGCGAGCACACAGGTAGGTATATCTCTGGAAGCGCACATTTACTGTATGGCCACGCAACGGGAAACGCGAGATATGATGAGCGAAGCTTTCAGAACAAATTACGGCTTTAATGTAGCAGATGGGAAGATACGATTTTTTTTTTCATGGAGGCGCGAATAATAAACCGACGGGTCTCAGGATGAGTGGGAAGCGCGTCGAAATAACCGAACCAACCATCCAATGAGTGAACGAGAGGCAGAGCACCGCGTATCTCCTTCGCGTAAAATCTGATGATTCTAAAGAAACGCGTAGGTATCAGACTAGAAGAAGGGAAGGTGAAAAAAAAGGATAAGAAAAGCCTTTGACATTCTTCTTTTCGAAAGCTCTTTCCGTTTCGCCAGTCATCACTGTGCAGCATCCGAACCCGTAACCCGCTTACCACTTAGACGAGTGGATGCGGTTCTCGCGAAGGGGTGGAAAGGATGAGGGAGGGACCATTCTTTTGTGCGGCTTTCGATTCTACGAAAAGACGTAGCGCCCAAGTACTTTCACTCTTCAATATCTTGAGATGTATATACACCTGAGACACCTTCGAAAACATTTAATCCTACATAACGCGACTGCCTTCATTTCTATTTGCGAATTTTACGAGTCGAATGTTCCGATAATGACGATTACAGAGACAGAGGGGAGGAGACCATTGTGCAGGACTTTTGGTTCGCCGAAAGCGATTATCAAATCAGGCGAAGAACTGCTGATGGCGGAGGATGTAGCGTTAAAGGAGAAATTTAATATGTATAAAAAGAATAAAAAGTGAATGTATGTGTCTGTATAAAACAGGATTGAAAAACAGCGAAAGAGAAACTGCAGGACGGTTTTGTGGTTAATTTTGTGTTGTCGCTTTTTTACTGTCGTTCGCGTCTCTCCCCTATTTTATTTTACAGCTTTTCACCCCATCCCTGAGCTAGTGTACGCTGCAATAGAGGAAAATGAATCGGCGATGGATACTATGGCAGCCGAGCGATAGACACGGCATATGGAACTCAAGGGAGGAATACATTGAAAGCCTGTAAAAATGAATCGACCGAACCCGCATCGAATCGATCGGCAATCGGTCCTCGCAACATTAGGCACTTTGATCGAATGCCTATTACTCGTGCGATTTGTACGAACAGGGTTCTGCGTCAATTGCAGATTACCGGTTCAGCAGATTACGTAGGGTTAGGTAGGCTGACTGGCTAGTTGGGTGGCTGACGGGTGAGTCCGCTGCATTTTCTCATTGACGGAAAAGCTTCTGGCAGTTGGTACAGTCATTTATGAAAATGTAAAACCGGTTACTGTGTACACATACGTATACCAGAGATACCGTTGCATCAGTTCACGTGAAAATCAAGGATTATCCTTCCGTGAGAATTTAGTTGGATAGATATAGGATACGCAGAGATAAAGTGTCGACTTTCATCATTTTTATTCTTCGATATTTATTATTATGAAATTTTTCACGCTATTTCTCCAGGTACTGAGTAACGATAAAAGCGAATTAACCAGTATCAAGGATAATCCCATTTGTCAAGGTGTTATCGGAAGTCCAAATTAATGTCGTTCTTGCGACTCGGCAAAACCTCCGTAAATCTTGGATAAATGCTGATAAAGTGAGTCCAGTTTCGAGCTAAGAGTGTGGGAAATTGTAAATCTCATATCAGATCCTCCTATACTAGATCGTGAGAAGAAGTCGGGTACTTCTGTATCTATGGGTCACGCATTGGATCGATCTGTCAAAGTGCCTGGATTAATACAGGGATAAGCTAAAAAAAATAAGTGCATAATAACATGAGAAGGGAATATTATATGTATATATATAATATTCCTAGCAGAGAGAATTGATAGAGTCTAGTTTTATTATCGATATATATCCGTAGCCTGGAACGCCTTCTGGTGCTAACAGCTAGGAAATCTGTCCGACACGCCGTACCAATTAAACGAGCAAAGGTATAGATAGACGATCGAAACAAAGAATATCGAGTGACGTTTCGCAAATTACTTTTCTTCCCCCAAGTCTCGCGCTCCCGTTTCATCTTCCGCCACAGTACCTTTCTTCCTCGTCTGTCCCGTCCCTCCTTGTCCATCTCGTCTACTAACCCCTTTCGTTTTTGATGGGACCGCTACCGACTGTAGGCACCGGAGATCAATCCCCAGAGACTCGTATACCTACCTAGCAGGGCCGGAGAGTGTAGTGAATGATTCAAGGAGTCGTACGGCAGACCGAGTTAGTGCCGTTTTTACTACATTTTTAACGAGTAGCCCGAAGCCGAGACCTCACTCACGTGGCGAGTAGACCATACCGACGCTATTCCGGAAGTAATGCTAAATCGAATTTGTAGATTTACGGATAATTCACCGACTAGCGTAATCCAATGAAAGTGTGGTACAAGTCATTAAGAAGCGTACAGAAAGTCGCAATTGTATCCTGATGTGATGATACACAAGGATGGAGTTATAGCTCCAAACTATAAACGGGGTATACCCCGTCGATGGCAAAGGGACTCTCGTCCGGAAGGCAGTGTGGAGTTCCGGAAACTGGAAGCGTCGTCTCCGTTGCATCCTGACGACAATGTTATTCCAAATCCAAGGAGCTTGTCCAGGAATGAAGTCATTGAGTACCCTAGTAGATGTCCTCGAAACCATTAGCTACCCCGACCCTGGTCAATACGGATCACCTCCTGGGTCTCCTATAGCAATTGGGATCGACGCGGTTCTCGAGCCGTTTTCCCGGAGGCAGACAACCAGTTGCGGGTGCGCCGCTCTAAATCAATTTCATCCCTCCCGAAAGATGAAGATAAGGGGGTACACGGACATTAACGGGGCAGTGTGCCAGACGTTATTAAAATGGAAGGATGACTGTCGCGCGCGCGGCCACGCCATCAATGGGACCAGGAACCTCCTGCAGAGTCGGCGCAGTAGCCACTGCGCAGGCCATACCGAATTTCATTGGGGGCGGTATTCTCTCTTGGTTCCTATACCGGGGTTGCTAGCGACTCTCTTTAGTTTCTCACTCGTTCTCTCTGTTTCTCGCGTCGGTTCCCTTTCTCAGTATTCTCATTGTATACAGTCCCGGTAGTCACTAGTAGAAACAGGTAGTACAGTCGGTATTGCTCATCGACCTATCCTATACCGCCACTAGACGCAATATTATCCGCTCTCGAGGTCCTCGAGACTACCCCGACTCTGTCACCGTTAGAACGTCACGACAAACGGCATTATCAGACAAGCATGGTGAATTTCATGTCCAGCATCCACTGTGCATTGACCCGTGCCGTGTCAACGATGCCTGAGATTGCCTGATCCAAGCCGGATCGTTCAGCACGATTTTAAATTACCATGAAAATTCATGAATTACAAGTTCATCGACAGCCGATTCATTTCAGTATCGTATCTTGAGCATTGGCATGAACTCGCTAGCAGAGTGCCATCATCTTCGGGGCAAGTGTTACGAAAGAGCGAAGAATTCGCTCGGAGGTAAGAAAAAAGATTCTGAAGAATCCCGACGGGTGGCCAGAGGGTCTTTCGTGTGGCGGCGCCGTCGGTAAATTGTCCACGGTTAGACGAGGGTAAGAGTAGGTAAGAGCTAGAGTGAAAACAGGAGGTATAGTGGGACGGTGTAAGGATAGAGAGGAATGTTTAAGAGGAAGAGAAGAGAGGAGACAAGAGAAGGATAAAAGGGAGAAAAATTCTCGAGGAACCTCGTCGATCGCATCAGTTCCGTATCGTGGATCGGCAGGCTTCGGGAGTCATCGGGTGGCTGCCTCGCCTCGGCACGGCGCGACTACGCACTATTGATTCGCATGGGGACGTGGCGGAGGTGGTTGCTGCTCGTGGAGTTGGAGTTGGAGGCAGTGGTGGATGAGAAGGTGGTGGTGATGGTGGTGGTGGTGGTGGTGGTGGTAGTAGAGTAGAGTAGAGTAGAGTGGAGTGGAGTAGGGTGGGCCAGGGCCGGTGGGTTATGGTTGGGTCACGAGGGGCCCCCGGGAGACCGGCTAAGCCGTGGCCCGGTCCGCACGGCCCTGCCAACCCTCAGGCTGCTTTCCCTACCCCAGCAGAAGGCTAAGGTAGGTATAGAGTATGGTACGAGCCGGGTTCCCAGTCATTTCCCACCCCCAGGGTCGTGTCGTGAACGTGCGCAAAGGGGCTTAACTCTAAAACAACAACCAATCTGTTCCCTGCGCTTTCTCGGCTGCTCCTCGCGCGCCACTTTTCTCGAACGTTCTCCGCGCTCTCTCATCAGCGTTCTCTTCTTGCTCTTGTTCACCACGTCTATCTTCCGGATATCTAGATTTCCCTCTTATCCTAACGCCCTCTTTCATTCTCTTCAACCGTCTCCTCTTTATCTCGACCTGGTCCGTGCGAAAATCGGTTGGTCGGGGCTGTGCCTTCCTCTATATCACCTTGTCGAGATGTCGCTGGATATTCCGGACACTTTCAGGACGATTAATCCACTCCCGGGACGAGGAACGTTTTGCTCGGACGGCTAGAAATTGGGTCGGTCTTCGAAGGCTATAAGAAACGTTACTGTGTAAGGTAAGGGATGAGGATGGAGCTCGGAAACAAAAGCGAGGACTATCCCAGGGAGATGGAGAGTCAGCGAGATCCGGTTTTATATTTGCCAAGAGGATGCTGAGACGAATAGCTTTCGTCGACGTAGCACTATACAGACTTATATCCCCCAACTTCAAGACTCTCTCATTCGGCACAGTTTAAAATGCTCAAAGTATTATGGAGAATCATTTCAACTCTCTTTTTTGTCAGCCACGTACGTATAAACGTGTCGCCTTTTACCATGGACGTCGCTCGATGCGAAAATTTTCGACGTTAAAGAAATTGTTCCGGTCGCAGCGTCCTGTGGGCGTCCGTGAAAGAACGACGTCTTCATTTAAAGTATATCATATCGCGGAGACGACGCTACCCGCGTACTAAGGGCTTTTTCGTGGTTCCCTCTTCTCGACGGAAATTGTCGACCCGGAGGAAATTGTACCTGGAAACGTTCCTATGTGAAATCGTCTTCACTGAGAAACCCAAGAGACTCTTTGATGATGACGTGGACGGTGCCTTTGCGCTTTCCACAATTTTGGTTACTTTTTCAGACGAGCTCTCTTTATCGCAGAGACTAAGTCGTCCCGGATGACGTTTCCGTGACGGAGGTCTCTTCCAGGGTCGCGGATCCCCTTTTACAGAGGAACACAGGGAGACTGAGAAATATACGGTGGCAAGGTTGAAGAGATAGTACACGGAAAGAGTCTCCAACTAACTCGTAACACCTAACTGTCATTTAACATTCAGGATGTCACTTCGGTGTTCTTTGTTAACGCTTATCAGCAGCGTACTTTAACGTATCAGCTTAAAAACAGCTACTACCTATTATCAGGGTGGTTCCTTTTAGTAGAAGAGAGAATACCAACTGATAACTACGCTGCTCGGGATACGAGTATAACCATGTGTATATATATACTATATGGTCAAACTAACGTGACATATCTCATAAAGTCATGTACGCATCCATCATCAATAATACCAGGGACAGATTTAAAATTTGGTTAACTTTGAATGAACTTTCTGACCAATCGCTGGTACTCATTGTGGTTTGTTGGTGAAAGCCCTTATCAACTTGGGATTATTAATGAAACGGAGACGCTTACTGGTTATGCTGCGTGCACTCGTCCGGAACGACGTTAGGTGTCGCTCTGTATGTACGGAAAAAGAAATCTCAACGTCAAGTCGACGGAATCCCAAGGCGAGGCACTGGTAATTAATCTTCCCATGGAAACCCCGACGATTCTGACGCTTCTTGAATTTCCGATTCAGGCGCGATAGTGGGTATTCAATGGCGAGGGCTCCTGCGCCTATGTGTAGCGTCGACGTCGACGCCCCTGAGTGGACACGTGGTACGTCGAGAAACGTCGTTTAAGACCTTGCCGAATATAGCTGGAAGGGTCAAGGGTCGGAAGGACTTAGAGATTGATGAAGATCGCCCTGAGGATCTTTTCGTGAAAAATTTTATCCCACAACTGATTTTCAGCCCTCCGCACATTTCTCATCTCTTCGTTTATCCCTGCTTTATATCTTTTAATTATTAATTCGTTATAGAGATAAATCAAGGCGGGTTTTATTTTACGGATAATCTAACGAACTGGGAATCGAGTGAAAAATTTGTATCGCGGAAATAATCGCACTTAAGCTTCTATTCTTGATTGAGAAACAATGGAGTACAAAGAGGAAAACTCCAACGGGAAAAGTCCTCTGGAAAAGAAATTAAAAGGACTTGGATCGCTCGAATCACGTATCGGCTCAGAATTTCTTTAAAGAAATGGAACGACTAATGAAGGACTCACGTAAAAGTAATAAAAGACACCCGACCATCGTACGACTTGAACTTGATCGTTATTTTCTCAGGTCGCAAGGAAAAAGAAGATTGGAGTGTATTTTTCTTCTGGGTAGGAACAGCAGGACCCAGGTCAAAAAAACTTGCTCGCTTCGTGGGTTTTAGAGAATATAGAAAAATACTGTGAAAACGATAAAACCATTTTCTATAAACCTGAGACTATCTAGAATTCAATTTTTAACCCCTTCAATTAGTCTCTACAGAGGATACAGCCATGCTCATGTATATCATAGCGATCGTAATCTTACAGATACACATATATAGATATATCGACGAAAACGATATCAATGCCTGAGAATATATTCAATCCCAAGTAAAAGAAGGTTTGAAAAATTTTTTTTGTTAATACCTAAAACATCTATAACCATAGATGCGGTGTATATATATATATATATATACCCCTAATTTTATTGTCCAAAAACAGCAATCTATACCTATCTGTGTTACCAATAGGAGATACTACGTCACGAAAGATCGATACCCAAGTCTTAAAAGACCTTAAATAAATCTGAAAAGAACACATAAAAATTGTCCCCATTTATCAACAGTACAGTGACGAGTAAATCGACACACCGTGACGTTAAATATCGTCAATCTTGCCATAACTCATATAAGCCACATTATTATTCGTGAATGTTCCAATGGTATAACATTCAATATGGTTGTCGTGAAATACGGCTAAGCAAACAGCTCCGATAGCAGCATATACAGATAAGTAGATACCAGCATAGATATATAAGCAGTGATAAGTGAACGAATAAATAAGTATTTCTGGTGTCAAAAATAGAACGAGGGGCTAAATAACGTTGGATACGTGTATTTCACGTATATATGAAGCTTGTAGGGGAAAAAAAGAGCGAACAAAAAAAAAAAGAGAATAAAGCTCGAAAAACCCCAGCGAATCGTTAGGGTGGGGATAGGTTGGTTCGCATGCGAGAAAGCGTTACTCTGAAAACACTTTATAGTCGAGAGTCTCATTTGTCAGTGACAGATAAAGCGTATAGAGCGGAACGGCTTGAACGGATAAAAATCAAGAAAAGCAAAAATGTTTACTCCCTCTACCTTGATAGGTGCTACAATATCCACGTGTTCCTAAAAATATCTTTTCGTACCCGTGACAACAAGTCCAGCCGCCGCCATTCGGATTCGTGCAGTTTTCATCGCAGCCCTACCGCCTCTCCAGCCGCAGAGCCGGGTACGCCTTTTCTTCCTCTTTCCTCTGGTTACATCCAACGCGGCGACCTCTCGTGCTAACGAGCTTTACGGGGGGTCAGAGAAGAGGCGAGCAGGTAACGCGAACTCAGGTAAGGCTTAACGACAAGCGAAAGCTGCCGCACAGCATTTCATCGAGAACGCCGGCAAAGAGGAGATCGCTCGCGTTTTACCGAGCCAAAGGCATTAGGCAAACGTCAATCAAGCGTTGATCGTTTTAGATGTTTGTCTTTCTTTAAAACGTTCCCTTCTTCATGCTTAACCCACGTGTTATTATTGTTACAGTCATAGACAAAAGTAATCTCATGCGGTATACTATATATAGGTATAGAAAGTAAGACCGGTACAAGAGCTACGGGTCCTGATGACGTTCAAGACAATAGCCGTGTATACCGCCGTCAGGACATTTTTACAAGGTGTCCGTATATATGAAGGACTGAGAAAAAAGACAAGAAAAAAAAACTAACGAGACTCCTTCTTCATTTTCCTAACAGAGCGACTCTAATTCCAGAAAGAGCGTGGGCACTGCGCCAAGTTTTCGCCTCGGGCGGAGCCAAGCAACTTTTCCGGCATTCTCGCTCGATAAAGACACAGGAGGACAGGAAGGACAGGAACGACACTTTTTAGCGCACCGGGTATACGGCACAGACTACCGTCGCTATAAACTGTAAGCAGAAGAGGTAGGCGCGTATAAAGACACGGAAACAGTGGGATGGACAGAGAGTTAGGGATGTCGCGGTCGTGCGACTGAATTCAGATATTGATTTCAAGTTTCACGTGGGCTGCCCTCAGGGCTACGTGGGTGGTACAATGATGATGGTCAAAAGTTGTACGAGGTAGGTCAACCGGAATCGGTCGATAGGAAGAGTTCTGACCTTTTCGTAGTACCTGAGATACCATCGCACTGACAGCACGTACTATATATACACGTATGTATACATAGATATGTAATGTGGACGTTTACGGCTACTGATATTCGCTAGTGTGAATCGTCGCATTCTTCTCTCCCTTCTTCGCTCCCAATCGTTTCAGATCAAACTCAAAGTCGAGACGTTCAATTTATTTCTTCTCTGACAGATGTAAAACAACGGTCTCTGGCAAAACACACGTGTCTCCGTAGGAACCTTTTTTGTTACAAAGTACGCGCCTGCATGATATTTCACTGAAACATATTGATCTACCTTAGAATATGTTTTCATGGTTTTATGAAAAGTCGCCCGTAACTTCCTAAGACTCGCATTGTTTGCCAACTGTCAAAATATAACGTGTTCGTGCATGCCTGAGAAATGACGTGTAAAAAAGGAAAAGAACGTTTCACCAATGAAGAAATATCAGGCTGTAGTAACAAAGGAGGTTGATAGTGAGTCTACGTAAGTGGGATTGAGCAGCAATCTCGTCGGGTATTCTTCTACGAGAGCCCTAGGAAAATTGGGGCTGGGGTTTACCCTTTGTGGTATACACGATGCGATCGGTTTATTTCGAGGCTTCGTCGAGTAAACACTGGTTCCTGGTTAGTGTGTGCTTAGAGAGCATCATCGGGAAAGGGTAGGTGTATGGTGTAGGGTTAATCCTTGTAGTAGATGTTCCAATTATAATATGCCGGCTATTTGTCGATGTCTAACAATACTCCAGGAGATTCTTGAGAGAAGGTTGCGCCAGGAGTGCCAGGGTGCTTCCTGAAGGATGGTGAATTAAGGTTAGGTAATAGGTATACTAGCATATAGAGAAGGGATATATAGCTGTGTAGATATATGAAGAGCCACAGACGGGTTCTCCTCTTCGGGACCTGCTCGAGTGGGACGTATTCGGTACGAACTACAAGCTCCTAATGCCACTCGTCCTATGGGCACGTTATGCTGGCCTTCGTAAATTTCGTATTTTCCTTGCGCGAGCAGGATTACCGAACACTCGAATCCGTAAGGCCTCTCAGTTCTCGTTACGCGAATTTACCCGGAAATTTTGCGTGCCCGAAAACTGTTCAGACTCTCCGCTAAAGTGGACCCGAAGTGGGTACTACAGTGAGGTCAAAGAGGTTTACGAACGGGCAATGAGAGAAGATCGAAGAAACGAAGAAAAATCTTCCTTTCGTATTATAATTCGTTTTACCGATTTTACGATAAAGTTATTCCTGAGAATACGGTATATCGAGCAAAATATTTGATCAATGATATTTTTCAAAATATTGGAGAATCAACGGCACGTGCTAGTAGTACCACTCGTTACGGTCGAACGAACCTTGGAGACTTTCTTTCACTCTGAGAACAATGAGCAATTCTTGTAGGAAGTATAGTCGCGTTAACGTGACCTCTTTGGAAGCGATCTCAAGCTGAAATTGAGTTAGATACACTCGTAATAATCGGATAATGACTATTATAGCGTAAAGCAATCGCTTGAATTTTGCGCAATTCGTCTTACGTCGATCAACCTGAAGTAAGCGAAAAGGTTCCAGAATCCTGGTGTCCGTATCGAGAGATCGTTCCTGTCGATCGAATCCAAATCGTGAAGAGAATCGACCTGCACTGTATTCAAGACGGTACGAATCGATTATACGCCAAGGTGGATCGACGTAACCTAGTACCCCCTCGGGACGTCCTGTTTTTTCAACTTGGACATGGACAATGGAAGACAGGCTAATATATATAGATATATGTATAATATAGTGTAGCTTATATATGTATACACACACGAACTATACAACAGGAATATCTAGAGCTAAGAAAACCCCCAGGAGCCTCCAGACCTGATCAACGTCTTCATCTTGCGTGACGAACACAACAAAAATCTTTTGTAAGTGAACTAAAGCATTCGAAAAACGTGTATGCGCCCCTAGTGCAGAAATAAGAGGTAAAATTAAGCTATCACGCAGGGGGTGGCTGACGATGGTAGGTGACTCCTTCGGGCATAGAGGGTCGAACACGACGACAGATATATGTATGTATGAGCCCTCAAAAAGCAATCAGCTCCTCGTGCAATTAACCCAGGCGCTGTATATCACAGACACAGCCCTGAGCCCGGAGACTGAAAGTGGGGTGAGCGAGAGTGAGGGAACGGTGGGTAGCAGAATACGTATACAAGCCTCGGTTAGCCATTGCACCCCAATCTTTTCAAGCCTAAAGGGAATGAAGAGAACGAAGGGTGAGTGGGGGGTTGGTAGGAATCGAGGTAAGGAAAAAGTAAACCAAACCTTACGCGTAGTCACAGAGTTCACTCGGCTCGAGTCGAGTCTATGCTATCTACGCTGTCCCCGCTGAAAGTACCCGGTCCCGAGTCTGTCTTTGGGTCTACCGTCAACGGATGGTGAAAGAAAGAAAAAAATAAATAAAAAATAATACTCGCGGTTGTAACTCCAGCGGATATTGCGACTGTACTGTACAGCCGTGCACGTCAGAGGCAATGGAGGACACAGACTAACGTGGAAATAGGGCCGTGAAAGAAACTCGCCCGGTAACACTCGGCATGGCGAGTGCACACGCTCTACGATTCTCCATTAGGGTATGCTCCCTGTCGCGTAGCCAGTCTGGCCAACTTGCTGGCTGCGCAAAGAATTACCTGGCGCGAGGAGTCGTTCCGAGTAGCGCGGCGCGCCGCGCCGTTGTGATCCTCTGCGTGGAGTATAGTGTATAAGCGCTGATTCAGGTATAGGGATTATTATAATAGACTATAGTATATACATTGAATACAGTAAAGTACATGACTAGCTAGATATACATAGATACCATATGGACGAGCATAGAGGTTACGGGTGTGCATATCTGAATTGACCAAAGTATACTTGAGAAGCACGTGGGAGTATGGCAGTGGTGCTTTGTCGAGAAAGAGGAAGACGAGGAAGCGGTGGGAAAGTGGATAATCAGAAAATCTAGGCATCCCGAACTCCCGGGTAGGACCTCCGAAGGCATCTTCCTCGACGAGCTCCTAACCCAAGTTACTTCGAACCACACCCATTCTATTGCGCGTGGCGTCTGTTCCTGGAACCACGAGGTATCCTCTGTCTCTTTCCTTATCTTCCCGTCTCCCTCGCTCCCACGTAATTTCATCCCTTCCACTATCCGCCAATCTTTCTCTCTCGCTCCCTTTGTCCCTCGAATTCGTCACTATAGTCATAGGATGGAGCGAGGAAGCTTACGCTCTTCTCCGTGATATAATAAAGCACGGGCGTGGAAACTCACCCCTTGGTACGATGAAGTTCGCGAGGGTTGAACCCTTGAATTTTTATCCACGAGGTACACGAACCCCGTGTTGGTAATCTTTGACTCCCCCCGCCCCCCCCCCCCCTCCGGCAAGGAGAGGGATTTCGAGTATGATTCCATAGTTTGCACAGTACGGATTGAATCTTATCTATTCTAGGTATCGACCTGATAGATTCTTTAATGCGATGCTAATTAATGTAGAAGATCCCCCCCTCCTCCCCTCCAAAAACCTAATAATACAATATTACCCAAGGACAACCTTATTCGTCAATAAAAGTGTTCTGAATCTTTATTACAAAGTTATTCCTCAATTTCAAATAGTTAATCGGACGGTGTCTCAAATCCGAAGATTCTCTCACAGAACGCCCCCGTAACCAGAAAACTTTTTCCGATACAAAAATATAGCTACGGTCGCGTCAAACCGAAGTATAGTATATTGGCTGGAGAGTCGCGACTAGGCGAGTCCATTAAAATATAAAGGGAACGGTCTCGGAGATTTCCCGGGTGTGAGGAGTGGGAGGGAACGGAGGGGGGGGGGGGGGCTGTCGAGAGGTTGTGCGACACGAAGTGCACCTAGGTAATGTGGTGCTTGCAAACAAGCAGCACATAATACATATGTACCTGGGGGACAAAGTAAGGGCGAGTAATGGATTCTTCGTGAAGTCTTGCGCAGCCTCCTCATCTCGGTCCAGAGGGGATTCAATCGGCTCGCGATTTATTCGCGGGAACAATTACTCGGCGTCGCCGGAGAAACAATGAACGATGAAGATTAAGCGATCGAGCGATCGACGTCTGGAAAAAAAAGAGATGCAGCATCAGGGGAAATTGCCGCATCGACATCATCCCCCATTCTTCCACCCCTACGGTCGTCGTTCGATTAAATAATACCTTAAAAGCTGAAGAATACGTAGCAATGCGCCTCGAGGTACTGTCATCGATTACTTGAATACTTTCGGATTTACATATCATCCCTCTTACGGTGTTACCATGATTTATATTCTCTGTTTTCTTAGTGTCAGCCTGAAGGGAGGCTGAGAGATCGACGGGAGGTCGTGAGAACTTTTTAACGAGGTATTGCAAGAAAAGTGAGCGGCTGTGGGGTGGAGGGAGGGAGGATGGGGGGGCACGGAAGAAGGAAAACTTTATTCTCTTCGTGGTTAAAAAAAAGAACGACTCATTCACGCCCCGTCGACTACGTGAATTCGTGACGGGTCAAAAACTAACTGATATTTCAACGGCTAGATACATCTGCCTGATCTGTGAATCGTTCTTCACAGTGAAAAAGGAATAATAAGATGACGCGATGTGCTCTGTAGCTTTTTTGTTCTTTTAATATACACGAGTATATATATATATATATATATATATATATATATATATAAACACAATATATGTATATACACATTTGTATACAGATATATAAATTTGCCATGTCGTGGAAGCGGAAGGGAAAATGTCTTGGAAACTAATTCGAGCCGATATATAGGGGGGTTGAATCGAGAGATCCCGGCGCAACGGTGACGCGATTTCGTAAAGGGGCGAACTTCAGAGCGTGGATGGAAAGTCAAAGAGAGACGAAGATAGGGAAAGAGAGTGAGAAAAGGTTTGGGTTAGACGAGAGGAATAAAAGGGAGGAAATACGCGAGTGTGAGGTAGTACAGAGTTGAAAGAGGGTTGCTGTAATTTCGTTGGTCCCAACGACGTACCCTCTGCAATATCGATAGGGACTGGGGTACCCTCGAAGAAGACGGTACCACCAGAGTGAGTACCTAAGGCCAACTTCAGCGCGGACGTGAACACGCGGATGCATTATTACGTTGCCCCAGCCCCAGATATGAATTTTTAATAATCGCCTCTCTAACCTCAAACGTAGACGTTCCACGGAAATATCTGAAATTGAAAATTCCCGCGGCTGCCAGCCGGAAGTGAGAGTTCAGTGCTTCGATAATAATTAACTGAATCCGATGGTTACGTATAACGTACAGCAGGGCTCCGAGTAACCATAGAATCCAATGTGTCCACCAACGGGATTGCCATTGTTAACCTCTTTTTTTTTTTCTATTTGGCTCAGCATCAGTTTTTGTTGTCTCTCGGGAAAATTCATTTGACTCTCATTTGACGAGTGTTTTTCGCAGTCCCGACATTCGCAATTCACTCCACGATATAGACGGCCGATGCTATAGAACGGAATAGACTTTTTAACGGGACGGAGAACCAGCAGTAAGGGATGGACTGATAACGAGTGAATACTAGTTGTACTTGGTGGCGCTAGTGGCAACAGTGATAGAAAGCAATGCCAACCGAATGCATGGGGATCGAAGTGGTGCATACCAACCGTTGCAAATTAGCGCGCTGTATGGCAATAATGAAAATCCGATTGAAGCCATCCATTTGCAGAGGCGTTATGAGGCTGTTTGGCATTTTAATTGGAAAATTGTAATTAACTTGTTTTGGCTCGAGTTAGTCAGGATCCATAGATTTGTCGAATGTGGTTTAACACTATGTACAATACG
This sequence comes from Calameuta pygmaea, assembly GCA_031762395.1. Taxonomy (NCBI): domain Eukaryota; kingdom Metazoa; phylum Arthropoda; class Insecta; order Hymenoptera; family Cephidae; genus Calameuta; species Calameuta pygmaea. The sequence goes on along the minus strand of JASANN010000517.1, from coordinate 2,037,273 downwards.
CGGGTAGTATATGCATACGTACATCCTTAGAAAGATATTTGATTGTTCCTGTATGAGAATGAGGGACGCGCCATTACAGATCAATATTGCCAACCTTTTGACCTTGATTCACTAGGAAGACCCTCGAGCACACTTGTGTCAGCCTGACGGCTTTAATTGGATAATGTTAATTGGTACTCTTGCTCCGTACACACAGAATACACTCAAAGGTCTTTACCGTTATAAAGTACCATGTAGTACAAGGAGGCAGAGGTCACTACTTTTCCGATTATATCCCTAGAATTTTTCCACTAGACTTTTTCCATCGTTTCATCTTCCACCATCGAGCCGCAAGCAGCCCTATAATCAAGCATACACCAAACTCTCGAGTTCTCAATGTCCCCTATGAAAACGCGTCGCGTTCTCTTCTCACGCATCGTTTCCACTCCAACTTTTAATTGGAAAATGGTAATTAGCCCTCGTAACCGTCCAACAGAGAATCGGGCTGAGAGTCATTCTCCCTAGAATATCGACTACCGGGAATATCCGTCCCATCTTGTCTCTGAATAAATCATCCCTTACCAACCCTCTCCCCAGCAACCTCCTTCTAATACCGTTTAATACCCGCCTTGCAAAGAAACGCTATAAGAATACAAGAGAGGCACTCGTAATCGGTCAACAATAATTTATTACGTCAAAGAACCCATTTCCAAGATGGCGTAGCGTCGTTCGAGATAAATTCAAAATGGATTTTCTCATTAAAAAATACCAATAAAAAAAACACAAACTTCGCGTATACCGATGAGCCAGACGTTACATCCAGCATCCGGTTACCGGTATAGTACCGTCCCACGTAAATACCGATTTTCGATAATATTTTCTCATCAGCCTCGGATCAGCAGGACGCAAGATGGCCGCCTTTAATCTCCCATGGAGAAAAGTTTGACCGCGTGACGATTAGCAAGACCGCGAGTAACTCATCGTTAACATAGGCGGAGGTACAATGGCGTCGCTTCCTACAAACACGAGTATAAGCCCTCGATTAATTAATCGGAGCCCGATATAGTCGGCTCGCGACATCTACCGGACCTGACGTTCTATCAATCATTCTTATAGCTATAGGTACCCAGAAGCTACCACGATATACCAGCGATATACTATACACATATATATATATTTACTATCTATGCTCATACCCACAATCAAGCCCAGCACCCTCCACCAACACTGTTCAATATATCTATACATTAGCCGTATTTCCGTCCTGTGACTTCCGTGTCGTCACGACGCGAAAGAATGCTTCGCTATAAGTTCGGCAGTCGGACGAAAGAAATTCTAACCGACTAATTAAAAGTTTTAATTCTAACGTCCGTACCATAGCCTGGCTATCGCCTTAACGACTTTGCCGGGCTTTCTCTACGGAACTTTGTTTTACGACGTAACGAACGGTTAACGTCTACCCGCCTCTCTATGGCTTCTCTCGCAGTGTTCCGTCACTACCTACTTACAGTCGCCAGTCGCTACAGTTCTGCACCCTGTGGCCTATAACCCTTTTACCTTCTCACGATAGAGGCGTAACGTGGATAAAAAGACAAATAGACTAACTATATGACAACACTGACATTTATACCGACTACCTCTTTATGAGTGTGTTGTTCTTTACGTAGGTCCACGTACATACGTACACATTGCTTTATCTATGACGTCGAGCCAATTGCAGCTTGCGAATTGCGCTGTTGGCATTTGATGCTAAAATTCAAATTTTTTTTCTTGGTTATATAGATCTCTGCTTGTATCTTTCCGAATGCTACGAAGTGATTGGCTCCAGAATTGCTCGTAGCTACACGTAATAGATCTGGGATTGATACTTGATTCGATGAAAAATTGACGACAGGTATTCTTAGGCCGTATATAGCTATATACATCTCATATATATATGTCACAGGAAGAGATGTCTCCGGGATAAATATAGCTGAGAAATTGAAATGAAATTTTTCCTAACGTTTTAAATTACTGTAATCTCCGTAGCATCGGAGTCATCCGGTCGAGCTTTGCGCTATTCCGAGGACCGTGGTTTCCTTTATTTTCACGAAAAATGAATTATGCATACCTAGCTAACCTAAAATCCTGGCAGTGAAACGAAAACGAGCATCAACTTTAATACGCCTATTTTCACGAGTCCGTATAACAGGGAATGTCTAACCTAAAAAAAAAGGACCATATAAGTCGACCCGTGGGTCGTCAAGTTTACTAGAATTTCGGCCCTTTCTCACAGTCCGACCTCAGAGAAATATGACAAGAGAAAGCTGCGTCCGTCTTAAAAATTCCAAGTCAATGCTCGAGTTCCTTTCTTGAAAACGTAGAGTGTACACACCTGGCTGCAGTAGGACGTCAGCCGGGAACCTTCGATTTTCGTAGTCCGCAGTCCGGCCTAGATATCGTGCGCGTTAGGGGAATCGAGTTCAGGCAGATAAAGCGATACCAGCCTGCACGCAGAGTACAATGAGAGAAAAGTATCTCGCGCGCGGCTATGGCACAAACGAACCAAGCCAGACGCCAGAGATAGGCAAGCCAAGCAGCTACAGTGTTAAAACCAGCAGGTACGAAAGTCCTGCATGTACGTAGCTACGTCGCTTACATAGAAACGATAGAGTATTGAGTAATCGTAGAATCGATCGCAATAACCTATAGAGAACCGCGCCGGTGCTAATCGAGTTCCACGCCCCAGAATGCTCCAGGCTGACCGCGAGGGAGTCAAGGTTCGCAAGGAGTCTAACCTGCAGCTAGAGAACCTTAGAATATTCTCTTCCTAGAGTATCCAAGCCTAACCTTGTTTCCCTGATTCGCATATAACGAGGGATCAGCGATATAGATATACACACTGTATAGGTAGCCCTTGAGCCGTTAGAGAGCCAGGTTACAAGGTGGTGGGAGGATGAAAGGCATAGAGCCACAGCGATGGCATCCGAGAGACAGCCAGGTTGGCCAACGTGTAGACCGTCCGTGGGGGGTGTGCCGATGGAGCATCGAAAGGAGCAAAGTAACAGTAAGCTGGCGGTTAGCGATATACTGCGGTAGGATTTAAATAGCGAGCTTCCCTTGGAGGATCGATCGATCCCGGATAGGTAACAATCTGAGCTGACGCGGTCTGACAGACTCTGATCTTGGCGAACGCTCGAAGGATATCGAGGTAGGTAGTTTTGGGGGTGTTGGGCTGAAGGGCAGCTAGGAGGAGAACGCGTGAGAGTCAGGCCTTAGTAGATAGGAGGCTGGGATCTTCTGTGTAGAAAGGACGAGGAGGATCCACTCTTGGATCCGGGGAGAAGACGCGTGTTGCCTTGGAGTAAACCCTAAGCGAGTTCGTAATCCGCGTGTAGATGTTAGGGGGGGATCCGAAGGGCCGGGGAGGAGCTTTATCCAAGGGTTAAGGGAAATAGAGGGAGCGAGCGAGGCAGTAGTATATAGAGATAGTGAGTGAGAGAGAGAGAGAGAGAGAGAGAGCAGGGAGAGGATGAACTATACGTTGTCGCCAGGCCTTTAAGATCGAGTCCCACGCGTTCCCAGACATTCCAGCTAGTAATTGCTGGCTGCCGCCTCCTATCTGCCGACGTTCGCTTGCTCCTGAGGTCTCGTAACACGTCTGCCCTCTGCTCTCGAGTTCTCTGCCTCTCTGACTCCTCCGCTCCTTTACTCATCCACGTTAGCTCCTTCTCCTCTCGTTCATTCCCGGCGGCCTAACGATGCATCCAGTACTGCTGTGCATCACCAACACCCATGAGGTAGATCGTCCACGGGAGTCTCGCACCCTGGCCACTGTACACACATGTGTATGGTGGGTACCTGGTATATACCTTTCCCTTCTTGTGCAACCCGCTATTGGCACAGGGGGGAGAGGGGAGGGGGTGGGGGCGTAGTATCGCGCTAGCTTCCGTGTTGAGTAGCATCCGATCTACGAAGTCTCCTATTTTCATACAAGCAGAAGATTACAGCTTACTACGCTTTAAGGCTCCACGTGGGAACGTCGTAGATTTGAGATAAGAATAAATGGATACGAAAATTCTCTAGGGTTCCCGATGTGTCTGATGCCTAGTTCAGATTCTTCCTATTGGCTGTAACGTTATTTGGCCATTGTGATACAGGAAACGTAACTGATCGATTTCCTCGAGCAAATTCACTGGGCACCTTTGTAATTCACGATGAAATATGTGTATAGGACGTATGAATTGAAGGATCAAAGGGATGAAACAACAAAAGATCTTGGCTTATACTGTACTCTCTCACTCACTCCCACTCGTTATATTTGATAGACGATACAACAGCAGAGGCTGTCATTATCGCACAAGTCTCATTTCCTTTTTCAATTCCATTTGCCGGCTCGCTATTCAGATTGAGAAGTTTCGTACATTCCTCGGTAGGGGAAAAGTAGTCTGAGACGGCATACAATTTTCCTGTGTTATTAGCTATGCCGTTTCAGACACTTTTTCCCTGTTGCCTCTACGGGTTTACCAATATTTCCATCGAATTTTTAAGAAAACCCAAACTCTGCGTATTCCGTTGGAACGATGCTATCGATATTTATCTTCTCAGCGTATTTCCACTCTGATGCGTTAGTTTTTTCCTTTCATCTTCCTTTAGTCATCTCGCGGATCGCATCGTACTAATGTGCAGCAACGTCTCCCTTCTGATAAGGGTAGCATTTTCAATTTCGGACCACAGGGTATATAGGAAGGAAGAAAAATTTATATTTTTAATACGCACCAATTTTTTCAGATCAAACGCTCACTCACGTACAGACGTGTATATGTATATGCACGCTCCTGGTGTACCCTAACAGAGCCGCACCCTCGGGAACATCCGTCTCTCCCTTAACCTAACCAATAGGATGATACTTGGGGTAAAACCAGTCCTCGACACGGAACGCAATCCTATCTCCATCTATCTATTTCACAATATTTCCGCCCTGTTGCGTTTCGTCTGGCCGTTCGTATTATCGTCCCGTGCCTCGCGCAGAGGATTCTGGGAAAAAATTCACCGAGAGAAACAGCAGCGACGGCAATACAAGTCTCAATGGTGACTGCAACAGTGGCAACGGATGAGGAAAAGCCATGTCGTACGAGGAATACGGAAGTACCTACAATTCTAGATACAGTAGCTAAAAGGAGAAAAAGTGAAGAAACTGTAAGAGGGACTGGAGGTAGGAAGTAAAAGCGAAAAGCTACTCGAGAGTAACTGAGGATACAGAGGAAGTATTCTAAAGGTAAAAAGGGACTACGTCGATAAAGGGTTGGTGGAATTAACGTGAATTCAATTAACGGGGAAATTCAAGCTAAAAATAAATTATCGGTGGTCGCAGACCGATTGAAATTACGATTCAGCATAGGACCCCTCGACAATTTCCTTCGCAAGAGAGAGAGAGAGAGAGAGAGAGAGAGAGAGAGAGAGAGAGAAATGGAGGGTGAGAGGGTATCCAGAAGGCAAGCAAACACAAGGGTCAAGAAAGGCCTTGGGTCGCTTCGACAATGGAAACTCGATAGGCGTCTCGCGCCCTTACTTAATAACCCTATAGTTATTTCCAAGGGAAGCACTTCTAATTGGCCAGGAGCCGTAATCCTTATTTATATAAGTCGGGCCTGTGTTGTGTCCGTAATTCAAATAGGGCTTGATAGAGAATTGGGGAGCCTCTGCCCGTGGGTTAAGGGTTAAGGTAGATGGTAAACAGTCGATTGATTTATGTAGACACCAGCGGTGGAATTTTCCCTACGATTGCCTAAGAAGTTCGTTCGTCGTTTCGTAACAAGGCATCAACCTAGCGTCGTAGCGAGTTGCGATTGATTTACGTATAAATAAGCGAAACTTTGGTCGGTCTCTTTCGAGAGACCCGAGAAAGAGAGAGAGAGAGAGAGAGAGAGAGAGAGAATGAAAGAGAAAGAGAAAAATAAAATACGGCAAGTTTCCTAGGATGTTACCAAACGGCATCGCCCCTTGCATCCGGATGACGACGGTCATACGCACCCATACAAGATAAATCGCAACTTTCTTCCCGTCGCTCGTTGCGATATCGCCTCTGGCTCGCGAACAAAGATTCTCTTATAAAGCCACGCCCACGCGTTCGGTATCTTTTATTTTTCAACTCCCACCCTTGGCCGCTATCGGTCAAAAGGAGAAAAGAGATAGAAAAAGCCTAAAGATAAAGAAAGATCGGTAACCGAAACGGTCGAAGGTCTAGAACCGTTTTGGACGTGAAAGCGAACGATTAAACAGGCCTGAATGGAGGTGCTGGCTCGTGTAGCCTCACGGCGAGGAAAAATCTCTGAGTTAATTGATAGACCGCTTTAAGGATAGACTAAAGGAGGGAAAGAGTGCGATAGAACGAGATAGAGATGCCAAGAGGGGAACATACGAGAACCATAAGGGATACAGGGAGTCAGATTGAAAGAAAGAAAGAAACGTTTGCAGCCATTGTGAAATAGGCTTTACCAAGGGCAGGAGAAAGCAAGCCGGCTCGCGGGCGTTATAGTTCAACCCAGTTGGCTTTCCTATCTGCCTATCTGGTCTATCTGGCTCTCGGAGCAGCCAGCCGGAAGTCGCTGGAAAAGAACGCGTCATTGTTACGAGACCATGAGCCAAAGAGGCCTGGAACCGGCTAGATGAGTTTATTCATTTGGGATTTCGTTGCGGCGAAACGATTTCGGTCAGCTTTATTTCCATCTGCGCGATGGCCGCTTTTACTTTGATCCCGTTGCTCCTATTGCCGATCGCGGCTCTCTTTCTCCTTTCTCTCTCTCTCTCTCTCTCTCATGTTCATCCGTGTTCTCACAGGAGAATCGTGCAATCGTTCCACTTTACAACCAAGATGTCCAACCACCAGCATCCTTCATCATTGGCTTGTGGTTCGTCACGAGGATCAAGCTTTCGCAACATGGTCCAACCAGGATGAAAAAGAAAGGACTGCGCGCCAGAGGACGATCGTCATCCTCCACCATGTTTGTCGTAGTCCCCCTGACCCAAGACGTGTCCCAATCTATATATATATATATATATATACACATGCCTATATACACACATATATACATATATAGAAGCCAGGCAGTACCGTCAACGGTTCTCGGACTGTTTTTTCATGCAGTTTCGGTAATGGGACAAATTCAATGGCACCGTGGACCTTGTCGTGCCCTAACTCACTTCTCAGTCTGTCATTTCTTTTCTCACGCGAGCCCTCCCCCTCCCGCCCCCATTCAAAACTTTTTTAATTGCAAGGTTCACTCGCGGCGAAACGAGGCCATCCAATTTGCGCGAATGGGTTTTTCCTCGAACGTGACGCCACCCCTTTGCTTTTTTCTTTCCCAACCAACACGTCGCCCACCCACTGAACACCCTAACCTCATCCCTCTTGTCATTCGACAGAGGAATCGCTCCACTGTCCCTCAGAATTTCCTCGTCGGATCCTTTTGTTACGTAAAAATTGAATTCGAGCGCGATCCGTGCACCCACTTCTGTCCCACCTAGTAACCATACTCGCCCTCTCTCGCTCTCTTATTCTCTCCCCGTCCAAGGGTAGCGCGGCAAGTAGGGTGCCATGGTATTTTCCAGGTTAGCCGATATCCCATTGTTCCACTTGCCACATATCCGTTCCCCTATTGAACTCATGGGGTTCCGTTCTTTTTGCAAGGTCTAGCTATATCCGCCGAGCTCGTTACGTACGGAGAAGCAATATCGCGCATATAAAGTCGAGTCATGCCTTATACATATACATATATAGATATCACGCTAAGGCAATAAATACACGGCGATATATACTTACATTGTAAATAAATGCGCGCACCAGGGGATATTATTAACACCCGTTTCCAATTTCAAACCTTTAATCCTGCTGCATAGTCTCAGAGTATATGGAGTCCATTATCGAAATTCTTTATATGCATACGTGGTGGAATATTATTGAAAAGCAAACAGGAAATAGGTATATATATATATATATATATGTACCAATGAAAATACGTAACATATTTTCTTGACTCGACCCCGATAGCGAAAATCCAAGAACCTACGTCGTCTTTGGCCGTCCACCCTACGTGCTGGCATGACCTGGGAGTTGAGGTGGAACAGTCTCAACTCCAGCAAAAACGAGAGCTCTGACGGAACCTATCAGAAAAGACGGTAGCTTAACGGATCCTGTCGATTTTTGGGGTCGCGTAAAATCAGCAAACGCGACTGGATGCACGAACGGGAGCGAACGGTTACGGAAATGCGCGGCCGCTCAGACTGGTAGGTTGAGGCAGAGAGGGTCGGAGGAAGCTTCAGGTAAATAGTTTGGAATACAGAGAGCAAATGATCGAGAACGTAACAGATGAAATCGGTAGCTGGAATCGCCTCGTGACCGTGAGTCGAAAAATCATCCGTATCCGGTACTGAATTTGTATGACGAAAGCAATTAATTTCTATGGACGAGAACGATACTACTGCTCGCATGGGACACAGCAATATGGCTGCTGCTGGAATAATAAATAATTCCTGCCGAAGCTCACTCCTGTTTGTTATCCAAGACTGCTCCGTGAAATACGTAAAAAGATTGCAATTCCTCCTTGGAAAGATCAAACCAATAATTCCCTGTGGATCTTCAGTTGCAATGAAGCCAGATACAGACGGTCGCGATTCTGACACAAGAATAATCCCTAGAACGAAATTGGCAACAGCGAATTACGTAAAGGAAGAAACAATGGGATTTGAGCGATGCGACCTTTTAGCACAGCATCGTGATGCTAAACCCCTCCGCGAGTAATTGGAGCTAATGGAAAGCCGTACTTTTTTATCGGTATTTACGGCGCTGGTAAAAGTGACTGATTGACTGACCGAGTCAAAAAACAATGGCGTAGGTAGCACTTTGTAAAGCGTAAGATGTGCGGCGACCGGTCAAAAGATAAAAGGAACTTACGCGAGGCGACCTCTGAGAAAAGTCCTGCAGGACGAGCCCGGATGATTTTCGACTTTTATATATACATACATTATATATAAATTCTAAGCCGACCCGGTAGTATCTCCCAATGTCACACAGACTAATGCAATAAATGTGTTTGACGAGAGAGTCGAAGCCGAGGATACTGAACTACACACGAATATCTAACCATCTATGAGACAAGAGTCAGTATAGCCGACGAATCGAAGAGTCATTTTAAAAATATAGTTTCTATCTGGTACTATGGGAAACTTACGATAGGCCATGGGTTCGCCCTGGATTATTGCCTACCGTGATGCCGGCCAGACCAAACAAACAATCTTTATCTCTTTATGACTCCTTATCTCCTTCGCAGGTACGTGCCTGTTCCACTGGTGGCTATATTCACTCTCTTTCTTTCTCTTACTCCTCTCACTCTCTTTCTCTGAGAAGACCCTTTGTGCATTTATAGCATAGCTCGACATACCAGCGAGACACTCAGTGTGTTCAGTAATACGGGACAAATACGAGTTCAGGAGTCCTTAAGGGATTCCGTTGGTAAGATCTGATCTTAGAAAGGCGGTAGACACTGTTCGGTAGAATGAAACCTGATCATTACGTCGGATTAGCTATAGGATCGTGTGTACCATTCGTCACGGATTGGAGCACGGATTGCATGGAAAATTATCTGACTCTATGATACGTATGTATATGAATATATATAGATTTGGAGTGTGACGTATATATGTACCCAGTGACTAAGAGAATCCATCCTCGTGCACGCAGATAGCAAGGTTTCTAGTTATACGATGAGTGTACAGTTATTTTGATCTGTTTATCTATTTATCTGGTAATTTTATCAGTTTCTGTGTACCTATATGTGTCAGCTATGTATACAGGGCATCCCGATTGTGCGTGCTGATCGCGTGCAAGTTTTTACCATACTTGGATGTACGTACATAAGTATATAGAATGTGTCTAGGGATCTTTTGAAGCTGTGAGGTTTTGTTGCCACCTGTTACGTAAATACGGGTGCAGTTGGACTTCAGGCCAATTGATTTATCGCCCGTTCGCCATTGTCGTGTTCCAATGGTTCATAATTCCCAGTGACTGCGGAAGGTAAAGGAGATATAGGTAAGACAGTCCCTGGCGTTCCTGGAAAACTATGGGACGACACCTGGGACAGAGAACGACGGGTTCTTTAAGTGCCGTTCGCACGGCCCCGCGTCTCCGATCGCGGAAGATCGTGATCATCCGAAGACGCTCGACGGTACGACACGGGTTTCCCTGCTGCGATGACGAGCGATCCGCTGGTACCGATATCGATGTATCCCGAAGCTCGTTAGCATGCAACGAGTGCGCTCAGGATTCATTAAAGATTCTGATCTTGTACCGAGAAGAGAACGAGAAATGGTTAGAGCCGTGCGAGGATTCGTGGACGCACTGCTGCGATGCTTCCGAGGATGAACTTGGGGATTGATTAGCGAGACTTTGCAAATGGGATCGAGTTCATCGATGCAAATTAATATGGATGCGCAGTTGCACCTTGCTGAGTGACGTGGTTATTAACCATGAATGAGCTGCTGCCAGGAGAGGGAGGGAGTGAGAGCAGCTTGTGGCATCTAGAGAATATGTAGATTAGGCACGGCGACTGGATGCACCAGGTACTCACCGTCGGGACGCATTTGATACTCGGTGATATGAAGTCCAGCCCTCGCTGTCCCTCGCCACCAAAACACTTTTGTATATTGCGAAGAAATTTGCGTCGAATTGCCTTGAGCGAGTAGACGCAGAGCGCCGACTGAGGTTTAGGTACGCTGCTGGTCCCGTTGCTCTCGGAGAAGACAGCGAAGAGCACGTCATCCTGAGCCGTTATGCCTAGGTCGCTGGCGAGCACGGATCCAGGCTTGCCCACATAGGCAGCCTGTACGAGATTGTAGACCCTGTCTTCGCTGGTGCACTCTATCGACATCTCCGTGTAGGAGTAATAATGCGGATCCTCGTGGCATAACCTTACGAGCTTGGAAATGTAACTCATGATGTCGGGATTCTTAGGTTGCGTCGTCAGGAAGTAGCTGAATCCCTCGCTGCTGAACCCATAGACGTAGGTGATGGGATACCTCTCCCTGGAGAGAGAATTAACGTATATCCTGGTGCCAGTGGTGACGGCCGACTGGGCGATGTTCAGCATCCTGTCTGCTTCGAGGGATCTTGAGCTGACCGCTGGTACCTCGGATCTGTAGGGTGAATTCCCGGTGAAGGTCACCCCGACGTACATGACCTGGGACACGGGTGGGTTCGGGGGACCCGGCGCGATGAACGCCACGGTAGAAGCGGTGGCGTTGTTCGCCACGACGGGTTCGCGAACTTCCTGGACGACGTCCGAGATGTTCTGGAGATTGCGCACGTTGCACATGCCTTGGAAGACGCTGCCGCAGGAGATGAGTCTGGTAGTCGTGTAGTCGATGACCAGAGCCTTGTTCACGTTGTCCACGGGTCGTTTCACAGCCTCCGAGGGGCAGTCGATGGACGAGCACTGGTTAGAATCGCCACGAGGTCCGGTTTCGACCTTGACGTCGAGAGTCAGGTTGGGAGATAGCTGGTACAGCCGGTTTACACCACCTACGTAGACTCTACCCGTATTCTTGTCCACCACCAGGTGGTTCATCTTCTCCACGTCAGGGTCATAGAACTTGTGTATTATGTCCGTAACGTTCGGCGCCGTTGCTCGCGAGAACCTCAGCAGAAGAAGAAGAAGGAATGGAAGATGGCTACTCCGGAACGGCACCCTGGCCGCTCCTGGACACTTTCCAGACATCATGCTACTAATCTAGTTCCTGTCCTAGCGACAGGATCCTCTCGGCGTTTCCTCGTCCTTCCACCACGTACTCGTAGACCAAGTCACTCCAGCGCTGCTAGCTGCTCCAGTACGCCTCCTCCTCCGCTCGTCGCTCCAGGACCACCTGAAAATTCAAAAGTATCTTCGTTACCTCACGTGGCTATATTTCCTGGGAGTGCCAGTTTGGCTGGAATCGATTTCCTCCTCTATTTCCACCGATCAAACATTCAGGGTACGCTTGGCAAAGTAACTGTCTTGAATTTATAACGCTCCCCGCGCCGAACTCGGTCGACTTCTCCTCGCGGGCACATTTTAACGAGGCTTTTACGACATCCCCATTCCCCAAGTACCCCTGACCCTCTGCCCCATCGCCGCCGTCCCCCCTAATAATGGATAGAAACAGAATTGATTCCGGCGAGTTCTTGGCACACCCTGCTTCCCGTGTGTCCGGCATAGTGATTCATCCCTCCGACGAGGAGAATTTCAAGGGCGACGAAGCACAACCAGAAAAATCAATGGCACTACTTTCACCCCTCGAATTTCCTTTCATTCCACATTCTATTTCGCCAGCTCCGCCACGGAGCACCTCTGCTTCGCATTACTTCACGAAACGCGACACCTGTGTCGCGAATGTTCCTGCTCGACATTGCTGATGGAAGCGAAGACATTCCTGCGTACTGAGGTAGAAGAAATAAGGAAGGAAGGAAGACGAGACGATCCAGAATAATGATCGCGAAGAGAAGGTCGTGGGACAACTTGGAGAATTTATCGAGGAGGAACCAGGTGTCTTTGAGTCAGCGCTAACGCGTTCTCACTCACACGGAAACGCAATGCCTGACTTTATGCGAACATAGACCTCGTGTCTACCCTCTTTCCTAATGCGTCTGATATAAACTACATTACAAACAGTTTTTACAATGTTTATAACTCACCTACCTATACACACATACATACTACCTATTGCGCAGCCTTTATATCCAGTGACCAATGACTCAACCCCTGCCAGGTTCAATCCTGGTGTTCCAAAGTCTCCCATTCATACAACTATATATATATATATGTATACTATATGTATATATCCACATATAAACTACCACTCATGCGACTCTCAGAACGTATCATGTGAATGACTGTTAGAAAACAGAGATTCCATAAAACTCGAGAAAAAGGAATACTCGTCACGACGTATATTTCCTGAAGCGCGAGATTAAGCTTGTCGTCAGTACGAAGCAGTTTAAAGTGAAATTAGCCTTTGTTGGATAATTTAGTCTCGTTTATACCGAGAACTCTTCAATAATAACTTAGTAGTTCAAAAACAAATCGACGTAGAGAGTGCCTGAGAGGTAAGATAAACATAGACATGGAGAAAGATCATAGGATCATAGACATGGAGGAAAAATCCAAGTGACGAGTAATCTGGGTATACAAGCTGTCCTCGAAGACGTCATCTACTGTCCAGAGGTTGCATACAATTGGCTGTCTGCAAGGAAAATGCAGCAAGCAGGAATGAGTATCACCTTTGATGAAAAAGGGGTACAGATAAGCAAAGCCGATAAAATTATAATCTACGGTAAGTTCTTAAATAATTTAGCAGCTGCTGAATTTGTAGTTGCAAAGAAGGTAAATGCTCAAGTATATAATGTAAATGGGAATAATTATTATTTGTGGGATCAGCGATTGGATCATATTGGTAAGGCTAAATTTCAAGAGCTGAAAAATAAACAAATGGTCCAGGATATGAGACATCTCGAAAAAGTAATACCGAATGACGATTTGTGTGAGGCTTGTATTATGGGTAAACAAGCTCGATTATTATTCGAGAGAGCAAAAGAAAAAATTCACGTAAACAGGCCATTGTTTATTGTCGACACAGACGTCTGCGGAAAAATCTCTCCGCCAACCATAAATAAGAAAAATTATTATGTATCATTTGTCGATGAGTTTACAGATTACACTGTGATATATTTAATTAAAAATAAGTCTGACGTTTACTCAGTTTTCAAAGACTATGTTGCAAAAAGGTAAGCTCATTTTAATTCAGGGGTCGTGCATTTGTATTTTGATAACGGTAGAGAGAATATTTGTCAAATGAAATGAAAGATTATTGCGTATAGAAAGGAATTAGTTATCACTTGACTGTTCCACACATTCCTGATTTTAGTCAAGAGTATCTGGTAGATTATAATGAAAAATTTGCACCAGTTGCAAGAATTTCCAAGTTTTAAATTCATTGTTGCTTTTTCAAATCCACATTTGTTAATTTATCATATGGATGTGAAAACTGCATTTTTAAACGGTATATTAAAAGAAGAAATTTATATGAAAGTTCCTGATGGAGTCAAGCGTAATAAAAATCAAGTTTGCAGATTAAACAAAGCTCTGTACGGTTTGAAACAGGCGGCTAGATGTTGGTTTGAAATTTTTGAAAAATCTCTTATAGAAAAAGGGTTAAGAAATTCTTCTGGCGATCGTTGCATTTACATTCTTGATCGAGGAAATGTTTTGCAGAATATATATGTGGTATTACATGTGAATGATCTTGTGATTGCAATAGCTAACATCGAGACAATGAAAAGATTTAATAATTATTTGAAAAACCGATTTCCTATGACAGATTTAAATGAGATCAAATTGTTTTTGGGAATTAAGGTTGAAAAAAAGCAATGGAAAATTAACATTGAATCAAAGTGCATACATAAGAACAGTTATTGATAAATTCAATATGCAAGATTGGAAATCTGTCAGTACACCCCTTCAAATTAAATTAGATTATGATTCGTTGAATTCAGATGAAAAATATGATGCACCTTGTTGTTGAGAGGTAAAATAAACATAGATATGGAGAAAGATCATAGAGCTCTTTATCCTTATGTGATGGGATTCTTTTGCTATTTGTAACACGAAGCTAGTCTCCTATAGAAGTCCATAGAGTACAGACGGTCTTTCCTTGTTGCGATTAAATAAAGTTATAACAGATAATATATCCACTGCATTTATATTTATTAAGAACACCCATTTCCAATAGCCTTTGAAGTAACACGAGGAATGAAGGCGATTCCAGAGAAAACTCCGATCAACGGTCGAGTAAAAAAAAACAGAAGAGAGGAAGTCTAAAGAAAAGCGGAAGCGGATAAAGAGAAGTGGGTAGACTTCACAAGGACGTACCGTACATATAGTTAGCGAGTACAGGGTGGATCCCATGGGGAGGAGGGGGGGAGGGGTAAGTATAAAAATTCCAGGAGTCTGCCGAGTTCGAAGCCTTAATGGATCTTTAACGAGTCAAACGATCGTTAAGAGTTTAAACAACCACCCCGTTAGCTACGGTGCATTCCTTCGTCCAGATAGAACTCGATGGCTTTGTGAAGACGCCCTTATACCGGTCGTTTCAGGAGCGAGTGGAAACTGCGCGCCTACTGCCGCGTAATCGCACTTTCAAACAAAAACAATTACCAAGCCCAAGCGTTGTACTCCGGTATACCGAACCGAAGCGAACCGAACTCTAAGCTGAGAGAGTGAATGAATATACTATATACACACAGGATATGGTATATTAGGTATACACATAGGTAAAAGTTATGCGATACGAAGGTATACACTATACATATAGTCCGTACCCGATTAAGGGAAGCTCTCGCCTCTGCGGTAATACAAACAAGAGAATAAGAGGTAGTACCTTCATCGGTCCCCGTAAACGGCGCTCTCGCCCATCAATTTCACCATTTTCAAACGCGAATTGCACAATATGAATTTATGCCATTTAGAGAGGGACGTACGTACTGGGAAGTTATACGGCGAGTCTCGGGACGTGGCGCACGGCGAGCGCCATTTATTCATGACAGAGACAAATAGACGCTTGGGGCGTGTGAAACCCCATCGCACCAACCTCGGGTTAATATTAAATTCCGTTACGGTCGTCCGTCCGAACTGTTCAGCCTTATATCAACGTTTCGCGCCGACAGTACCCTGTATCCGTGGCGTAGGTGCAGCCACTGAATAATTCCGTGCCAATTAGCCGTTTTCCTCGAGATGAGAGACGAGAGGAATCCAGATTCGTTGTCGAGAGTCGTTATCGTGAGTCATCGTCAGGAACGTAGCTACAGTGCGTATCAGTAGCAAATATTATTATGACGTCGCTCTACGACACGTCGACCAGCGCGAATAGACGATGTCTTTCGTAAAATATCGACTGCTTACGTGTACGCCACTTTGATTACGAGATATACCGGGGTAAGACAATGCATGTATGACGGGGGAGTATTACATACGGATAACAAGAAGCAAATCAATCGTAAGATCAATCAGTGCTCTAATTATTCGGCGTGATCGATTATGGTCTGGCTGATTTGAATGGCAGATGCGGTAATGTGTATCCGCGAGGAATATCAGGCCACTAGGTAGCCCGATGTCTATAGATACGAAGCTCATCAGCATTCCGTACGGCATTGCGCGTATACACACAATGCTCATTGTCAATAGGCCGACAAGACGAACTGGTTGACAAGTCGACATGAGGTCCTGGGGGTAACGCGGCATTCTTTCAGAGGACGTTCGGAAGGAGATTCGCCGACGGGGATGATGTAGCGATCGACGGGCATTCCGACTGATGTCTATAATTCAGCAGTGCCGTAGCCCAATTCCCTGGTGCCTGCCGCCATTATTACATTTTTGTTTGCCCATCGATTTATAAGAAAAATGGAATTAACGGACTGTACCGTTGCTTGGGAAATTTTTGATCTCGTGGTGGTATTCACGTTTTTCTTTTTCTATTCCTTCCTTTTGCCAAGAATAATCCCGCGCTTTCGTGACGGCTGGACGTGCCCGATTACGAGGGAAACCCGGGACCCGATAGGAAATCCGATGGATCAGGAAGAGCCGGTGTTGCCCAATTTTTTGGTATATTTCCTCAAGAGCAGATGTTCCATTCGGCGAGTGGAGAATGTGTGCAGGAAATGCGTTGTTTATATATATATACACATATACACACACATATATGTGTATATATATATACAGTGAATTGTTGTGTGAGGTGGTCCCAGGGTGGCTAGAGGCACTGGAGGGGGGGGGGGGGGGGGGTAAGGTATAGGCGATGGAGTAGCAGAGGATGACGAGGAGAGGATGGCGTGCTTGTACAGGGCTTTGGCAAGCTCAGTGCCTGTAAGTTTCATGTATTATACGAGACGAAGCCCCGAGGGATGTCGGGGTTGGGGTGAACCCTGAGTATCGGCAGGGGTGTATATTCCACCCTGCACTGAAAGGGCCTAAGGGCGATTGGCACGCCTGACAAACCAGGGCTTGCATGGAGTTCATGTAACGTTTAGTTCCCTCTCTCTTTTTTTAAAATCTTACTCTCTTACTCCACGTTAAAGCAAAGTATTAAAATCTCCTTTTCAAAATATACGTCCATCGGTGAGGATCAGAGAGCACTGTGTTAAAATAACCCCCAGCCCCTCTCCTCTCTCCTTCGCTCGTTTTGCCAGAGCGTCAAATTCGCACCGATGTCTGGTCTGGACCCGTGAATAAGGGCGCGAGCCCAAAAGGGTTCTCAAGTTAGGGGTTGCTACGACTTGCCCAAGGGTTGAAATCCTACAATACGAAAAGGGACTTTAAGGAGTAACTAACGTAGGGGCGTAACCTTGTCACTAGTTCCCCCATGCGCTTCTGGAAACTCCTTTCCGTCGATGTACTCTTCATGTCAACCCCTGAGCACCGGGGGTAGCCGAGAAAGTTGGATCCTGTTTGGTCACGTTATACGGCCTTTTGGCACAGTCGTAAAGAAGGTTCCAGACGAGACCTTTGCGCTTGTTAAACGTGCCCGACGACGGATTACGTCCTGAGCCACATACGCGAAGATCAGACGTACCCATTAAGCTGTGACACTATAGGTTGAGGCCGATTACTCTGGAAATTGACGAGATCCGTTAAAAGCACCAGGAGCAAAAAAGAAAGAAAAGCTGCCAGAGTCGAGGGCCCAGTAATTCTCATGGCTACCGAGAGAACGTCGAGTCGCCTATGGGAGTTTCGTGGATTTTTATAGAGGGGTCGATTCCTAGTCCAGGATAAAGCTTTAAGCCACTTAGATTTAATGGCGTCCTCTCCTACGGGGACGACAGCCAATGTTTATTCTGCGAGATGGATAACGGTCGCGTAAAGCAAGTAACTTGTCTACGAAAATGAATGTAAAATCCGCCGTGTTGATACAACAACGCTAATATATTAACCTAATGTTCCAGCAATAAGGAGGACGCGGAGAGAGCAACCGGAAGTTTCGCTGGAGTATCGTCTTAGACAAGATATTTGGGTATTTCCGTCATTTCACTTATATACATATGTATATCCCTTTGAAGTTCTCGCTTCGCATGATGATCGTAAATAATGATCCTTGCGCATGTCGATTCGCGGCATCTTTCAAATACGCGTTTAATCGTTTATTCAAAACGCAGACAGAGACTCGAGAAGAAAAGTAGACGGCAGGCAAGCAAACGTCATGATACTTTGACAGTGAGGACAGTCTGAATTCTAAATCAGTCAATGATTTAAGCACACCGGTATTCGGGAATGTGTTCTCGCAAGGACGAAATTAGCGATGATAAAATTCATCGGAATTTTCGACGGGTATAAATCAAAATGGGAGAAAAAAGGCGCAGGGGGGACAGAGAACCGAAGATATCATCGTACACAGTGACGCGGGACCCGGTGTCCATCTGTCAACCAACGATTACCGATTAATGCTCGTCCTTTTTAATTAATTACCATGGCAATGGCCGCTCTCGTATCAGCTTAGTCACTCTCTTGGAGAGTCCACTTGGGAACGGTAGAATGATTTTCAAAAAAAAAAAAAAAACGAACTTCGCTCCAGCGCACCAAAGCAACGAGAATGTCAAAACTAAAAAAAAAAGTATGCTCGGATGGATAAATAAAAGATGCATAGCAGTCAAAGAGGAAGAATAAAAAGAATACAAAGCCACTCGATGCGTCGATCACGTCGTAACTGCATCACTCGGCAATTCCATATTTCGCTGATACTAATTTCATCCGTTTCGCTGACAACGTCCAACTGGGTGAGTAGGTCGAAGGTCCATTGTCTCGAACGAGCAGAAAACGATCATTTCCACGAGAGTAAGACGGGGAGTGTACGTCGCTCGATGAAAATCAGCCACGATATATTTCACCCTATATAGATATATACATTCGCATAGATAACATAACCTGGCATAAGTAGTTGTAAGCAGGCAAGCATATACATATACCTATCTAAATACATACATAGATTATATCTATATCTAACGAACCACCAAGCAATGGCAAGATAGCCTGACGATATTGCACGAGGTAACGCGAATGGCGAACACCCGTAGAGAGTTTATCCTCGCGAAATGCGAATCGACGAGGGCGTACACGCCCATTACCAAGATCCGCGTGTATACGATACGTATTATGTCTACGTGCACGCATACGTAAGAGAACCTCTCAAGGTGAGTCAAGGTAGCAGGCCTCGAGAGATCGAGGAGATAGAGAAGGATGAAATAACCCGTCGAAAATTCAGCATCGACCATTTAGCCATTAAGCTTATATAGTATAAAGCAAATGCCTTTCCTTTTTGCAAAGGGGCCACTGATCTCAGGCGTTCGTGACCAGCCGTGCGAATTAGCCAGGCCATCAGGAAAGTAGAACGAGCACGGCTGCTGAATCTTCTTCATCGACCGAACGTGATCATCGGATCTGCATGGAGATTGGTCAATCGTTTATTGCCAAAGGGCTTTTTCGAGGGTTTGGAAGATAAAAAAAAAAAGAAAAAAATACCAATGGAAATCTGGTGAATTTTGCACGTAAAAAAAACCCTAGCCCGTTTCGCGTGTTCCCTTTGACTTCGTTATCGGAACCCCAGTTAGACTGGACGACTGCTAACGAAATTTGGTTAATTAAAGTCTTGGTATAAATGGGACCGATAGAGTCTGTGGCGCGGCCAGGAAACAAAACGGTGTTCGCTGGTACAATAAGTGTCACAAACGTTTTCCACTTGGTCGAGTCCTTTCTCCAGGATCCACGTGGAAACTACCTGGTACCTATAGTGCCTGCTGAACGTGATACAAGGAGAAGGTGGTATCCATAAAGTTACTGCCATAACAAAGGAATAAAATATCGCTAATTGGAATTGTATTTCAAACCCTAGCGAGATGGCATGACGGGAAGTGAATTAAAGAAAAAAACCAGTGGAATCAAAATCCGAGTTAAAAAGGAGCGAGAAAAAAGTTTGTTGATAAGGGACGACGAGGAAGGTAAATAAGTGAAGTTACAGTCAGCCGCGCGTGAAATTGTAATATACGTAATCACACAGAGTCAATCGATACAAGACACGAACACGTAACGAAAGATAAACAAGTAAACATAGAAGTTTTTCAATCGGTACTTAGTACCTCAGAACTTTCTTAATTTCCCAATAAGACTCGAGATTTTTGAGTAAACTACGAGCAAACGTAGACATGAGGTGTGTTTGAGATGCTGGGTCCAGCAAGAAGGATTCGAACGGAGCGTCACGTTACGTGTACATAAGAAAATAAAAGCGTGAAACGGAAGATCAAAGTAGAAATAGAGTGCAAGGGAAAGACGTAAATATAAATTTACGTAATATGACAGACTTAAAAATCTGAAATCCGTGATGCTGCTAGACGAGTCAATGAAAACAGTCATAACGATTTCCGCAATACACATGTACAAATTCGAGGACGAACTCGCGAGAGCTACCTGTCTGTGTAGAATGCTTGAAAGGTTGGTAGGACTGGACGTTAAAAGAGCGGGTAATAAAGCAATGCTACCCGTAGCGACGGGTAATGCTTCGAAGTTAATTTACCTGCGGCTTGTACGTTTTAGTGGCTATTATCCGGAAGATGTTATCAAGCGACGCGAAATCACGAGAACTCTAATTCTTCCAACATTGTTCGACTGTGCACGGCACCGGGTGCAACGGAGAGAGGAATCACGTGAACTGAAAGAAGAGGAGAAGGAAGGAAGAGAAGAAGGAAGAGACGTAGCAAAGAGAGGCACGTCTCAGTGGGGACACGACTCGACCTTATTTCGTAACGCCTGTCCCTCAAGAAAAACGTAACGCTACACGCAGACCGTCATTGCCCTCTGAGCCGACAAAGCACCCAAGAAAGGCGACTACGTCATTGTCCAGCGAGAAGTATTATATAGGTTGCACAAGAAATTTCAGCGAATGCGATTCAACGAGAGCAAAATAGGAGAATCCTCCAAGGAATTACATAATCTCGATAAAGCATGCCTGAAATAAATCTGAGATAATTAATTCGGCTGTCATTAATCGCGCCGATCGATCCCGTCAAGAATTTAATAATTGCGTAAGACGTCTTCGGTGTCATTCTCAAAATGGCAGAACGCGTAGGAGTGATCATATTTCTCATTCCCAGTAAGAAGTAGCGAGCGCAGTAACAACTGGCAAGTAGAATAACAAAGGACGGGCTTATAAGCCAAAGCCGATGCAGCAGGGTAAGGTAAAGGTAACGTGCAGTATTGCAAGACAAGGTAAACCAAACGAAACCAAAGACGTACAGAAGGAGACAAAAGTATTCGCAGAAGACTCGCTCGAGAGAACGTGGGAACGACTGTTAGAATAGAACACGACCGGTTAATATCGTTCTAGTAGAGTAAGTAAAGTCCGTGTTCCACGCTGGCTAAGGACGATACGTTTACCGGTATAAAACAAGAGCAATCACCGCGAACGGAGTGGGATCCTAAAATCAGAAGAATTGTAAAGCGATTGCCCTCCTGACACCGTGACGCAGGGTTAACGGGAGAACTAGCGTTTAATTGCGCGACTCCGGCATTAATTCCGTGCTCGAATGGAATTCTGTCTAATGGACGGAATCGAGAAAAGAAGTGTACGTAATGGCGCTTTGAGTGCCGATGCTGCTATACGGATATATCCCTATATATGTGTGTATATATATATATATATATATATATATATATATATATAGATGTAACCCAGAAGCAAGAAAAACACAGAGCGCAACCCAAAGAAGTCGAGAGTTCCTGGCCTGACGACACTAGGGGCATTGCGCAAGGTTGCCACGAATTAACGTTTAATCACGTGTTAACCAGTCAGCACAAGAGGAGACCTCTATAGAGCCAAAGGCCACACGAACGATTCGCTTATTATGGAAAGTCCGCTGTATCCTTACTGAATACCGAGAAGGCAAAACACGCACCGGCTTCACGCAATCACTCATACGTGCGTTATATACCTATATCCATACCCGTTCCCCATATCACATATGGTATTAGTACAGTGAACTCAGCATAGGAATGACTGCCGTTCCAATGATTCATGCGTGTACAAAATGTATCAAGCGACAATAATACTATCTTGTTATACACAATGTATATACAGTTATATATCCCTGTGAGAATGAGGGTACAGAAAATTCATACCGAATATAATCCGTGGACAAATTTCAAATGGGATTAACATTTTAATCGTACGGGGAATAAAGCGTCAATCAAAGTTTGCTGCTGAAAATTTCTCCGGGAATTAGATGACTCCCCGTGACCATCCGCGTAATGATGGATAATCGATGGAGGGTATACGGAAGAGCGGATGAATTAGCAATTGAAAGTTATCAACTATATGCGCGATATAGGATCGATCACCGAAGCGTTCCGCGTATGCATGCACAAACGTACTGTGATAAAATGCATCGTTATAGCTGAAGCCAACTGGGAATTGATTAACTCATTCATATTTTTCAGTGACTCGTAACGATCTCATTCGGCTCGAGTCGCGTGAAAAGAATTAACCGGGTTCCATGCGCTCGGCAGCACGTTAAAACGGCGTTATCATTGTCGTACAAGTTTAATTCGTTGATTTTTCACATCCGAGTGCGAAGATTGAAGCCCTGAATTACGCCAGACGCTAATGGCAATATATATATAGGTTTTCAACCCACGCGTATCAAGCGCGTCGCGCTCAGCTATACGTTCGTCCCACTCTAGTCTGAAAATAACGTCATTGATAATTTTCAATATCTATATATATATATGTATATAGTATATGGGCCCACCCTACTTCCG
Organism: Calameuta pygmaea; assembly: GCA_031762395.1. Taxonomy (NCBI): domain Eukaryota; kingdom Metazoa; phylum Arthropoda; class Insecta; order Hymenoptera; family Cephidae; genus Calameuta; species Calameuta pygmaea. The sequence continues at coordinate 2,014,435 of JASANN010000517.1, read as the reverse complement.
GAATCCTTCGTATATATATAGTATATATATATATATATATATATACAGATACTATAGTGCATGCACCCATGTGGGCTACAGGCGTGAATTCTTTCAAAGCGATCGTCGGACAAATTAACTGTAATAGTCCTGCAGTTAATTCTTTGGGAGAAATTATCCATGATAAAGACCGGTTACTACTGATCTCTTTAGTGAAGAATGTGAACTTTCTCGTTTCACAGTACCGGAGACTCCATCGGATAATCCGAAGGGTTGGTACACTCGGCCGTATGCAAATGAAATGTAAAATGTATCGCATAATACGTCCATTGTGGAGCAGAGCTAATTACAATTAATTCAAGCGGTCCGCTACTGAAATTAGGGTGCATCTGACGAGCGCTTTCGTGCGCCATTAAGCCTGGCTCTCTCTCTCTCTCTCGCTCTCGCTCTCGCTCTCTCTCTCTCTCTCTCTCTCTGCAGCTTTACCTGTTCAGAACGGGCTATCTGTTCTAAACTTCTCTTTGACTGAAATAAGCACCGAACCTCCACACTCGTCCACGAGTTACCTCCGCCTATCACACTGTCTTATTCCACCTCTACATCAGCATATGTATATAGGTACATATATCTATAGCTATGTTCCAAGGATATACTAACGTCACGCAATGTACTGTCGTGATATAACGACAGGTTGCCTCACCGTCACATGTTCTAATCGCCTTGTTCTTCTTTTTTCTCTTAAATCTCAAAGGAATACCTCTACCGAGATTTCGACCTCGTGCCACGCGCTTGTGACCTTCCCGTCCAGAAATTTTCTAGCTTGTCACAGAGAGACAGACACTTCTGGCAACGATAAGGAGCGATAAGTCAGCAAAATTCGCGTTAACACTTACACGTGTGATTCCCAGAAACCCAGCTCACCTATTCATCGTCAGGCCCAATAACGAGGATGACGAATACAATCGACGTATATCAGCTTCGTCAGGCGAAAAAAAAAATTCAGACCGAGTGAGCAATGCGCGCTGCGCTACGGAGACACGTGGTATCATCTTCTGACGAGTGAACCGCAGAGAGCGGTGGATTGGATGAGAGCCCTGCAGATGGATCGGAGTAGGAGAGACCTTATTGTTCATGACATACGCGTCCTCTGAAACGTGTTATCGCGACATCCGTTGTCGTTGGTATATTAGGTAGGATAGGCCCATGCCCTCCCACATCGGCCGACGGAATGTAGACCCACTACTCGTTCCAGACCGACAACTTTTTCAATGGCATGAAAATTCAACTCCGCTCGACTTTCAGGGGCTACCGATGTCCTAGGGAGTTTTATTTTTTGGGACAGTCACTGCCACCAGTGAACCTTGTGTTACAGAGTGACTGTGTATCGAAGTGTGTGAGAGAGAGAGTGAGTGAGAGAAGGTAATAGGCATAGGGACAAAGAGAGAGGAAGGGAGAGAGAGAGAGAGAGAGAGAGAGCGGTCAGTGGCCGGTTGAAGCAAGGCTGCCACAAGGAGGAATTCACTGTCTCGCCATTTAACTCGAGGGCAGGGAACTTTGTCGTGGCACTTTGGCAAAACTTGGATAGCTCCAAGTATTATACGGATAGATAGTTTACCCCCGAAGGCTATGGGATAGGCGGGATGGTCCGTTGGTAGCGGTATATCACCTATCTATTTATCTATGTACAGGGCCATCTATGTGGCTACGTATCTAATGTAAAGCCACGTATATCTATACAGGACTCGGCTTAACTTGGAGAATAAATGAAATTTATTTAACAAGGAAGATCCTCGTAGCGCTCTACACTTTGCCCGGAGAACTTCTCGACTGAATTGTGTCGCCTAGATTTAGGGAAAAAATGACGACCCGAGTGTCGTGACTAACGAGCACTCGGTGTATCTGTGCTTAATAAATATTTAAGTCATACCGAAACAGGGTAAAACTTTGCCGCGAGACTCGTAACCTCCTCGGCAATCTTCAATATTAACTTTATTAAGCTGGATGTATCATCGCCCGTCGAATTCTTGATGAATTCAGAAGCGAGCGAAGAAACTGTGTCGACATTTTCCATAAAGAATGATTAGCCTCCTTCATGAAAATTACCAGGGCTTTTCGGTAGCTGTCTCTGTGGAATAAGTTAACCCCCATCCGTTCAGCCGAATAAATTTGGCTACCGACTGCTCAATTGAGATATGAAACAACATAACACGGTACTATATTTGCGATACATCGGCATTTCAGGAGAATAATCATTCAAGGAATTTTATTTTCAATGGTGTGGTACATTTGAGTTTCTTGACCATTAGGTGAAATCACTGGTGGCCATCCGAGTAGGATTTACCTTTATGTATTATATGTATATAGTATATTCTATGTATCAGAACCGCATTTTGCTGGCATCGTAGTGATCTGTCAGTTCGCACGCAGGGCCCGGGATACGTAGTCAGCGCTAACTCTATTCTCTTACCTCACCGCATCTCGAAGCAGGACGCCATTAATGACGCTCAGTTACGATACTTGCTTCGTCGCCTTGACTGTACCGCCGGTTGCCTGTACTTGGCGCGAGACTCGGCCGAGTCTCTTGACATTGACATATACGGGCTTATTCAGATACGAGTGAAAGAAAAAAAAATATCCCGTCACCCTACTTACAGTCACACAAAGGAATTTCAATAGAGCAGAAAATAACATATTGAAGAATGTCTCTTTTTTTTTAATAGTTACTCCTAAACAGCTGGATATTCTCTCGTTCCGGTATAAGCTGGAACGCCGAAGGCGTCGGGACGTTGCGATCTTAGTCACAGACCGGGGGGTGTAATGTGTTACGGAAAAATAATTCCAAGGCTCGTAGCATTCCTAACCTAGATTACAGGAGCACGTTTCTGCGGACACAATCATTCAATTACATAAAACGTGAACTATAATCACGGTACCGTTCAAACAATTTTGAATTTCCGGACATTGTCCAACGTGTAGTTCCTGCACGCGCGTTACGGAGAGACGATGTGCATATATTTTGTAGGTTAGAATGGTCGAAGGATGCAAAACCACTCACATAGGGCTCAGACTAGAAATCTCCGTCGAAACTTCGATCTTCGGTAGACAGACTCCGTTATACTCCGTTAAATCTGTCGGCCTGCCTTCGAAACTTCGTAGCGAAGTGAATTTACGGTATTTGTGGATCGTTTACTACGGCGCGATCCGCACAGACCCTCCTATCCAATATTGGTATTGACCGCCCGTAGAAAATTCCAGGACAATAGGCAGGCACTTAAACTATGTATTGATGTAATAGGTTACCCTAAGGGGACGCCAGCACCTTGCCACGTGAGCGTAAATAGAAATTGTTCTTCTCTTACCGTGAGAGCACGTAGAGTAATGGCATATATAGATAAGAATTCTTCGCTGTTGCACCAGCAGCCCAAAGAAAGAAATTCGTGGTGAGTTTATTTCGTGGTGGAAAAAGGCAATGAAAAAAATAACCGGTTATGTTAAGATCACCTAGCGAGGACCTATTATACTCATTCGAGTTAGGTTAGGTTAGGTTAGGTTAGAGGTATGCATTAGTCACGGTATCGCCATTCCGAGTTAAGTCACAACTATTTTCTTCTTCGGGTCTGGCGTCGTCCGCGGAGAGGGACGACGACTTCTCTCCATTACGACGATAGGAAATCGATAAACTCAACGGAAACGGGCTCTCTTGTTATTCACTATTCGTAGTGCGCCGTAGTCAATGAAAACGTTGACGTATTCGTAACTCGCGGCAATTCAATTCTCCTCCGGCCAATATTTCAATCCCGCATAATATTATCGTCCGCCCTACGTGGAAAAGATCCAAGTAAGGATCGGAGGAGCCTATTGCAACTGGTCTCTTGCCCATTATTTAGTTTCTAACTCGAGGAGGAAAACGTTGAGGATAATAAGATAAAGCGCCCCACTGCCACTGCTACTACCACCACCACCACCATCGCCGCCGCCGCCGCCGCCGCTCTACAATGCTCTTGGGAAATTCAAGTTGGAAAATGAGTCCTTTCTTACCGATCGCACAGCGGGATCGGACTACCAATTTCACGAGATCAATGTATGCAAGCATATACGTGAGACCTGGTGAAAATTCACGAGGATGACGGAAAAGTCGGGTACGTCGGTTGATTTATGAGGGAACTGGTCCGGCTGACTTATTACCAGAAGATGCGTATATCCGTAGGTTCCTCTCCCTACGTGCTGAAAATTCTGATTACCGACAGTTTTTCTTACCGACATCAGGGGGCCCGTCGGCAAACTCGTATTTTTCACTTCGACAAGAAGAATGTGTGTATCCATACAGTCGACTAGTCGAGGGGGAGAGGAGACGACAGGATGGGGGGGCCAACTGCACGAGTCGGCGACCCTTATGTGTTGCGCGCATGCACGTAGTCACGGCATGTATGCACATAGATATGCAAACGAGACGTAGGTAGAAAGAGAGAGACAGCAGAGAGATCAGGGGAGATCGAGAGAGAGAGAGAGGTAAAGAGAACTAGAGGGACAGTATAAGCTGCTACTGCGGGGATCCCCGTTCCGGAAGATCCCGTAATGAATCGTACGCGGAAGAAGAGTGGGACATTGTTGAGAGGGTTGCATGAGATTATCATAATTCCAACCTACAGTTGGGACCTAGATTCGTCCCACGTCTACCTACATCCTAGAGACGATAACTAACCAGCGCGACAAGAGACTTGAAGTAGCCTGACGAACGTCTGTGCGGACTGTACAGTCGGTACCAAGTATGCAAAAGAGAAGATGGGGAAAAGAGAGCGCGGTGGTGAAAAAGATGCAAGTAGAACAAAACGAAAAGAAAATGCCGTCTCGAATACGGTAGGAGACGAACGGTGAGAAAAAAGCGAAAGAGGCTAGGAACAAAAAGAATGCTCGGAGGAGTTCGTTCCAATTGGCAAAGAGCACGGCTTCTTCCAAGGTAGAACAATGAAGACCGTGATCAAACCAAAGGTGGGACCTTGGGCGCTGGATGGGACTTAACCGTGACACCAAGCTAATCTCTTCAAGAGAGATGCCTCTGCCTGCGTAAGAGGAGACTCAATTGGATGATTCAGGTAGTAGAGCATGCCAGGAGTACGTACTCGTGTCACTACTCCCTGGGATAGTATCTCACTTCGAAAAAGGGGTTGAAAAGCTCGAGGCATGAGAAACGTGCAAGTTGCGTTTAGAAACGTTTATAAAGGAACAGACGGACAGGGAGTGAGAGAGATGAACGAAATGGATGGATGAACAGAGCTAGGCCTCTTTGAAGCGAACTTCACACGCCAACCAAATAGACCCTTGCTTTAGGTTCTACATTGCACAATCTCTCTATTTCAATTTATATCAAACACCGTCTCTTTGTGTTTAACGCTAATCGACAGCAACTGGCGCCATCTTGATTTATATAGGATACGACGGCAGTACAGACTTGTCCGAACTTGTTTCGGCGGCCCACTCGCCATCGCGAGCTCATCGAACAGGTCTTAAGGAATGATTCACGCCAAACTCGCCGCATCGCTTTGAGCCTGAATTCACCTCGATACGTCTCGTTACTTTCCCGACACGTCCGGGGAGCACGCGGTAGCACAAACATTTCACGTTCCAGGATGCCTTAGCATGCTAAACGACGCGCCCGTCTCTCGCTACTTTCGCAATCTCGCCAATGTACCGGAGAGTCTAATCTATTCCAGTGGAAAGAGGCAAACCGTGCCGCTTCTTGCCACTCTGGATACATACCGGAGGACGTGAGATCGAATTTATGCACTATAGGTATAGTATGTCGAAAGATTTCGTGCATTTAAATCGAAATGGTTACGAAAAATTGTGTTCCGCTCTAGACGAAAGGAATGGAGCGTGACAAGGAAATCGTGTCTATTATCACATATATATGTATATATATGTGTATTCATACAAGTATATAATACATGGTTGACTCTGACGCATATAGCGGCTATGTAAGAAAGGCCAAGGAGGCACGAGCTCGGTTCAGATGAGCAAGAAACCTTCGGTCCAGTGTCTCGGCCGAAGCAGCTGTGCGTTAATCTTTTTCGCAAAGGAAGGAGGTCGAGTACGGTTACCAAGTAAAGGCTGTGCACGTGCGAGCGAGGGTGGCCACTCTTCCGGGAGGGATTAGATGGAAAGGAAGGTCCAGATGAGAAGGACGAGAAGGACGAGAAGGACGAGAAGGTCGAGAAGGTAAGAGAGGAGAGGTGCGCCAAGGCGAGTCTGCTCTCAATAAGTACCTACGATGTACTCATGGGAAGGGCGAGGCTTCTCGGTGAGATTTGCTTGCACAGCTAGAACGATATTGGACAATTCTAATTTTCTCATGAGAATCCCTCTTGCGGCTGGATTCAGTTGAAGCGACACGCGGAGAATGTCTCTAAAATGGGGGCTTGCCCTAACACAGTACGTATTCTTCATTTAATTCATGAAGTAAAGGATAAGTGTGAGAAAGTTAATGAGAACCAAGATGAGATCGGGGACACGAGGAATTCACGGAGTGTGAAAATTCAAAAACACAGAATTCCTGTCGCTACTATCTTCAGGAAGATCCAAGGATGAGAAGTCTCGAGGTCACTCAGGATCCGGGGTACCTCTATATGACCTCGGTGAAACACAAGGATCCTGACGAGACAGCTCGTGCTCGAATCTCCTTGGAGATTCTGAGCAGCTGGAATGTTATAGCATTTCTATGGCTTGACTATCTATCCTTTCTATATACGCTACTGTACTGTTAGCACGTTTGGCCGACCTTCCGCCATGTCGGGGTTACAGAAGGATAAGAAACTCGAGGATTCACGGAATCTCTGCGCTGGAGATCAATTTCAATGGAAAATAGAGGAGTACCTAGTCTACGGATAGATAACGCACACCTACAATCGGAATAGTAACTACACGGTGAGCTCCGAGGTATAGTAAAAGGAAGGTAAAGAGAAGGGCCGTGGGCGCGGAACGAGGGAAGAATTTCGTGATGGCCGACTTGGTATAGGGCCGACTGCGCCGTAAAGACTCTAAAGTTTTCGTTACGAGCGGAAGGAGAGAATTTCTACGAGGGTAAGGGACCAGGGGGATATCTCTCGAAGCCTGAAGAAGTTTTGAGGCTCATGTAAGGAATAGAAGGAGGGAATGTACCAAGGAACTACGAAAGGAGTGGTGAGACATGGTGAGAAAGAAAGAGAGAGAGAGAGAGAGTCTCTCTAAAAACGTGAACCTAGGACCCGTGGGATGGGCGAGGTTGGGTCCTCTCTCACGGATACGAATCCAAGAATCTAGGACTGGAATGGCTGGTGTTGTATGCTCTGGTCTTTCTATTCTTCGTGTACCCGTGTCAGTTTGTGCCGGTGATGACCATTGCGTCATAGCGAGTACAACCGTCTTGTATGTACATGTTACTAGAAGTTGTTTAGCTTTAAGTTCAACGTAACCCGGTGGTGCACGTTAAAAGTTACTGAAAGCAATTTTACACAGGCTGGATGATTGCTCCTGTGGATTGAGACTGCGTGACATTTTCAAACGTCAATTTACTTGTAGAAAAGAAAACTAATTAAAACTAAAATATCGATTGAAAAGTCTTGCCCAGCAGCGAGTTGCCTTAGGTTTGTTTTTTTAAATCTAGAAAGTCGCATTGTCACATCTCGATGAGCATTCAGATTCGCGTGAAATAATAATCAAGGAAGCGTGTAATTAATAAGAAATTCTTCTCAATGAATGCATACAGTTTCACATAACCGAGATAGTGCATTCTTATCAGCTTTAGCAATAACATGGTTCCCAGACAGAAAATCCTAACACATTGTTTGAGGTTAACCACAGAAAACAGGCCATTAAAAGCGAGAGAGTTCTTCGTTCTCTGTATATTATTATATCTTCACTATGCTTTTTGTTCGTTTACAAATAAATCACCCAGTGCATCTATTTTTTGGCCTTCCCTCTAACTCCTTTCTAAGACTGTTTTGAATAAACGAGATAAGAGCCTGGTTCCAAAGGATTCCAAAAGGGAACAGTAATGGCCATCCCCAGTGATCGCCTTTCCATCTCGAATAAGCATGTTTATCCTTACTATCATGAAATCACAGCAACACGTGATCCCCGCGTGTTCTGGCTACTTCAGAGTTCTATTTAAATTGCCAGGCGTGCCGTTTTCAAAGAAGTTAAAGGAAATAGCGGGTGGAGAAGCAGTGAGAAAAAAAAAACACGGTAAGGGGATGCACAGTGCCTATCCCTAAGTTAATAGAAATGACGTCATAATGGGGCAAAGCTATTCTCAACTCCTAAAAGACATCCTCATCGGAAAGAGAATCGATAAGGATATGACGTGTATAAACAGGTTTAGCGGGAGTCTAGAAGATGGAGTACAACATACCTAAGCAGCGCCGTCTTAGTCCCCACGGGGAATCAGATCCTGATTAGAAGAGTGGATTCTGGAGTAAAATCAGTCATAGACCCCCAATGTCGTACCGATGTCACTCTGAGGATGTGCGTAGCAACGTGCACCAATTATTCACACACTTGGCACGCACAGGATCCGTTACACACACTGTCGCGGTTCAGAACTTCACTTATCGTTCTTAGGAAGAACGGCACTGTTCACTGCTACTCGAAGAAACCGTATGCACCGAATGACCTTTGAACCAGGCCAATAAGAACTTAGTCACCTTCCTCTGTTCCGCTTGCTGAGGAAGTCAAAGGATAGCTCTGACTCTGATATTACAATCTTTACGAGGGTCCTTTTAGACGCGCAGAATCATCCTGTTTATTCCTTCGATCCTTCGTAGTTGAATGCTTTATCCTTTGAGCAAGTTTACACTGGACGAAAGCTGGTCGATATTTTGAGAAATCTCGATGCAATTCTGAGCCAGCAAGGTATGTACCTAGAAACATTAATATATCCTGTATCTCATATATTTCATTAGAGTTTATCGATTGTTATGAGATCATCAAAATATGGCCGATATCGATAAGTTCCGTTTATCACAACACGTTGATACAAAATTATTAGTTAGGTTTCGTGTTTGCAACTTTTATTCACTCTCTTCTCTCTTTTTACTCGTCCTATTCGAATACATGAAACTGGAGTAGCGTCGTTGCTCAAGTTAAACAGGATATTCCTGTTTTGAAAGTGTTAGGTAGGATCATGCAACCCGTTGACATCCCAAACAGTCGTGTTGTGTCGTTCCTTGGAAAAAAAGGCGTGCACGATTCAAGCCTGTGATAACAATTAGGATGCATGCCGCATTGGCGCACTAGCGCACCATCCTGGACGTTCAGAAAGGGCCTTGCTAGGTTATGCCCTGCCTCGGCGGAGCTCTCTCGAGTTGGCGACGCTCGTAACAACGCTCAAGAGAGAAAGAGGGTGAGTAAGTGAATAAGCGAGTGAGGAGGAGTGATAGAAGGAAAGAAAGAGAAAGAGAGATAGAAAGAGAGACCAAGACGAAGTCACAGGGAAGGCCGGGATATCGAGGTGAAAAGACACAGAGGGAGAGTGATGCTCTGCCTCCCACAACACACCGACACTCTCTCTCACTGGCTCGTACTACAACTCTGCCTCTTCTTCTTTCTCCTCCTTACAATACTACAACTACTTCTTGGTCTTCTTCTTCGTCTCCTTTTCTGGTTCCACTTTTCGTCTCGTGCTCCTATTCCTACTATTCCTTCGCCTACTCCAGCGACACCTCCTTCGTTCCCCTAGTGAACCACTAAACTCTTCACTGCTCCTCACCGTTTCTTCAGTACGTGGAAACTCACGAAAACACGGCTAGCCGGTTTCCACTTTGCGTCCAGTGTCCTCCTCCTATGGCCCGGTCCGCCGCGCATTCCCGTGCCTCCGCGGCGCTAAAATGGCGATCGAAGTGACAGCTTGCCTCACCGGACCTCCCCGAGAGCCACGGCCCACGAGAGTGGCCCTTTGGCCACGATTCCTGCCTGTGCCCGGCAGGCCTGCACGTTTTACTGAGTTCCTGCCCGGTTAACGAGGCTCCCTTTTGATACGTTAAGTTACGTATTCACCGCGCACCGTGCCTCCTTTCGATGGGATGGCGGCTCGGCCCGGACGCTACACCACCGTACTAAGTCTCTCTGCTTGCCCGGACTCACGGGACTCGACTGGGCTCCCCTAGCCGCGTTCCACGCACTTGCGCGACTCCACTCCTCGTACTATCCCTGCCTATCCTTTAACTAACCATACTGCATACATTCGGGTACCCCCAGTCTGCGTGTACTATTCATTCTACCAAAACGAAACCACCCAGCTCCCACGCCCGCGGCCAACCAACACCCTGCTTCTTTTTGATTTTATCCGCAGATTTCTTCCAATCTCCTTTACCTTTCCTGTCTGGAGCATCGGTCCTGCATGCTCCTTTTTGATCTTTGATCATTTCTTCTCCCCATATGCTGATAGACTCCAATCAAACTGACAAAGGAGAAGAAAAGGTAATGTAGATGGCGCCTTTGTCATATCCGGGACGACGGCTGAGACGTCGACTAGTTTCATTCATCGTTATGAGTGTCACTGGTTCTTTTGGAGTAGTAAGGAATAGGAGCATGAGAATTGCGATACGAATGGATCTAATGTCAGAGACTTTAGCATACTCTAGGCTTTAGCTAATTCGCGTGCGCCTACTCCCTGCTATTCTCATGCTAACAGTGGTTCTCCATCTTTTTCAAATTTGTTCCTCCTCGGTCGGTTCTACAATTGTAAAGTCTGGCTTATTGTATCCGGCGAGTGGGATGAACAAAGTACGCCGAGTAGCATAAAGGAGGAATTGGTTGGCCGCTCTTGAGAAGTCAATGAATGGATTACGCTTCGTGGACTAATAGACCATTCCCCGACAGCGTTACAAGCACTGTCTGCTGGACTGTATGCAGGAAAACTTTGATCAGCCCTTCAATAATCCTCCGTGTTCTAGACAAAACGATTTTATATAACAGCAACATTATTTATTACAAAGAAACTTTCTTATCCATTCAATTCTATTTCGAAATGAGATGTTTCAAATTAATTAAACTAATAACGAATCTATGAACTTTTCGATTATCGATGTAATTCATCATGGACGCTGTTTTGCGAATTTTTTTGATAAGGTTATTGGAGCAACAGTCCACCGCAATTAATGACCATTATGAAAGATGATAAGGACGTAGTCGAAGCCGGTTAGCCGACTGCGTAAAGTTCTATTACGAAAATCAGTACTGAAACGAGATACGAAATATCACAGTATTTGCACCTAACTCAATACGCAATACTAATTAAATCAGCTTAGCCGTCAGTCATTGCATTACACGACTGTTTATCACTCGCTATTCATCATATAATACACTACACGTACCTACCTATATATGGCAAAGTAATTAAAACATTAAATACGGTCTAGCAGCGCTATACAGTTCACAGACCTCTGCATATACGTTTACGTTATTATTCGGATAATACAAAAAAAATATTATCCTCCAGTACGCATTTTACGTTTCGCATTAATATTAGGGAATGTGTAATTAACAATGTGAGAATCTCTTATGAAGCACTTATCATGGCGTGTATTATAATATGCAGGAGAGTTAATGAACATTCCATGCCGCTTTATATCATGATGGACATCGTACATAAGTAAATACTCTGAAATTGTAGAAATTAGTTGTCTAGCACGAGACCCTCTATCTCCATGATAATTAAGTTTTCACTTGGTTCATTTAATAATCTATGCGACATGTTAAGTGCATTTTAGTTGACTACGATGTGACTCCAAATATAACGTTCCTGTAACGGATTACAGTTTGTAGGTTTCGTGTCTCACGAATTGTTGGACTTTCAATAATGATGTATCTCGTTCAAAGATGTAAATGTCAGCAATAAGGGTAAAACTGCAATAAACTAACTCGGCATTAGGCATCAGCTCCAATTGCGGTAACGAGTGAGAACTATTTCAAAGCTACGTCACGTTTCTAATTCCGAGCCCAGCTCCTATCCGATAACCTTCTGACACGCCAAATGACATCACTTGAACCCAGCGGAAGTGGAGGTATGTAAGTACAATGGTTTATTAATTTTTTAACAACAGTACCACAAGCGACTGTATTATGCTCCATTTGACCTGTGCTTCTATTAATTACGTTCTCATACCTTCTGTTAAATCACACCACTTGCTGGCCTATTGCGGTTTTGCTTTCATTTTCACTGAGATTCACCATCCCAAATTTCTAGGCAAGATTATTCGCAAGATTATTTTCTCCGGCTCCTTGTGGCTCTGAGCGTGTATCAATTAACTTTGCCACGGTTTAATTTATTCTTACGACTAGAATTTCTCGCCTCGCCTTCGCCAACTTTCGTAGATTTTCAAGAGGGACAAACTTTCTTATCTCGTTCATTTCCCGTCGCCATGCAGCGACTCCTGCTTTACTAGACTTTTTCATTATCACGGTTATCTATTAGAATTGTTATTCATACACGTTATACTCTTATGCGTTTTTATTTTTTCAAAATTAATGCTTCATGTATTTTCAAAAATATGACGCATGCATGAATTCCTTTACGACTGTTATTTTTTTCTACTTTTCTTATATATTTATCGTGATTTTCAAAAAGACACGGTGTATACCACTGTGTGCGATTTTGAAATTTATTACTACCACGTCTAGATATTTCAAATTTTATTTTATTGTTCCATTTTTAAATAATTTCTGTGATTGGAGTATACTCCACTTTCAGTTAAATCAATGTCTCACGTTATGTTATCGTCTTACATTGCAATAACTTTTTTTGCAATACTGCTTCCCCATTCTTGATTGATAATAATTTTCCTTACCTTTAAATTTAGATGCTTTTCATTGACCGATCATGCATCTGGCATTTAGATGCCTAAAACTGCTAGTGCGACGCAACACGTGTTATGCACATTTATAGGGTGGACCATAAAAACGAAGGAGGTTTCAATGACGGTACCAGGCTGCCAACACTGTGCAAACTGTAAAGTGATGCTGTACATTTACTAGCGCTTTATTGCTTTAAAAAGTGCCTGAACTTGTAAAGCTGCGTTTCTGTCGCTACTACGTCCAAATATAAATACTGTAGATTCTTCGGATCGGGTTCAGCATTTGTCACTGCAGTTTCTTTATACAACCATGCCGCTGCTCGACTTCCAGATTCCACTCTAATTCTTATAGACAGACGACCCGTTGCTGCTAGAAGTTTCTTTTGGATTTGCAGCCTCAATAGGTCAATTCCTGTTAAATTCACAGTTTAATAAACTTAGCGGCAAATACGATCAAAAATTTGCCCGTAAATTTCAATAATTATAAATATTACCTGTAAAATTGACTGCCGATACCGGTAAGATTTCATTTGGAATATCATCTGGTTTTGCAAGATCACATTTGTTTGCTACATCTATTATTGGTCGTCCATCATCAATTAAATTTTTTATTGTTCGATGAACATGGTCAAATTGGGCTCGACTATCAGGATGACTAACATCGTGCACATGAACTATCACGTCCTGAAAATAATAAATTTTGTAATATACTTTAAGAATGCATACATGTTGAAAAATTACCGCAATCATGGCGTCCTCCAATGTGGCTACAAAAGGTTCTATGAGAGCTTCTGGCACATCTTGAATAAACCCTATTGTATCCATGTAGAGCACTTTTAATCTACATGGTAGTATTCCTTCGTGAGCAGTAGTATCGAGTGTTGCAAATAAATAATTTTTTGGTTCCAATGACTCATCACCAGTTAAAGCTTTTATTAAAGACGTTTTTCCAGCGTTTGTATACCCCACTACAGCTACACTAGGTATAGAGGATTTTTGTCTACTAGATCTTAGTAACTCTCGATGGCCTTTTAATTTCTTCAATGCAGTTTTCAATTTCACTTCGCGAGCTTGAAGCAGTTTTCTTCTAGATTCTATTAAATTTATCTGCCCACCACGTTGATCCATTATTGTATTTATTTTGCTCCAAAAGTATGGAATCTCTGCTAAAGCTACTTGCAATTTCGCCTCACGACTCTTCGCATGAGCTCTAAATATCTGAATGACTATTCCATAGCGATCATATACAGGAACTCCCAGAGCATTTTGTAGTTCAATTAACTGCACTTGTTTTAGCACATTTGTACTTATGAACACAGCAGTGACATAATTATTACTGCGAACCTTTGTTTTCAAAGTTTCTAAACTTCCTGATCCAAGCAATCTTTTTTTCTGCAAAGATAATAATGGAGCAAAGGATCTTTCTACAACTGTCCAATTAGGCAAGGTTCTGATCAATGCTTCTGCTTCAGCCAATTGTAGTTCTGGTGTTGTATTTCTTTTCTTATCTCGACCCCATTTTATATATGGTTGAACAACAAATACTCTATGACCTCCTATTGCTTTACCAAGATATTGTGCAGATATGGTATCGTACATTTCATTGTCTTGTTCATCATCTTCTAAATCTGGTATTTCATGTCTAAATCTTGAAATTATGATTTGAGGTATATGCATTTTACTTCTATAGGTAATCCCTAGTTTACAATAATTAAATGTTCCCTTGGTTGTTAAACATGCCAGTTTTCTGACAAACTGCATGTTGATTTTACTCAAACAGTTTCTACCCAAACGTAAAGCAAATATTCACTGTTCTTCAGACTTTTTTAGTTTTCGTGGCAAATCATCAGGTGGACAATAAGCCATTTCTATCTTTAAGACGAGCATTGATAAAGTACCACAACCTACCAATGCCATCAAGGATTGGCTTTGGATTGTTATAGGTATTATTTTAATATATTTCAGAGTAAGAGGAAGAAATAATCCTACAAGAAGAATATTTGTTATGAGTATGGCAATATAGTAACTCCTTGAAAGGACAGTTTTAAACAGAACAAAAAAAATTATAACCTATTACACCTGCGAGTACACTGTGGGAAAGAGCAGTAGCAGAACACTCTAATCTCGCATTAGTTTCAAAAATATCTAATGATGTGCGATCACCTTTCTTAGACATCCTTTTATTCTTAAGACAAGAATAAAACTTACAAATCAAATTCTTTGTGCCTCATTCGGTCAGCCACGCGCACTAATACAAAACATTTACAGCAGACGATATCACCTGATTTCTCTAGCAGGCTTGCGTGACGCTATATCCCATAAGATATCAGTCTGTCTATTTATCTCTTTAGTCAACGATATTATTTACGGTCGGTAGCTTTGGCACTTACCTCGCATGTAGAGGGTAAAGTAGTTTCAGTAATGCTGAATCAGACAATATACAGAGATGAGTAGGGAGAAGCATAACGCTACGATTTTAGGCGATACCAAAAGCATGGCGCTAAATCGTAGCGACGAGTCTGGAAGTAGAATTTTGTGATCATCGCCTCCGTCGACAATGCGAATTCCGTCGTAGCCGAGCGAAACGTGAACACGAACCTGTAGCTT
>JASANN010000517.1:1941397-1998922 GCA_031762395.1 Calameuta pygmaea | reverse complement strand
CGCATTGTCGACGGAGGCGATGATCACAAAATCCTACTTCCAGACTCGCCGCTACGATTTAGCGCCATGCTTTTGGTATCGCCTAGAATCGTAGCGTTATGCTTCTCCCTACTCATCTCTGCAATATAATGAAAAGCATGCAGAACCAAAAACGTTTGAAGTTTCAGTCCAGCTGATAAGTTTGGGTTAGTACACCTCATATGTGACGGAATTGTTCTACCATGTTCCACGGTGACATCAGCTAAGAGCAATAAGGAGGCCTCCACCTCGAAATAGTGGTACGGTTTTTCAGGATTTCTTTGACGAATACAGTGTATTCTGTATTCTTTGCAAGAAATCAAGAGTATACGTGGATATGCATGCGTATCGGTATGCGTTGACATAGAAGAAAACCTGCTAGACCAACAAACGCAGAAATATAATTCCGAAACTATCAGTTTTGATAGTTTTGAAAAATCCTTTTGGACAGTGAATGTATTACCGAGATAAATATGAGTGATCAGCACTTAGCAAGTTTGATCAAGTGGTTGGATACCTTCAATTTACAAGCCTCTCATGGCTCGGCTGAAGATATAAGTGATGGAGTTGCACTTGCTGAAGCATTAGCTCAAATAGCACCTGAATGGTTTACAGCAGCTTGGCGAGCTAAAATCAAAACAGACGTAGGTACAAACTGGCGTCTGAAAGTATCCAATTTAAAGAAGATTGTTGAGGCTGTTACTGAGTACTATGTAGAATGTTTAAATCAACAGCTTGCTGGATATGTTAAGCCAGATGCTACTAAGATCGGAGAGCATTGTGATAATCAAGAGTTGTGTCGATTATTACAGCTTGTTTTAGGATGTGCTGTAAACTGTAATCAGAAGCAACAATATATAACTCGTATTATGGGAATGGAAGAAGCTGTTCAACAAGTTATCATGCAGAGTATACAAGAACTGGAAGGAAGTATGCATGGTCCAAGGCTTAGCCTTGGCGCTAGTCTCAATTTCGAAACCTTAGATCTGGCAGACAGTGCTCAACAGAGATTATTAGCAGAATTACAAGTTGCAGTTGATACCAGGGATCAATTAGCACAACGATGCCATGAGCTTGATCAACAACTATCCCTTCTACAAGAGGAAAAGGCAAGTTTGATGGCAGAGAATAAAAAGCTGCAAGACCGCTTAGAAGAATTTGAAAATCCTGAGGACACTGGATCCAGTTTAAAATATTCTGGTCTTCGCAAGCAAGTAGAGGCACTGAAGGATGAAATGTTTAAAATGGAAACGTCAAGAGACGATTATAGATTGAAAGTGGAACTCTTAGAAAAAGAAGTTCTAGAATTGCAATCAAAACAAGAAGATTTACAGAAAGCAGCAGATGAATCTAATCGTTTGAAAGATGAAGTTGATGCACTGAAGGAAACTGCAGATAAAGTAGCTAAATACGAATTGACTATTGAATCGTATAAAAAGAAGATGGAAGATTTAAGTGATTTGAGAAGACAGGTGAAGATGCTAGAAGATAAAAATATGGAATACATGCAGTCCAACATGGAATATGAAGAAGAAGCAAAAAGGGCCACAGTCTTAAGAAATCATTTGGAACTCTGCAAAAAACAATTAACTGAGGTTCACCACAAGCTCGACGAAGAGATCAATAAGTCTGATAAGCTTGAATTTGAAGCTAAGAAAATGGAAGCCAGACTCAATGCTGTACAGCGAGAACGAGATCGCCTGGTCATAGAGAGAGATGCACTAAAAGAAACTAATGAGGAATTGAGGTGTACACAACTTCAAGCTACTGAGAACAATGCAAAACCATCCACAATGAATAGCGTTGCAAGTACAGAAATGGCATTACCTGAAATGAAAGAGAAACTCTTGCGCTTACAGCATGAAAACAAAATGCTAAAGCTGAATCAAAAGGGAAATGAGGATAAGTTGCCATCAGTGCAAGCATTACTGGAAGATTCTGAAGAGCGACTTAATACTTTAAGAGGTCAGAATCGTAAAGCCAATCAAAGGATAATAGAATTAGAAAATAAATTAGAAGAAGTTACAGAGAATCAGTCAAGTGGAGACAATAAAACCGATAGCGCAGGTCTTCAGCAAAAAATTGCCCAACTTCAGGACGAAATACGAAAGTCTTTAGCGGAACGTGAACGTATAACTTTGTTATTGGAAGAAAAAGAGGTTGCATTACAAACTCAAAAACAAAAGGCATTTGCATTACAGGAATCTATTACACGCAAGGAATATGAGAACACGGCATTGGAAGAGCGTTACAAGAAATACATAGAAAAAGCTAAGAGTGTCATAAAGAATCTGGACCCTAAACAAAATAGTTTGCCAGCATCCGAATTGCAATTACTCCGCAATCAGATAATGGAAAAGCGTAAGATCATCGAGGACATGGATCGTTCGTACAAAGAGAGTAAAATTATCCGGGAAATGGAAGAAAAGCTTATGCTTACAGCATTTTATCGTTTGGGAGCAACTTGTCACCGGGAAGCTGTTGATCAACGTCTTGCTGCTATCAGTCCTGGACAAGGACAATCCTTCCTAGCTAGACAACGGCAACCTTCTGCTCGTCGATCGTTCCATCCACCTTATAACTCGAAATAATCTCGTGTAAACATTCTTGTACGAATTCTGTACAAAGAACTCAGTATTTTTTATTACAGCACAGATGAGTACTACAGTTCCTACTGATAGTACTTTTTATTCTGTTACGTGGTTATTATTCGTGAACAAAATAATTACTAACATTATTTGCGAGATTTTAGTCGTCATTATTTTTGTAAATATGTAAGGGATATAATTCTTTGAAAGGATCTATTTTATCATGGCAATTCATTTTTTTTACTATTCTTTAAACGTTGGTTATGAACTTACAGTTGAGAAATTTTTCAAATATTTTCCGTATTTGCATATTTATTACGAGTCGTAATTGTGTCGTTGCGTTGCAAATTATATTATTACCGATATTTGTCACGACACAAATATTTATTTATTGGAATGAACTCGCAGTCGTGTAAAGAATATCAACCGCTGTAGGAGTCATGATTACCATAACTATTCTTTAAAATATCGTTATCATTTTAATATTATACATTTTATTTTGTGATTTACTGCTAGTAACGAATTATATGTTAAATTAGTACTGTAAACTGAAAAAAAATAAAAGATATATTTAGTTAATATATAAAAGAACATTTGTGGCTTAGGAAAGAATGCCCATAGACAATATTAACATATGATTTAATTGTGATAGTATCAAAAATATAAAGGTTTGATGATATTTAGAGAAGGAAATTTGTAACAGGAATTAAATAAATTCCACACCAAGGATTAGGAGAATAATATTTTTATATTTTATTCGGTGACTTTATTTTTCATTAATTTGGTGTCGGATTTTTTATACAAATAAAAGACCTCGTATATAAATATATTAATTAGCTTATTGCTTACAATTTCAAAAGAAATGTTTACAGCAAAACTTATCAATGATCACTAGAGGTGTCTTAATCTTTTATTTTCTGACGCATCACACATGTCGCTACTAGTACGATAATACGATTACAAATCGTTTTATACATTGCATACGATACATATAATTATATAAATAATATACAATATTACGAACTGCATCGTTTGTATCATACGATTATAGGATAACCTTTATACCCATTCACTATTTTTTTGCTGCTCAGATATATGATATTTATACATTGATATATTATAAAAATATGTCGCTTTAAATATTGAAATTTTATCAATATAATTTTTGCTATGATTGCACCACTGCCAGAAATAGATTTTCCCTTTTTCTTTGCAAATTATTAATATACGTAGCTATTCTATTAGTATGTTTTACTACCTTGTTACTTTGTTCTTGTTTCGTTGCCTCCAAATCAGAGGAAGACCTCTGATAGTAGAATACTGCAGCTAGCATATCCCACACACTAAACTCTGGCCAAAGTACATCAGCAAAATAAATGCAACTGCAAGTTGTCTGGAATCAATTTGATAAGTAGAAAGATTGATTTTTGATAAATTGTAATAAATTGTATATAATAATTTTAGAAATATTTGTTCAAGAAGTGAAGCTTTATTTGACATTTAATAAAGATATATCTGTACATCTATTTATATGAAATATATATATGTAAAAATAATTTGCATAACAAACGTTTTGGATATTTAAGAATAGATTGGTTGCTTTTTTCAAATGCTTAGTAAATTTTGGACAATGCTAACGATATTTTAAGCGTTGCAGATTTTATAACTATTAATTATAAAGAACTTACTTGCCACAAGAGGAAGTCACTGAAACGGACCTCCCCAGAGGTACGAATCAATAGATCAGGTTCGGGAGAACAGTTAGTATACAAACATTCTGACATTAACTCTTCACTAATATCTTCTGGAAGAATATTTCCAGCTTTAACACCTTCAACAACATCTTTAACTGTGTGTGTTATTTCATCTCTAGCTGAAAAAGATTAACTGTATATATAATGTTTACTATAATTTAAAGCCATTAGATCAAGATTTTTACAGGTATAGGCAAAAGCCACATTGAGGTATGCTTTGTTATTATCCTTAGTAATGTGCATGGCTTTGGTAATAGTTTGGATAAGATCTTCTGGCAACAGTGTTAAATTTCCAATTACACGAATACATATACCATGTTCCATCAGCATCTCCCTAAAATTGTACGAAACCTATGTGGAATTATATTTTAAAGATACTAATTATTAATTGAATACAAAGGGCAACATAGAGTTTTTAGTTCTTCATTAGATATATTATAAATATTATAGAACTGATTACAAAATCTAAACTCATAATATAAAATATATACATACTGCTCATCTAAAACTCTTTGAAATTTTTGTCTGGCAAGTTCCATAAGACCATCTACTTCCTTCTTATTTCTCTTAAAATTTTCTATACTAAAGGCATACACTGTTACTTCAGGTATACCAAGATCTAAGCACCATTGTAGTGTTTCAGCAAGTTTATCAAATCTGAAGATTAAAAATGCATTTCTCAGTCATATTAATTCAATATAAACATTACATATATTAATTCTATTAGATATTTTTGTACAGTACTGACCCTTTAGTGTGTCCTTCCACTTTTTCAACACGTTTTTTATTCGCATAACGTCTATTACCATCCATAATAAATGCTACATGTTTTGGAACTCTTCCACTTTTTATAATTTTAACAGCCAAAAGTTGAATCCAATTCAAAGTATTTCCTCTTATCCAAGACATAATTTTATTTTACTTCACAATCAATAGGTTCTATTTAATCGTGTAATTTCTACTGTCAGTGTTGATTTACAAAATGATAATTGAAAGATGTTCAAACACGTGATTCTTATGAAAAAAATTTATTGCATCTAATAATTCAAAATTATAAAACAATTATTATATTATTGGCTGTTAATACACTAGAAAATGGATATCAATTCATCTTTATGTGAAATATTAGCAAACAATTGCAAGTGACTGATGTGACACAACTAAACCCCACAGAGGACAAAGTACACGTCGAGAGTATCAAATCACCGACACGTATCTTATTCACTGCATGAACAAAATTCAGGAGGTTCTCATCGGCTCGGAAGTAATTCTAAGCGGTAGGGAGCATCAAAATATTTTGAAGATTACATGAAAATTTCCATCACGTATCGCCCATTTTTAGGTTTACTGGAATATTTCCGGAAATATCAAAGATCTTGGAAATTTTCATATGCTACCTGCGCATGTACCTAGAATTCAGTCCGATATTTTCTGGGTTACCATCTTGAAACGTACCCCTCCATGATTCTTTCTTTCCGGTACTTGTATTAATGCGCCTACGATCGCATCCAGTAACTTCCCGAAAAATAGTATTTTCCCTTATCTGCAAGAAAATCGTTGCTTTGATAATATTATTAATATTAGAAGATTTATTTGTAATAATATATTCCAGATTGTATGAATTTTTTTCCGCAGGGTCGACATTATTTTTGTCGGAAAGGGTGCTGTCATTTAGGGCACCACTGAAAGGGATGGGGGGAGCTGGTTATTTGAAGTAATTTTTGATAATTTACGCAAATATTTCTAAAAATTTATTACACAGACTTTAGGTACACATGTAAAATTACAACGTAATAAGATGTATTATATATTTTTTTTAATAAACTCAAATTTTCAATTTTTCACATGTAGCACTTTCTTTGAACTGCATAATTGCTAAGAGCGAATTATATTCAAAATAGTTTTTTAGACTGATCATTAAGGTAATTTATATAAATTAATTAATTTTCATCATTATTAAACGTACTCTTGATCAAGTGTTGATGAGCAATACAACAAATTCTAATAATATAGATTAAGATTATGAGTGGTAAGTCGTCTTTATTGTTTACTGTTTATATTCAATCAATGTTTGAAACTCAGTTTACTAATTGAATTCCTATATTCAAGAATAAGTATGGAATATACTAGTAAAAATTTACAAAGATACTTATCGCCCCCTACTTCAATTCTTCCAACTATTTGAAAATACACTTGTAAAAACATTTATTTACCCGTTGCAATATTTCATATAACGTATAATAAATATTTTAGAGCCATCGTCAGCATCGGCCCATGAGATCTCGAAAAATATAAATTCTTCAATTATTCACAACTCGAGTTGATTCCACAACAATTTAAGTCAATAATTTTTCGTAAAATGCTAGTTTATCATACACAAATGATGTTGAAGCCAACAATAATTTTGATATGTATTTTTGAATAAATAATTCAAAAAAAGGTTGAAAAATAGAAAAAAGTTGTTGAATTGAAAGATCTTGTTAATAGACCCATGGTTCTCGAAAAAGTATCTACGTTCCTGGATAACGAAGAGAAGGGAGTGTGGCGCGTGGATCGGAACTACTTTTCGCAGTGGAGGTGAGCGTGCGTGTTCGTGACGCGGTCGAGGGCTCGCAAGAGAGAAATGAAATCTGAAATGGTAATGCCGCGCTATGACCCGAAAAAATAAATGTTTCTCTTGGTCTGTGAGTGAATAATCGTCGATTCGCCGAGCGGAATGGAGGCCGGCGTGTCCAGGAACGAGGCCGCGATAGCACCAGGTAACGAATGAGGCCGATGAGGCACCCTGACCGTCCGCAACGGAGAGAGCGTGTACGCGATTTGTTCCTAACCAGCGTTCCTTTATTGCAGAGCTGTACTTCCTGATCGCGAAATTCCTGGCGGCCGGGCCCTGTCGAGAGATCGCAACTGTGAGTACCACTCAAATTAAAGCTCCATATAACCACCCCGATTTATACTCATGAAAAATTCACTTTTTTCAGACGCTCAAGCGCGAATTAGAGCGGGCTAAGGTAAGACGATTGGTTTGAGTTGACGTTTTGCCGGGGGTCACTGTACACAGCTAGTGGCTCCACATGGTTTGCACGTGGTTTCTGCTTGTCAAAACATTAGAATTGCAAGGTCGATGACCTCGATTTTCGACGTGTATCCGATGTTCGCGACCCCCGCGATTTCGACCCCATGAATCGGTTGTCATAACAAAGTATCTTATTTTTGTGCAGATTTTGCCCCAGAGGGTTGATTGGGAGGGAAATACCCATAATCAAACATTCGAAGAATTGGTAAGTAATGACTATGCGCTCTTTGTGCTTTGTGTCAATTGCGTATTGATGACTTTAGTAATTAGGTCATTATGCACCTTTTTCTCATCGCTGAGTTATTGAAAAATGGATAGGACGCATCTCTAAATAGTTCATTCTTTGAAACTGTCCTTCCACAGGCAAATAACGTACCCCTATCGGGATACTACCCCGTTCCTATCCCTTCTGTAAATTTCTCCCTCCTAAACTTAGCATCGCTATTGCACAAGAGATCCCCCACTACTTAAGAAATCCACCAATGATCTCTTCTCTTCGGCCATCTTGTGCGAACTGATCAATGAATATATATGTTCACGGCTTATTTATAGAAACAGGTCTCATGCATGATGTTAGCGCCATCTGGTGTGCTTGTGCTTTGCAGGATTCTCTGTGATTGGTTAAGAGAGGGAACTACTTTAATCAGGATTTAAAATCATGCCGGGGAACAAATATTCCGACCTTAACGTTTCTCTCTTCAATTATACAATAATAATGCTGAAGAAAGATATTATTGGAATGTGTCAACATTTTTTGGATAAATGATATGTAATTTTATAATCAAAAGCCTATATTCGATTATAAGTTGTATGGTTTTTATTTGTACAATTAATACACTAAAACTATAATTACTGTGAAAGAGGATATAAATTAATAAGTCCTTTTTCTATATGTATAGAATGTGCCTGCTGTTCTTGTTTTATCCATTTGATATATTCTTGAATAATCTTTGCATGTAGGATTCTTGCTAATTAAAGTTCTGTACATTATGATGGTTTTAATAGGAAAGAAAGTATCCTCACCTGGAAGAAAATCATTTATTGCAAATATGTGCACGTATTGGACCTGTATTAGAAAAAGAAGTACCACCATGTGTACCTGGGGCAATTTCCTTACTTGGGGCAGGCAGGCAGTCCTTACTGCGTACACATGCAGGTAGTACCATTATCAAAATATGGTAGACATCCCAGCTCCTTTTTATATTATGGTAATTTATATATTATGTTATATTAACTGTAGATTTATTACATCAAATACGTGGAGTCATGGCATACTCTGGAAGGCTGGGAGGAAAGCCTTTCCTCCATCTTCCATCCAGTACATTAACTCACAATATTGGTAAGTTGTTACAGATGTTATATTGTATTGCAATGTAAAATGATAATCATGATATTAAATGTCATTTGATTGATGGTGTTCTATTCCACAGTTCGTGTACTCCAGGGAAGAGAGAATTCAGGTCCCCTCAGTCGACACGAGGCAATTCAAACAAAGTTTTATAGCAAAATGCAATTATATCGACATACCCTGGGTCATTTGTCTGCAGTATATTGTGTTTTATACGATCGAACTGGCAAATACGTCATAACCGGTGCTGACGATCTACTGGTTAAAGTATGGAGTACCATAGATGGACGTTTATTAGCTACATTCAGGGGTGCATCTGCTGAGATCATGGATATTGCAGTGAATTTCGATAACACCCTCTTAGCTGCAGGAAGTTTAGATCGAATATTGAGGGTCTGGTGCTTTCAAACAATGTCTCCTGTGAGTTTAGCATTTTATTTTGTAATTTACACAGAAATTTTTTCATTATATAAATTTCGTTTTTAAGGTGGCTGTTCTCTCTGGACATTCCGGTATGATCACTTCCGTAAACTTTTGTCCTATTTCTTGTAATGGTGTGAACTATCTGGTATCCACAAGTACTGATGGTTCAGTAGCATTTTGGCCTCATACTAAGAAACCCAATGAGAGGGCTGTTTTTCAGTAAGTATATCGTACCATTATTTTCATTTGATCTATTGTTTCATGGAAATAAGAGTGTGAAAAAGCACAATTTTCTTTATTTTCAGGACAAAACCCATTCAGTATCATGAAAAAATGAGGCCTGGTCAGGCGCAAATGATCTGTGCATCGTTTAGTCCTGGTGGTGCTTTCATGGCTGCCGGATCTGCAGATCATCACGTGCGAGTTTATGCAATGTTAGGTGACGAAGGTCCGCGGCGTGTTTTAGAAGTCGAATCACATTCCGATACTGTTGATAGCATTCAGTGGGCACATAGCGGTCTTAAGTTTATATCGGGTTCTAAGGATGGTACTGCAAACGTCTGGCACTTTGAACAACAGCAATGGATGCATAAGCGTCTCCTAATGACTACAAAACTACCTGGGTATGTCTGCTAGGCGTAAATGATTAAAATTGATGACATTATTAAATTACATTAATTAATACTTCACGTTATATTTCTACTTTGTGGGTAGTATTGATTTTCTAAGTGTACTGAGAATAATTATTAAGCAAGTATCTCTACTGTGACATATATATTTGTTTTTCAACAGTGAACCAGAAAGTGACGATGATTCAAATAAAAAAGCAAAGGTTACAATGGTTAGTTGGGATGTCAGTGATGAGTGGGTTATCACAGCAGTGAATGACAGTTCGCTGAAAGTGTGGAATGCTAAAACTGGAGAACTGGTTAAAGTTTTACGTGGCCATAAGGATGAAGTGTTTGTTCTGGAATCTCATCCGTTGGATCCTCGAGTCATATTAAGTGCTGGGCACGATGGACAGCTTATTATTTGGGATGTGTTGAACACAGAGCCTATAGCTTGTTTCCAGAATTTTATCGAGGGTCAAGGCAATGGTGCTGTATTCGATGCTAAGTGGTCACCAGACGGTACGATGTTAGCGGCAACTGATTCTCATGGCCACTTACTGATGTATGGATTTGGATCTGGAATTGAAAGACTGAAAATTGTAAGTTAAATTATTTCATGGTTCCTACTATTAAATTAGTCTTTCATGGATACAATGTAACGTTATATTTAAACGTAAAATGAGGATATTGAGAATTTTGTGGATTTTTTTTTATTATAGGTTCCAAAGGAGTTGTTCTTCCATACAGATTATAGACCGTTAATCAGGGACAGCAATCATTACGTTCTGGATGAACAGACGCAAACAGCTCCACATTTAATGCCACCGCCGTTCCTTGTTGACGTCGATGGCAATCCTTATCCTCCAGCATTACAGCGTTTAGTCCCGGGTAGAGAGAACTGTAGAGGAGAACAGTTAGTTCCAAATATTGCTGTTGGTGCCGGAGGTAAATGCTAAATCATTATAATAAATTTTTAGAAAAACAGTTATACTTTTTGCAAACTTTACTCCGCGTCTGCAAATTGGTTCTTAGAATATGTAATCTGTCACATAGGAATGCAAGAAGTAATAGAGGGCCTGCCAGTACAGGAGCCACGATCAAACATAGACAGATTGATCGAGGCTTTAGCACAGAGACAGAACATTAATGCTGAGGGTGAAGTTGCTGGAGACGAACGCGAAGATAATCAGGGTGATCTACCCGTTCGCCAAATAGCTAGTCCTCGTGGAAGTAGACCAGGGTTACGAAGAGCTGGCGATGTTGAAGGTGTTAGACAGAGCAGTGGCAACTGGCAAAGAGACAATACAACACCTTGGAATAAACCTATCCTAGCGAAACCTGTAAATCCTGCAATACGCGAGACTCACTTCAGACAACTGTGCGTTCACTTTTAGTATTGTTGTATAGGCCATGAATTTGCTGTAATAATTTTATCGCGAGAAGTAATTTTTCAAAGTTTTTTTCAAAAGTGTTCAATTTTTCAGCAACGCAATGGCGGAGATGGAATTAGAGAATTGGAGACGTGAAATGCGACGAAGACCACAGCCTACCTCAAATGCTATAGCTGCT
The DNA here is from genome assembly GCA_031762395.1 of Calameuta pygmaea. Classification (NCBI taxonomy): domain Eukaryota; kingdom Metazoa; phylum Arthropoda; class Insecta; order Hymenoptera; family Cephidae; genus Calameuta; species Calameuta pygmaea. Next base: position 1,987,535 of record JASANN010000517.1, on the reverse strand, counting down.
CCAGGAGGAATTGGAGGACGTCTTGCTAATCGTAAACGAAACAGAGGTACTCGTCATGGTTACAGGACTAGGGCTACCAGAGGCGAAGAACATGAAGATGATGAATACGACGTATGTTATTTGGCGTTATTATTATAGTTATAGCAAGGTTAGCTTGATTAAAATGAACGTAAGTCATACTATGTTTGTATAGAATGTGGATAATGTGGGAACAAGTGCAAGCTCAGCAAGCAGTAATAGCAATGACTCCACTGCCCATGAGGAAGATCTGTGTTCGGACAGTTCAACCTCCGACTCTAGTAGCGAATATTCCGATTGGATCGCGGATCATGGATTAAATTTGGAACCGCCTAAGAGAAGTAAACGGAAACCTGTTAAAAAAAGATCGGTGACACCACCTAGTGATACCGATCGTAGGCGAAGTCAACGACCTAGAAAAAAGGTAAAATTTAGAGTTTTTGAGAAAACAGCATGTTCCATATTGATTCAAAAAATTATCTTATCTACATTCTTCGCGTTCGTTTAAACAGATATTGACAGTCCCAAATGGTGTGCACGAAGTTCCTGAAGCGTTTCGGCCATCAGAATGGCTTACAGAAGTTATACCTCGTAAAGCACCATATTATCCACAAATGGGGGATGAGATAGTGTACTTTCGACAGGGTCATCAATTTTATTTGGACGCAGTTAGAAATAAACAAGTCTATGAACTTGGTCCTCGATGCGAGCCATGGTCCAAAGTGAATATAGGAGTAAGTACTGTGAAATGTAATAAGGCTTATTGCAACTTAAAGTTAAGTACTGAAACAATAATGAAAATTAATATTCTGCAGCCACAGGAATTCGTGAAAGTCGTGGGTATTAAGTATGAAATACGTCCTCCGCGACTCTGTTGCCTTAAATTAGCTGTGATGGATGAAGACGGTCGTTTAACTGGAGAGAATTTTACAATAAAATATCACGACATGGCAGACGTACTGGATTTCCTCGTTTTACGACAAACATTCGAAACGGCATTGGCGCGCAGTTGGTCGGAGGGCGATAGATTTCGATGTATGATAGATGACGGCTGGTGGATGGGACAGATTCAGTCGATGGAACCTCTGGACGAGAATTTCCCTGAGTCCTTCTTCATGTGCTTTCGCGTAAGATGGGATAACGGTGAATTTGAAAGAATGAGTCCTTGGGATCTCGAGCCTATTGACGAAGACAGTAAGTATTATAAAACCGTTCAATTATGCTGATCAAGAACAAAATGGAACCAAGATAACATGAGGCATTTCCCGTGCGTGTCAATCATTTTATCAAATGAGTGTGTACATTGTTGGATCTGGTACAGGACTACCAGCAGAAGTTGGCGGAGCAGTTCCTGTACTGCCCGAAGAGATACAGGCGACGTTATATCAACCGCAGACAGAGGAATGGCCGATGGGTGACAGGGAAGCAACATGTCGTAGGATCATACGTGGTTTGGATCAAGTTATGAGTCTGGCTATAGCAGAGCCATTCGTGGCTCCTGTTGATCTCAATATCTACCCCACTTATGCATTTGTTGTGGAATATCCTATTGACTTGTCGACAATCAAAGCCCGGTTTGAGAACCATTTCTATCGGAGGATTACATCAGCCCAGTTCGATGTCAGATACTTGGCGACCAATGCTGAACAGTTTAATGAGCCGCATAGTCAAATCGTTAAACAGGCCAGGATAGTTACGGACTTATGCCTACGTATTATTAAGTAAGTAATATTCATTGGTCACTTATCTTTTTGGGTGCACATATTTTTTTAATAAATGTGATATTTAACGAATTGCAGAGAAACTATAGAGATTGACGTTCCGGCGGTTTATCATCAGCTGGTAGATACGTATCATTCTTCTGATTCGGATGGAGATGCTGAAGATGACAAAGACAGACCGTCCACGAGTACGCAGAAACCGACATCGAGTAGAAACTTACGTTCACAGGAAATTTCGCACGACTGGAAACTAGCCTGCCGGCAATTATTAGAGAGTCTATGGCAGTGTGAAGATTCTATACCTTTCAGGTAAATTATAAGAAATTAATTATTCTTGCATGCGGGTTTATAACGAGGAACGATACATTTTTTACACTTCAGTATCATTGTATCTTATGGGACATATTTATTTGGTATAGAGAGCCTGTGGATAGATTAGAGCATCCAGATTATTATCAAATAATTGATACACCGATGGATTTGCGCACCGTCAAGGAAGATCTTTTGGGAGGAAATTATGAAACTCCTTTAGAATTTGCCAAAGACATGAAGTTGATATTTACCAATAGCAAAAATTACAATACCAATAAGCGTTCAAGGGTGAGTCTTGGTTCAAAGTTTAATTAGACACTAGATATTGACTTTTAAATAGGAATTCTACAGGAATAACAATTATTTTTACTGTAGTGTTTTTTTGTTCATACCTCATCAAACATTTTGTTATTTGTCGTTCTCACATTGTGGTAATTGGCCACTTACCAGAATGTAGATACGAATGCATGTTTCTGACAATATCATTCTATTTGTGGAAAAATGCTTTATTTCTCCGCTTCAATTTTGCTACAGATACATGCGGTTTTCTCTTAATTTTTAATTATAAAATCATTGATACTAGTGACGATAAAAATGTGTACTTACATTGCTGCTTGATGTAGACACAAATTCTGGTAAGTCGCATTCACCTACCGTCTCGTTGTTTAAGGTCACATCTTGAAATTCGCAACTGCGATAGGAATTCGTATATTTCTAAAAGTCAGTCTTGTCATGAAGTTTTTTGTCTATTATATTTTTTTTATACTGTAGATATACTCCATGACAATAAGGTTGTCAGCTATGTTCGAGGAACATATACGAAGGATAATTAGCAATTGGAAATCGGCACGACGGCGTATCGAGAATGCTAGTAGAAACAAAGGAAGAGCAAAGGGTAAAGCACAGAAAGGCAAAGTCCGCTTAACAAACGGAGCTGGTGAATATTCATTATTTATATATATTCACATTGGTAATTCGTAAATTACTCTTATATATGTAATTCTAGGCCCTTCGAAAGCAAAATTAGTTAGTAGCGACGAAGATGAGGATGTAAATATTGAGAATGACGAGGAGGAGGAGGAGGAAGAAGAAGAGGAAAAGAATAAGACACCTGTGAAGCAGAAGAGGAAAGTTCCTCAAAACTCTGATGGTCCAGGTGGGCATATCATTCTCATTTTTTTAAAAACTTAAATTCTTTCCATGTCCTTTTTGAGTCAAGATCATAATTATTTCTTGATTGTTACTTTAGGTCCATCAAGAATGACAAATGGCCATAGCAAACGAAATGGCAGCACATCACGTCCCACGATAAGACTTCGCATTTCTCGAACTGCAGCAGCGAAAAAGACGAAGAAGAGCGACAGTGACGGAAGTGAATCCGAAGCATCAATGGAGAGTGAAAGTAGCGATAGCGCTCCAGTGCGAAGAACTAGAAGACGTAATAAAACAATGAGTAGTGGAGGTGGTGATAGTGATTCGGGAGACAGTTATAAACCTGGAGGTCGTGGCAAACAAACCCGTAAGAATCGGGCAAAAAATAGTAAAGTTTCAAAGCAGAACAAGTTAAAAGCAAAATCCTTTGTAGTAGCAGACGACGAGGAAGACGAAGATGAGGAAGATCAATTCCTGGAGCCTGAAACGACAGACGAGAGCGAAGAAGAGGTCGTGCAGAGGAATTCAACCAGGTCTCGGAAGTTGGCACCGGTACAAGAATCCGTACCGGAAACAAAGGATGAATCGGAGGAAGAAAGAAGCAACAATGCACAAAGTGATAGCGACGAAGAAGACGAAGCACCGCAGCAACCTTCCAACGCTTCGGATTCGGATTCTGATGAGGATTCTGATAAAGGATTCGAGAGGACCAGGTCCCAGAGGAAGGCACGGATGTCTAGGGACTCCAACAGCCCAGAAGCAACACAGCACTCCCGACGTACTGGGAAACGACCACGTTACAACGAAGAGAGTGACGAGAGTGGAACGATGCCAGTTAGAAATCGTCGTAGAGTTAAACGGCGCTACTATGCCGAGGAAAGTGATGAGAGCGTACATGAACCCGGCATTAGTATAAGCAGTAGAGGGCGGGTGCGCAAGATGACAGCACGCGCACGTGCCTTTCTCCTCGAATCACCCTAGCGGCCTTTTTCATGCTAGTGCAGGTAAATGTATACTTGAGACTTCTTAATAAGATTTTCTAGAAATGTCTGAAGGGAATCGCAGAGAAGACGGTGACGGTGAACTTTAATTTCTTTTAAAAATTAATTGCGAACGTTATGCGTCGTAGGATACGCGATGTTTATTCTATGGTGTAATTGTGTCTTTGATTGGATCTTTCAAGAAATTATTGGACACTAATAGTCCGTTATGTGAAGTGTCGCGTGAGTAATTACAGATTACAAATTCATGAGTATCGTCCATTAAGTTAATACACATTTATTAATTAACGCACTATTTAGGAATGTGTGATGAATAATGCCAGAAGAGGAAATGAATCTTTTTTATCCTTGCAACTTTAACGTGTTCGTTAAATGCTCCTGACGTTGAAAATTCAAAAAGAGATCTAATATCTCCTTACTATTACCTTAGAAATACTTTTAGCGCACTTTGGCGTAAATCGCATAACTTTTACAAGTCTTTATATTCGTTGTCACGCATAGAGACACATGATCGCATGGAATAATGGGGATCGTCGATATTGCCTAAGGTAACCCGAACGAGGTGCGTGAGGCGTGAAAAATCCACGCATCACGCCGAGTAAACAATTCTGAAAAGTCATTGCCATTGAGACATCCGTCGCTTTGCTTAACTCTGCCAAAACGCAAGTGGAATAAATAACCATTGTCTTTTAAGCAGCTACATACGGTAGTCATTTAATATTGTAAATACGATTATAATTCATATTGACGTAATCGCGACACTCGCGAAAATCAAGTTCAACGAAATAATTCTTGTAAATCGAATCACCAGCATGATAACGTCGCAATTTTTTTACGGAGTTAGTACTGGAAATAATTCGTACACCGTTTCTCGTCATATGAACACTGCAGATGAAATTGCTATATGAAATTTAATGCAACGATGCTCACATGAATTCGTGAAGAACTTTAGCAAAAAAAAAGTGATAAATATCTCATCAATCACTGCATAACGACGACCTCTGTGTCCGTAATGACACCCCTTTAAATATTGAGCATTAATGTAAATTATACATTACGTACCAGGTACTTATCTGTAAAATAGAATTAATTTCACTTTGTAATACAAGATAGATGATAGTAAAGTTGGGTGTGTGGCTGGTAAGGCGAAAACAGACAGGGGCAGTGTCTTTACGCATTGTAATTATTGATTTCAAAGAACACTGCCACGCGCGTTCAGTAGGAGACAAAAAGTGACGAGTAAAAAAAAAGTTCTGACGAAATAATTTGAATAAATAGAAAATGTGTTGCTAATAATTAGTTTATTGTAACTGTTAAGTCATTTGATACGTCTACGTTAGGCGGGGAATGTTTCAATAAGTTATGAGATAAACAGCATAACCTGTAAATGCTGCAATGTAAATTTTACGGAGAATCTGATAACATTTATGTTTAAAACCAATGGCGGGCAGGACTGTTCGCCTTCTGGAATCCATACCTGTTCTCATGGACACGATAACTGCTGACGAATTGTTCTCTTCTTCAATTTCCTTCAATCTTATTAGGAAATTCAAAGTATCTCTGCAATCCAAAACGCGCGAATAAAAGGAAATATAACGATGCAAGCATAAAGAATAATATCAATTATGATAAATGGGCGAATCGTTTGATCTTATTTTGTTCTTTCTCATGTGTATAGGACAAGCGTATGTAACATAGATCTACTTGCATTATATATTTAATGTATAAAAATTATGGATTGAAGTTTAAATCAAGAAGAAAAAAAAACAATATGGATTACGAAAATAATGTTTGTGCACAACTATTGGAAGTCTTGACTGTCTCAAGCCATTGTGATATTAGCTTAAGAATATCGGATATATAAATATTGATAACTAGGGTTACGATGGTTATTTTTTTAACAAGGCATTAACTAAAAGGGGCAGCATATCACGTAGACTCCGGTAGCTCAGACTTCTTTCAACTGAGACTGTTATAATTTTATAATACCGCTACCTTTGTCTATTACGATTGTGTTTAAGCGACAATTAACTTAGGGTCTAATATGGTGAACTACTTATTTCTTGATTTAATGTAATTTTCCGTATATAAGTCTCTTCAATGATTTAATTAGACGAGTTAGTGACATTCATTAATAATAATAATATTAATAATAATTTGGACTAGCGCACGTTTCCAGGGTGGTTCTAACGTTGATAACACAACCAGCGTGTTTTGTTTATGTACAGTATAGTTTTGCGTCCCACCGCTACTAATAAAAACTTACGATATCGTTTGATAACGATAACCTGTATCAGTTATCTCCACCACTGAATTCTTATTCGTTTTGGAAACAATCCAAGGAAATCGAGCGATTTCATTATACTCTATATATTACACGGTTCCCTTCGTGGCCAGATTGTTGAAAAATTGTTGCACCACCCTTCCTTCACCCCCTATTCTCTTTTATGATAATACCGACGCAGTATACTTTATCTTTTATTATATCATCACTTCCGTCATTAGGTCCAATTACGGCGAAATCTGAATAACACATAAAAACATCCTACCTCTTCTAATATTAGGCAAAATAGTTGCTGCTGTAATAAAATATTTGATGACTACCCACGTAGAATAAAAAATGGTTGTGACACCTTTTTTTGAACACATGGTTCTGTTTAGAGTACGAGTTTTTATTGGGGAGCCTGAGAGTAAAAAAGAAGCCGCCCCAAGCGTAAGAGCCCCTTAAACATTTTAGTGGTGTGCTCAGTACCTTTTTTTTCAATGTAACTTCAGTCAAATTACAAGCGAACGTCAAGTACAATAAACTCTAGTTAAAATTAAAGAAGGCATCGTCCACTATACGTTTTATGTATTAGTCCTCCCATCGTACCGATTACATGTTTTACATGAGTTTCTGCATAATGGGTCCACTTAAAAACAAACTCGAAGTAACTTCTTATTTTGGTACATCCTTCATTGTACTCTTCTTCCGTTTATAAATGATTCATCATTGATTTTATAACCCAGTAAATAAGCAAGTTTAAATTAGATTAGGTCTTTTGTTATTCATTCATACAAATGACTCTTGCTCATAAAATAATTTGAATCGAATAATCATGATTTGCAAATCGCTCGTATTTCCTGACAACAGATGAAATGAACTATTGTTGCAGGGCGTTTGATAACGTATCAATGCCCATTTTTAATCGTTTCAGTCTGTTAATTCGGTACCACGTTGGTATCCTTTAGTTATTCTTATTAATTAATATTATTATTATATTCCGGATAAAGGTACGATTGCGTATAATAGCGTGTACGTGTGTCTTCTTTATTAGTCAACTTAACAATTTGTACATGGGTGGACCACGCGCATTTTTATCATCGTCAGGAATAACGTAACAGGAATGTTGGTCCTTACGAGATACAAGTTTAATGTATTTTCATAATTTCCTTCTTCTTTTTCCTCACTATTTATATTATACGATATTATCATGACGATATGTCACGTGTACAATAAATCTTACTATATATACTACGGATGACTCTATTCTCGCGTTTTCAATAATTTATTTAAATACACAAGCGAGCCAAGTAGATATACAAATTTTTGCGCGATATAATCTTGCAACCAACACCGTACAGCGGCTTTCCTATTACGACGACCATAAATGTTTGTGTTTCATTTTTTGAACTCGACTACGTCATAACTATGCGATGAAATTGTCGCTCGATTGTTTTTTTTTGGTCTCCTTGTATATTTACATACAAGGAGCGAAAAAAGTGACGCGTTCAGCAAAGTAGAAAGAAATGTAACATTCATTCTACTATGTAACTCTTCGTACCTTCTTTCTTTTTTGTAATTAAAGACAATAATTTGCAAAACGTCGAGCTCTTAGGTATCAGTCGTTGGCCAGTACTCGACACAGATGTTCGTAGACGATAGTTTGATAGCCCACAATTGATGATCGTGATTGCGACATACTTTTCTATATAATTTTATTACATGTTATCAGAGTACAATCTACAGCAGGATTGGTATCGATAATTATTATGCTTCGAATATACGTGACATCCGACTGGCACAAATGAGGAAACGTTAGTCACCTAAGTTCGTAAAAAAATATGAAAAGTGGTAATTGGCTCAAAAATGAACGTGAGAATCGGTATGTACGTTGCTCTGCCTTTATTATTGAATACAAAAGATTTATGTTTTTTGTTCCTCGATTTGGGTTCTGATGAACCACGTGATACAGAAGGTTTCGTTGGATATGGAGAGTCTGTTTTATTTTTGCAATTACGTTATATCGTCTAAAATCTCAATAATATGGACATTCGCGTGTCAGTAGTCTCGAGGAAGAGCCAGTGGCAGTGAACAGAATGTGTATTGTAAATACGTTCTACGCTTTTATAGAGTATGCGATTTGATACATTGCTTTGCATGCATTGTTAATATTATTTCTTTTACATATATTTATAGTCGTTATATTTTCTTTATAGTTTAGCTAGCAAGCATAACAATTGTTTCCTTTTTCTTTCATTCTTTTACATACGATAAATCCATGATATGACGAGTCAAATATGTAATAAAGTTACTCTCAGGGGAGCGCTACCAAAGCCAAGCCGTACGTGCCTTATTAATGTAATTCGGCTATACAAACGGCGTATATCAAAACTTATAAAATACCCAAAGCCACCATGGTAGCTCCCCTGACCCTGCATTCGCATGGCTCGCGCGCCATGTTTCTGTCTCTGATATGCGTTAGTGCCAGACTTGTTCTTGGTCTTGGATTACGATTAAGTTTATATTCGTATTAATTAAGTATATCATTTCAATCATAAAGCATGATAATCCGCGGACACCACGCGGGCGCACAAAGATATTATGTTTCTTTCTTCTTGTATTCTGTTACTTAAAAGCCGGTGGAGGTGCTCTTTGTCCATTTGTTTTCGATGCATCTTCAGTCATAACCGTCACCAGTTCACCGACGGCTTTACCCAAGTCTCCTGCGCAGACAAAACAATCCGTTGAAATTATCTCTTCGACATTAATTAGTTTCTAAAGCGCTAACGAGAAAGTTCACAAGACATTAGCCCATAAGATTTTGAAGTCTCGTACAAGTAGAACCCAGGAGGAAACTCGTGAAGCGAATGTAATTATAATCATGCAATAAATTCTGAAATGACGATATATGCATGAAGCACGGGTGATAACCCATCGGCAGCAGTGTTATCAGTTTTAACAGAAAGGGCTTATAGAGTATTAAGCATTTGCTTCGAGTTTGGGTACCCAACTAGGGAACTTACCTCTTACATCCATCCTGCACGCATGAAAAAGCAGGAAATCCTTGTTAGCTTACAAGGAAGATTATTCCCCAATGGACTTAATAGGGGACAGGAAAAGGACTAATAGTCATGCATGTAATTGGTGATGTGTAGTATGAGAATGATTTTGACAAACCTGCCATATGCAAGAGGTTGCCCACATTGTGAGCTACGCTGTGTGAATGAGGTGGAGGAGGAGGCCTCTCCAAGCTGCTTACTCTGCCTTCGCCCGAGCCACCGCCACCACCTACGCCCATATATGCCCAATACCATGTATAAATGCCATGCCAAGGACCATCATAGTCTAGTTAGCCAGTAAGTAACGTGGGACTTGCATTACTTTCATTTTAATGTATCGTAATGCACTTGCATCGTAGCGCTTAATCGAATTCCCGTACACACACGAGTGTAAGGCAAACTCGTACGGGAGATACGTTCGATCGTGAAATAATATTCTTATACGTCAACAAAGCCACTATACAATGATATATCTCACCCATGTGACAAAGCCAAAGCCACCGAGTAGTTCAAACTAGCTTATAATGATAGAAGCCAGCGATATTATATACTATGCTTTTACGTACCCAAAAGCATTTAATTAAAAACCCTTTGATTACTTTATTTGTACGCACCTGGCGAATCGTGATAATGACCATTCATTTTAGCTGGTGAATCTGTCGCCAACTGAGACGCTGTGACACTTCGTGTCTGAAGCGTTCCGGTCTTCGATGGGGAGCACGCATTCGGCTATAATGAGATACAATTTTTGATGAGACGATAAAAGGAATTGTTAATTAATTAACTTGTGCAGTATTATAATTTATTTGTAGGTTTTGTAGGTTTACCTCATCCAATAGTTGTCGAAGCCTCTGCAGTTGTGCTTCCAACTGACGGTTGTGATCCTCCAGTATTTGCATACGTGCTTCCAATCTACCTTTATGCTGTCTGAGAAGTTTGGCTTCAGCTATCATATCGCAATCAGGTTGCCTTGTACCATGACCATCCTCTGGTGTAGAGCCTGGCGTCTGTTTTGATCGCAATCTCTCATACTCGGCCTGGAGCGTCGCATTCTCTTCCTCGAGTTCACGGATCATCGCCTCGAGTTCTTCTCTCTGCTCTGCGTCTATCGCAGCCATCACTTGTACCGGACTTCTCGGCACGTTGACGTTATCGCCGCCGTTCAGGCTCTGACAGTAGTGCGCTATTAACTGGTGCTCGTCATCGCTGTCCGGCGTCGAATTACTTCTCGTACGTGACAGTTCGACTTCTGCTAATCGTGATGCGTACATCTCTAAACGAGAATGCATGTCTTGACTGAGTGAGCTGTGCTGTGGAGATGGTGCTGGACTCTCTAAAGCATCACCCTCCAAAACGGTTTGCACTGGTAGATAGCCGACCCTTGGATGCTTCTTGAAGTATCGTTTGGACTTGAATTTATTACGCAATGCTCTGGTGAAGTCTCGGACATCCTCGCCTGATGTAGTCTGCAAGAGAAATTATATAATTAAGGGTATTTATTTTTATTTTCAAAATAAGACAAAGCATTATTGAATTTTTGTAGCAAGGATACGTACCGCTGTGCAGTATTCTTGCATAGGGTGCGTTAACTTATGATTCTTTGCTTTACGCCCAGAGAAGAAACAATTTTGACACATGTCAAAGTTGAAGCATTTAAGACAGCGATACCTAAATCAATTAATATGGAATTTAAAACGCGTTCGATGAAACGCAGGCATAGATGAAGTATTTTTTAGATGGCTACCTGAAGCCAATGATGGGATATTCTTTACAGATGTTACATTTGGCCTGATGTTTGGCACTTTCAGCTGCAGACAGTCTATGAAGTACAGGCAGCCAAACCATACTCTGTGGCTCCTGTTGCAACCAACTTAAAAAGTGCACAGCTTCGATTTCATTCTTATCCTTTCCTGCTTTCTCAAAACAGCTTCTGACACTTGGTTCAATATTAGAACCACCGAATGCTGCGACTTCACCCAATTGCCTTGGTACCTGAATACAATCATGCAACAAGAGACCCAATTTACGTTGATCCACCATCCTGTTAGGATCCGCAATTAATCTGAACAAATCTGCAAGAAATAGTGACCATTAAAATCTTTCATCTAGTACGTCGTGTATCCACTAGAGAAAATAAAGTAGATATCTACATCGGTACTTCTCCTCCAGATGACCCTTGCATAGAAGAACAAGACCAACTTTGAATGACAGCACTCTGATCTGGCCGGTTCGTTGACTGAAAAGATTATTTTATCTTTAAATATAATTGGGATCAATTAAAATTTGGGTATATGGTGCTGGTAATATTCGGGATGGTAGAAATAGTGGTTCTAGTGAGTATGAGAAAAGAGAACTGGAATATAGTGCTAATTGAATCAGCTCGACCAAGAGCGGCGTACAGTATGCAAGAAGTGAAGTAAGTACTTTTCAACAAACCGAATACACCGCTAGAGGTAAGTCAAAAGTATATTCACCTAGCGTACCTATCATATACATTGAGGAGCCAATTAATGGCTAGATCTATGCAGAGCGGTACGGACACTTGTGTTGGATTATCCGCAGCGATAACTTCGTACAAAGACGTGAGTACCGTTATCATATCCGGTATGTCGATGAGTTTGTCATTCTGGGCTCTTAAGCCATGCGAGTCGAACTGCTCCAGCGCAGAAGAGAGGCTTAACATATCCACTGGTAGGAGAAAGAAACAACGAATTAACTGAATGGTTTCAAGAGGAGGATCATTCTAAATAAAAACAAAAGGCTCATTAATTGATAACGATATTACATATCATTATACTCACAGCATAATCTCTTCTGCACAGTGCGAAGCTTCATAGCAGTTCTGTACGCAGAGAAACGTACTTCGTTGAGATCGGCCAGCGAGGACATCAATTCAATCATCTTTGGATGATCCCAATGCGTTGTTTCCAACTGATGGCTAAAAGTAATGATCAAAGCAAGGTGAGTATTATTATAGCTGGTGGGTAAGGGTGAAATGGTAAAGTATAAAATGGCGAATTACTTGATGTAGTAAGGCACTTTGGCGGGTGTAAGTGCTCTCTCCCATGGCGGTTCCACGCTGCCTGCGAGGAAAGCCTGACTACCCGGAGTGCTGCCATCCTTTCCGAATCCGCTCAACAACTTGTAACGTTCGTCGACTGCTACTTGGAGCACCTTCCACCTAGAGAGAGCGTGGATAATTAAATCTTGATGTAAAATCTCAATGGAGATAAATCTGCAGTAAGATCTCTTTAACCATCTCTTGACAGTTCATTGAGGAAAATGACGCTCACCTGGTGTTGAGATCTTCAAGTTTGGCGAGTAGAGCATGCGAGACGATGACGTTGCTGGAGGCAAAGACGCTCGCTTGATCATTAGCGTCCTCGATGTTCCTCTGAATGGGTCCAAGTCGTTCACCAAATTTCTGCAGCTGCTCGAGCATTTCCGTGGCTTCGGAAGTGTCGCTAGGATTTTGCCAGCCATTTTTAAAAGACTCAGCCGCTGCCATTCGGGACGATAAGTCCTCTAAAGACTTTTGGAAGACACACATTTTCTGGAAAAAAAAGAAGAGTCAGGTTTTATTAGTCTTTCAATTTTTGTAAATTGGAATTGCGGATTTGGCTATGTTTGTGCGCATGCGTACTGCTTTCACGACATGGTAAAGAACATCCGGCAAATTCGTTTCATCTTTTCACCAAAGCTTCGCGGGGATCTTCAGCGTGTCTCTATTCAGGAAGTTGCCATAGTTCAAGTCGTAAGCAGGTAGCAAAAAGTCCTAGAAATTACGTAGCTTGTTTTTCAGTCTGGACTGCGTCAAAAAAGCATACCACTGCATACGTCGTTCCAACTATTACTTTATTTTATCTAATGGAGATATATGTTCATTGAAATAATATAGAATTCTAATACCACCGGTGCAATCGCATTGATGCATTTATGAAAATACATTCGGTGCATATGAAATCGCGACAACAAAATTGAAAATTAATCCTACGTCAATGCGACTTTTTACGAATGAATGAGCTTGAATGTACAAAACGTGATTCTAGACAAAATTGTTCAGCGTCTATATACAAAAATTAGCACAATTCTCAACAGCTCAAATACTAATCTGATGAATAATAAAACCTGGCAAGACTCAAGTACCCTGAAGGTAACACAGTGGCATTACTGTGAATGGGTATTATGGCGCATTCAATATTCACATGTGCGCTTATCAGCCCACGGATCTATTATCCGCAATTCCGCCTGCGTGCATCGAGATTATTTTAACTGTCACGTTAAATAGTCCTGAAAGATTGCACGTGAGCTAGGTATTTGGCTTTCGATTCGATGGTGAAGAATGCGGAACATTTAGCTATAAAGTCACTGGAAAAGATTTGCCAAACCGCAAATGCAATAATACTTGGCATTTGTATTTGAAACAAATGGCCTCGCCGAGCTTAAATCTTTTTAATTGGACCGTATATACTGTAAGTGCTTTAAGGATTATTGGACTGGGAGCTTTTGAAAAAAAAAAATAAAGTAAAAAATAAGATGAAGTTTTGAACACGGGTTCCTTCGTTAGAACCATTGAGAACTACTAGCATTCGTTATAAGAGGTTAGGATGGACTATGTATGTATATACATGTATTTTTCTTTCAGGGTGCTTGCTTTCTTTTTCTTCTCACGTCACGCGCGACTCTTTCTCGAAGGAACGAGGTCGCGAGCGTTCGCATAAAGGCCAGGACTGTCTTGGGGCGCGCTAAGGCACGAAACGCAAGATGCGAATAAAACGAACTGCGAGAAAGGATGCAAAGTGCAGTGTGCTATGCTTTAAAAATAAGAGAATTAGAATTTCTGAGTATATTTTTTTAACGAATTTATAAAAGATCCACCCAGTTGATCTATGCATCTTATTCTCTTGTTATAAGCAAATATGAAATAATAATCCAAATTGCATGACTGTTCCAAAATATGATACACACAAAGATTATTTTCTGCATCTGACGCATACAGTCTGTTCGGGCTGGATGACAGAAACGTAAACAATAGATATCCGATACGCGCTCAATTGTCTCCTTTTATAAAATTCATTATAACAGCAACATAAGCCATATCTATGGAAGAAAATTATCCTACAACGGTACTGTCATCGCTATTATTAGAACACGGTAAAATTAAATAAATCAAATAATTCATATACCTCCAGTTCTAAATTCATCTCTGGTTTCCTCTAATTATTAATGCAAAGGCTATACACGTCCTGCGGTGTAATATAAAAGAATCGCACACTATTCCAATTTCTCTCGTAAGCATCCCGCCGTGACAGCAGCAATGAAAAAACCCCATGTTAATTATTATCGGAGCCGACTGCAACCGTACACACGTTGCATTATAGCCTGGCGTTCATGGTGAAGGGCACATAAGAGTTTTTCCTCGGTTGGCAACGTCTGCAATGTCATTTATTATGTAGTCAACCGGGCAATTAAAGTTAACTCGACTATCTTACTCCCGGACCGTGTCCTCCCCAGTCCTGGCCGATCCTTCGTGGAATTTACTAAGTTAATTGCCTGGCGCCATCTGAGTTCGCGCCAGTGCACTACTATTCGATAGAGTAAAGTACAGTCCGGCGGACAATATCTCACTAGAGAAGTTTCTTCTCTATACTGAGAGAATAGTCTAGGAGAGTTTTGTCAAGTCGTACAAGTTACCCAAAGGTATAACTTGACAAGTATCCTGTTACTAGGTGTCTAGTACTATCCAGTGATTGTAGCTACTACAATAACCAGTGAAAACTGAACATCCATTAGCAGACATGATCTGGCAAGACTTCCATAAGTGAAGGTTGTACAAGTTCTGCTAAATTGTCAATGTGACGTTTCCATTCAAACGTGAAAAACTTCTCTGTGTATATCTGTTACGTCATTTGAATAAGACATTTCGATAAGACACACTTATATGCGGGTGCCTTTTTTTTGACTGGCCTTACCAAATCAACATACACCAATGCTTTATTCATGGACAAAGAATCCGAGCTTTTCTCAATTTTAAGTAACAACCACGAAAGACGTACACAGCAGTAGGAAGAAAAGCATAGAAGACGCTGAGACTTGTCGTGGCTGCCGAAACTCGAGTAAATTCAACATCGCGAAGAAGTCTGGATGAAAAAGGAGGCTCTGCGTTTTTGCATTCAGTTCAGGTAGTTATAGGTTATCTCCAAGCTCTAGTGTTTAAAAAGTAGAGCGTCTAAGAGGAAGTATCTCGAGGTACTAGACAGAGTCGAAATAAAGGACGAAAATGTACATTAAAAAGGAGCGCTGTTCTAAGTACGTGCAATTTGGACGTCTATGCAAATTTATACACTGTCGAGACTTCGCTTTTCTAAGTACGAGCTGTACGTTGCTAACCTAAAAATAGCACGTTACCCATGTTTGCTGCATTACTCGGAATCAAGGAAGGATACGTACTCCGCCTTCTTTGAGTATACACTTGACATTCCTATATTCAAATAGCTATAGGAACAACAGTCAATGCGTAAAAGCTACTCGCACTCGTCTGGATCGTAGCTATTT
Source organism: Calameuta pygmaea (assembly GCA_031762395.1). Taxonomy (NCBI): domain Eukaryota; kingdom Metazoa; phylum Arthropoda; class Insecta; order Hymenoptera; family Cephidae; genus Calameuta; species Calameuta pygmaea. Next base: position 1,971,454 of record JASANN010000517.1, on the reverse strand, counting down.
ATCGAATATCCTTATCGATCGTATGGGAAGTTCCTCGTAAATATTTAGCCAGCCAGTAGAGGCCTCTGAATATTACATCGTCGGGACAACGCCGGACAAAGAGAACCGTCGCGGAGGTGACTAAGCGACAATATTATGGCGTCTTGCCGTTGGCACTATGCCACGTGCATCTATTATAAGTCTGGGTTCGTAACCTGTAAGTACCCTAGACCTTAACCTTACCTAAGAGGGAACGATACTACGTATATTGTCGGGATTCAATGACTTTCCCTAGGGAGACGGAGGACATTAACTAGAGTCTGCTCCTTTGGACTGTCATGGACGTTATTGATAAAGTATCTGACATAAAGAGCGCGGAAGCCAGTGATAGATACGATGGGTCCGCGGAAGAATCTTGCGAACGCAATAATAAAATGCCTCGAGGCGAATCTAAAATTGACGTAACTGTACCAGCTAAATATCAATTTGATCCAATGCCCGTATTCTTGTACGTATGTATATACGTATAAGGCATAAAGTTAGTTCTTCCTCTTCCCGCTACACTTCAACGATTCGCCACTGGTCATTAAGCTCAATTAGCATGGCCAATGTAGGACGTTAAAGAGAAATGAGGCACAAAGTGCTGGAATCCTTTATTCAAGGGAATCTCGTTGAAGCCAGGATCTATGGGAGGAGTCACGGAGCCAGCAGACGACGAAGTTACGAAGAATTTCCTGTGTGTTTGCTCGGCTCGACTGTGCTATGCAAATATCACTTCCTATGGTCGCTACACGTAATACTCATAAAGGTTATCGTTTCTGTCCTTAAGGGCAGCATTCGATGCGTTCCTGCTGGAAGAATGCACTGTGGGAAGCGTACGTAATGGCTGTATATAATTTGATGAAGCAACGTAAAGAGAGCATATGCGACATGGGACATTAGATACCTAATACTTCTCCCCTCTATATGGGGTTTATGGTTACGGTTAAACCTAAGAAGTACCCGTAGGACTCGGATTTCTCTGGGCGAGATAAAGGTATGTATGTACATTTAGACAGTCAATGTATACAGTGAGATATTGACAAGGTTTCTTATCATGGATCATTTACAGAAATAGAATCCATTTTTATCAGGGATCAGCTATTTAATGGATCAGAAAAAATAGTCCAACGAAGGCGCATGCAGCATCTTCAAAGAATTTTGTTTTCATGATAACGCAAAAAGATGTCTCTCACGAGATAATGTATTTTGGACAAAGATACATTGACATTTACATGTCCCCAACCTTAATGACGTGCAAGTATACCCTTTGAGTAGAAATATTGTACAAGGGCTTTTAATGGATTTCTGATAGCAATTAATTATTAATGATGATGATAGATAAGGTATCCCAGGATTTCATTGGATGGATTCGTCAGCAGTTGTGCTTCAACCGAAGTAGAGGGGGTGGTAACTCAAAGATGTGGTAATCGAAAATGGTAACGCGGAGGGAGTCCCTATCGGCAGTAGTGCCACCACGAGAAAATGGGTAATGCGCATTCTGTGTTCGACAAGAAAATCAAGAGCAATTCCTCGGAGCTTCAAGAGCGCAAGATAAGTATAGATACCCGGGACGGATACCCTTTAGAAAGTATATAGCGACGAAGAGAAAGAAATCCAAGGACCATCCTCGAGATCTCATAGGGATGACAATCGAGTTAGTTCGATTCAGCAAAAATTCCATCTCGCGGAAGTTGGTAGAGTAAAAAATTTCACGGGCCAAGAAATTCATCCTCTATACGTTTCATACGATCTTAGGAAATCGTCCTTCGTCACTGTAGATATAGGTTAGGGGCTAATACCCACATAAAAACCCTGGGATAAAATTGTGGTCGACAGGATTTGCCATGCCAGTAATATTATAAGAATCTAATCCCAAACAATGACACTTTCCATGAATCGTCCAAAGAACGAAGACTCTACTCTGGCTGTTTGACATCTGGCCGTGGGAGGCGATTTTCGCACGAGGATCCTCGTGACATTTTCCTGTCATCGGGTATGAATCCGCATGTACAGCATCCGTGCGGTCCATTACAATTTTTCGCGTCGTTCGATACGTGACTGGCGTGCGATTATTTTCCCCGTAAAATTGTTTATGGCTGTTCCGCGTTTGTTTGGTACGAGATCGATAAGCGTACTACAAGCTTCTTGCCGAGAAAATCAACTGTTGGGATTAATTTACGTAGCAAGAAAATAGCGAAGCGAGGAACGAGCAAGGCGCGCATTGATTAATGTCGTTGGAATGCGAGAAAGGGGGTAGAAGCGATCGTATTAGCGGGATAAGTGAAGGCGATAGCGAGTGACAAAAATTCACGAGACAACTTCGACGTCTCCTTATCAGTGCTGGGCATCGCGTCTCTAGCGAGTTACGACACGCGAGTGCATGCGCGCATAGGTGCATACACGACGTGTGTACATGTACACGGATCGCAGCTGGCAATTCGATTAGAAGCTAAGAAGTGGCGAGAGGGTAGACAATCCCGTTCTGGATGGTATCGGATGAATTGCGAGAGCTAGAGGACTGGTGAACGGGGGGGGGAGGGCGTTCGACCAATCAGGCGGTGCTAATTACGCGCAATTGTCCAGGAGATCAGGGATGCTGGCCCGTAACCCCGTAACGCGGCTTGTCGCAGCAGTAACAATAATTATCACATGCGCGTTAACGCACAGGCATGATTGCGGAATGGCAGATTGCAAGTGGGTATACTATGTATAGGTAACCGGTAAGCTCATACGTGCTATTTCCTGTAGATTCCATAGAGCCAGTTCGCGATGCTGGCGCATGTGGATGCACGTTTATATATCGTAGGACTATCTATTTGGTCGGTGCATCCGACGCATCTATGGTGGATGCATTCATTCATTCGTACGTATTCATTGGATTGGAAATCACTGGTGACTACTGGTTCAATGTTGGATTACATTCTGGTCCTCCTTTACCATTCCGTCGTTTCATCTTGTCGCCTTTGTCCAGCTTTGCGCAGCGTTGTAAACTAGCCTGCGGAGCTATCAATCAGGAATTTGGAAAGGACAGATGGATTATATTCCTCTCTCTCACTTTTGTTCTCTTGATGCATAATGCATCATTGACGAATGCACCAAATGGATTACCTACGTCTATATATGTTCTTAGGAGCTTTCAGAATTCCTCTTGGTCCTCGAGTCTAGGAGGAAGTTTCGTAGACGATGTGCATGGGGGGAAAGATGTCCGTTCATACCCATCGAAGTGTAAGAGCCGAACAGCATCCTCTTCCGCTTTCCGATAAACCAAATTCCTGAGGTTTTCTTACCTTGCACAGAGGAACACATAGATTAGGAGTTGCGAACGATCTATATTGTGCTTCCTAACACTCTATGGTTTCATCAAGTCTCTGTACTAATTTCGCATATGACTTTCCCTAGATTTTCGTAACTTCATAAAGGCTGAAGTGGATGCTACCCTTCACTACGTTTACCTTCAAGATCCATCCTCATGAAACAGACGAACCCACTGCATCAATGAGGTCTACAAGAGTTTCTTAAGTGGATAGAAATGCTGCCCAGGTGCGAAACACCAGCAGGTAAGTACACAATGACATTAAGTTCGTACATAGAACGGATTGGATCTGGTGCTCCCTAGCTTAAAGGTGCGTTTCTACGCACATTTCATATACTGCACTCGGACTATACTCAGCACTTGGAGACCCACGTCGTGTGAGATTGCTCGACACTTAATGGGACTTTAACCCCTGGCGTAGTCGCGGTCGGCGGGGCCGTTCCTCGGTGCGAAGCTGCCAGAGACTTCCGGTACAATTTTCCCATTGAGGAGTCCCGCTAGCCCATTAAAATTCCCCCTTGCGAACTCTCGCAAAGGACCGGCTGCTTTTACCGGATCGTTTCTCGCCGTTACTATGAATGGGGCTGAAAAGCGAAGCCTGTCGTCGCTCAAGCGTGGACCATGCAATTTATATCGTTTTCTTCAGGACACCCCGTAGGGTGTCAACCAAGGACCCTGTCCACCATTATTTTACTTTTACCTATAGCTTCGATCTGGATGGTCGGTCGCCGACGGTTTTCGAATTCAGGATTAGCTACCTCAGGGTTACGTCATGTGTGAGTGCACTGGTAACACCATCTTACTGTACTTTACTATCAGACTCACACTTTATCCTTGGGGATGTCGCTTTTCATTTTCTGTAAACTAAGTTATAGCGTGGAACCTTGTATCTTCTTTGCTACTCTATATCATCCTCACGACGGATGGGACTCTGGATGGTCTAGGATCTTCTTGCTGGTTCCTGCATTCGCTGTGACCTGACCTGACAAGGAATGTCTCTTGCGACCTTCAGCGAACGTCTCCGTATGGATCGCTCGATTTTACAATCAGAGATCACTGAATAGCAACGTCTCTCCAGGTCGCAAATTTTTGCCCCAAGTAACAGTCAGCATCAGCACTCTATTTTCCTTACGCCAAGTAAATAGAGCGATCCGCGAGTCCGTGTAACACGAGTTGAAAGGCCACGGGTAACTTGAGATGCACGTCGCAGCTGTCTGCGCTTACTGTGCAGATCAGACTCGGCTGGTCATTGCGTAAAACAGTGTGGAAGTGGGTACACAGTATATTCTCGAGTAATTAATAGCTGTAAGCGCTCGCCATTCGATCCTTGACACGCGGAACGGATTGGTACAAGTTTTTGCAGGTATACGGACCTTATTCCCTGCTATACTAATTGGTTCGGGATAGGTAGTTTATTAACGTCAGAAAGATCGCTTAGAAGAGTAATTTTCACGGAGTTGAGTGCATGTAATTAATAGTTTGAATAATGGCGAAAAAAATGTTTAAATTAATAAGGGCTTCTTATTTCTTAGCATTTTAAACTGGATACCCGTATAACTATGATCTGTATTAAGGATCCTGATTATTAAATTTATCCAAGCATATAGGAAAAATGACGGCGATATTCTTCCTGGGTTTAAGGATTGCAGTTCGGCCCAAGTCGTCGCGTGGCAAATAGTAGTTCATGCTGAAGAAATGGGTAACGTTGCGGGAGGTGAGCTCAACCGTCTCAGTGTGGGGTTGGTTGTTGCTAGATTTTGATAAATTAACCAGATGATTATGGAGTGGGTGTCCGTAACACGCACGAAACTGAGAACAGGGCGATTACTCTTTCGTTCAACTATGGATTAGGGTCTGGGCTAAGTTTCTTCAGCAGATTAGGCGAATATATGATATATGTATTCCAAAATCGCTATATTTCTTGCATCACCCGAAGGTAATTTGGGATAAAAAAAAGAGAATCAAAATAAAATAGGAATTCGATTATATAATATTACCCGAGTCAATGACGCGAGCAAATCTGACTAAAGTCCGAAGGCTATGATGTGATTTGGCAGACTTATTTTGTTTATCTTGCAAATTATAAATATTTAGCAAATATTCCTGTCGTCGTACGTCACCCTTTTTGAAGTAGAATACACTTTTGGCCAAGGAGCCACGTCGACGGGCACTGCGATGCGTGCTGTTCCTTCGAATAGTACGTAAGTATAAATGGCTAACGCACGGAGAGGCCCGGAGTCTTTGAAAGAGAAAATAAAAAATATACGATGGGTATAAATCGTAGTTTTAATGGGACGATAAGATAAAACAGTTTAAAATGTGTTCCATTCAGTGTCAATGAACTGCTATCGTATACAGGTTTCTAATTATATTATATAGATTCACAGTGAGTATACAGCACTTGGGATGACGCGTATCTTTTTTCAAACCTATCGTGAATTCCGGTCAGTGGAACGAGTTATTGAGTGATTCGTGAGTCGAGTTCGATTGCGTAGAATTGGAGTTTCCGTTAAGAAGGAGGACGCTCTCTTGCGTTACGTGCTTTTATTATTCATATCTTTTTTGTCCACCTAAGGAGAAACTGCTGTCGCAACACTCGTGTTAATATCAACGTGCCTTTCAGTCTTCAGTTACAAATTATACATTCGATAAGAGAAATATGTCGCTCAATGTATCTCTTAATCGGACATCGTCTCCTTGCGCTTCATTTTTTTCGTCTAATCATCTGACACTCCATTAAGACGAGAAAAAAAATTTTTAAATGACCCCCAGTGAACGTGTCGAAAATAGACCAAACCCGATGACCCCGCTTGACCTTTTTTCACTCCACTAAATAATTGTCCCAATTTTCGTTTCTGTTTTTATTTATTTTTTTTCAAATCTTTTCTTCGCACTCCTTATTGCACGTGTTATTATCGTTAATACTTTTTCAGTTGTATCAAGAAATTGAAATCAGCCGCGTTTTCAATGAAACTAACGGTCATCGCGGTAAATAAGATTGCGACACAATTTTCTCGTTCGAGCGACACCGCCATTCTACTGCTGCCACGAGAATACAATTGGGCGGGCAATTTATAATCGTTTCTGATTTCTCCGAAGTGAACATGCGTATAATAATGACGTCATGTTGAATCGAGATAAATCGAACGTTGCAACGATTGCATTTGACCTCCAGGTACAAGAGAGTAATATATTCTTCTATAAAAAAGCAGTACAATAAGCAAAGCTTGAGCTCGCGTTCTCGTGTAGCGACTTTGGTATTGGAATATCGATCATCAGTCCCAGCGACCGTGATAGGATTTACTGTTAAAGCAGCATCGTTAACGATATTCATGCAGGAATTTATTTCCAGCCTAAATCCAGTCACACTGGTTCTTGGACGGACAATTCCCTATGTCCCTTTTACAGATAAAACACATGTCGCCCAAGGACTCCGTTATTCACAGTCCTAATAAATACACTGGTTACATGGAAACTCGACGACTATTTATCGTCATTCAATAATTAACCGAGCCTCCATCGAGCCAATTGAATAATTTGTACCGAGTCTATTAATTTTACGGGAATTACACGAAAGTGCCGTATAACGTCACGCGTGAGAACATACGTGTACATAAGCAACACACATATATCTATTGGATACAGAAAATCCGAGGAGCTACCGAGCTGCATACGCCTTCAGGCCGATCCCTTATAGGACACGCTAATTGTTACATTTACCCGTGAACAATTACCAGGTTAAATTACATTCCCGGTAGCATGGCCGGCACTCGCTTGGGAGTCCCGTGGAGAATCTGTTGTCCGGATTCTGTACAAAGTTCCCTTGGTTTGGTATAGGAAGCAACGTCTAGGAGGTTACTGCCAGTTTCAGGTCATGCATACAAAACGTTCTAGTGGCTCGTGTGAGACGAGGTAACGTCATAAGCATAACCGAGATTCGGACTGTATCGAAAGAGAGAAAAAATTCAAAGCGTATTCCAGACACGGATTGTTCGGGTATTATACAAAGTAAATAGATATAACAAAGGGGCGTACGATTACCAACGACTTCTGCGGGTACTGGATAAATTTGCCAGTGTTGTCCAAGGAACAATGGCAATTAAAATATAATAATCGTAAATCCCTTGGCATTGTTCCCGAGTTAGATACATTTTCATATATCCTCTCTCTCTCTCTCTCTCTCTCTCTCTCTCTCATATCTTTTCCTGGTATTCCAAGCGGTCGCGTCGTTTCTTTTTATTCCTCGTGTCGTCGAGAGAGAAAGAGAGCGGCGAACAATTCGTTAATTAACGAGGAGAACACAAGTGCGGTCTACGGGACAAACGAGTAGGTACACCTCTGGGTGAATGTCGAGGTACGTCGAGTTCCATCGTCCACGGAAAAGGAAAACCGACACGGCGCCAGGGAGCAGCTCGGTCGTCCGTGTAGACAGGAAGGTCTCTCCCTTTTACCAATGCACTTCCTGGGTGTGCTGCACCATTGGTGCATTGCTCGGAGTGCATTGGCTTGTTGCACACGCTTGCATTACGTTATCTTGGTACGTAATAAGTGAACTTATCGTTTGTAGGTCGTGGATTCTGTCTTTACGCACATTCCGAACGTACCGACGCGTCTCACTGTCAAACGGTCAGTCAGTCAGTCAGTCAGTCAGTTGTGGATAAGTTGCATATATGCATTCGTGAAGAAAATACCAAATATATATATATATATATATACACTATACAACGAATTATAGTGGATATGAGGTATCGAGAGAGGCTTCCGTTACTTTCTTTCCTTTTTTATCTCTCTTAACTTTACTTTCTTTTTCTCACACGAGTGTCCCTGACGCCAAGGAGGATTTATAATCCTGCGGAGGAGTTTCGTGAGAAGTGGTCTTGCTGTCGCGCTACAATAGGGAGAGAAAGTACTTGCTGGAGTGACTTTACTGAAAATCGAAATAGCTCAGTGTCTATCACTCGGGGATTACGCAATGAATCCTTTACAAAGTGACGCATCGTATATGCTTCTACGTAGCAGCACGAGGCATAAATGAATAACCAGAGGTATTTTAGAACCTGGTGAATTTATTCGTCGAGCACATTGAAAAAGGAAGTTGGCAAGAATGTTAATATTAAATAAATGTTGGGTGCTGAGCAAAAAGTGTGGGAGGACATGATACGTGTAAATGGAGTACACATTTTTTGTATGGATTTCTGCAGGTGCTGTGTGACATGTACGATATATGTTATATCAGTTTGAATTTTACGTTTTCACTTGGATTGACGTGAATTATTGAAAAGTGTACCTCCTCCTGTTCAAAGGATGAGATGACCTCGTAGTAAAACTGCTCGGCCATGGAGAGATCGATCTTGAGAGAGGTACGATCGGTTTCATCCCTCTCGTCTTCCTTCTCTGCACCGTAATCCTTTATCACTATACTTCGACGAGACAGCATCTCGATTGCACTGTTTTTCACCAGCTCCATGTCGACGCGATCACAGTTTATCTTGGCAGAGACGAGAGGCTTCTGGATAGATGATGAATTTCTCGCTGCTTAACGACCTCAGATATATATATATATATATATATATATATATATATATACCTGGTACTTAATAATGACGTTCAAAAGACACTACGATACTTGGCCGACATTTTTGCGTAGTTTGGTCGCGACAGGGCGATGCACTTGAACATTTAAATATACACTCCCGTATGCACTTTCACAAAAGCCCGGATGCGTCTGGTGTCAGTCGAAGGAACAAGAATCCGTGTTCTTCGGTATAAATAATAAGGTATTAAAGGATATATTTTATATATATATATATATATATATGTATTTAGGTATAATCAATATATAATCCTACTACTTGTTTTTAAGTAACTTATCACAGCTGATTCACTTTTGGTTAACTTCCTTGGTTTCGCCTGGGCGTTATCACGCAAAAACTTTTCACTTATTTATCAGCACGTTCAATGGATTCCGTACGAGTTTAAATCCTTTGACATTCGGTACGATTGTCCTGTATCCAGGAAGCGCACGGGATTCGCACCGATCGGATAAGAAAGAACGTTTTCTCTTAAGCCGCTTCACGTTCAATAATATTCCTTTCTTCGGGTCCATCTAGATGTTGGATACGGGCGAATACCCATGGGTTCGACGAAATTCGTTTTTAATACACGCCATGAAGATTTTAAAGAAAAATTTTTCACAATCTCATCACGCATACTGATAACGATTACTGAATCTCCTACGAGCTTTCACTGATATCGGCTCATCCTGACTATGGTAACCACTTGGTACTCTCGCGACGGACTCTTGTCAAGAAAGCATGCCGCAGTGTTGCACGCACGTTGGCAAGCGAGAGTGAACTGAGTTCGAGTTGGAGTTTAAGTTGGAGTAAGCATAGAACGCGTATGGCAGCATGCACGCCTGACAGTGTCAACCTACACCAGCATTAGATAAGCCCTTCCACATAGTGCAGACACGTAGTAAAATCATTCCGCTACACTGTCCAGGTACAGGGTGGTTCGATAAAGAAGAGAGAGATAGGGCAAAAGGAAATGAGAAAGAATAAAAGAAAAACTGGAAACCGTCCAAAGAACGTATCCAAGGAGGTACTCTGGACGAGAAAAAAGTCATTGTCGAGAATAAAGGATGAAACTGAGAAATACGTTAATGTCCATTTCGAAATTGATATTTTTTATTTTTATTATTGTCTACGATTCGATATATATGTATCATGGAATAATGTTTTGATTTTTTGTACGACAGTGCTATTTATATATGGGATTCGAGGTACTTGGTTCGATGTGATCACAGAGTATGCACAGACTTTATGGGGATTTACAGACTACTGCTGCATGCGGTTATAAATGGCTTAGCAGACATTAGGAAGCCACACGTTCGGTCACACGATACACACGATTTTTACTAACGAATATTTGACACATGATATACGGTATTTCTCGGTATGATGAATAAGCACGGTTTTCAAATACTACGGCTGGATGCTAAAAGAAAGGTTTATCACGTATAAACGCAACAGCCCGTAAGGAATGGTAAGAAATGTGGTGCGAAAGGGCGTGCCAGTGCGACTCGTAAACTCATATCATCGAGTCTTGTGCGTGTAGCCACGGTAAATAATGATAAAGTATAAACCTGAAGAGCAATGCCGGGTACACCTTGCATTACTGTAATCGCTACGGAAATGTGAACGACGGAATGCGCGGGTATATTAAAACGAGGTGGCTAAAAATAGCTTTGCCAATCGATAAGGCGTTATTCGCAGATCGCTTTCGAGGCGTTATAGAACGCAGGAAAAATGAGTGAAGTGAGAGAGCGGGGGAGAGAGAGAGAGAGAGAAATCATGTATTGCAGCAGCTTATAAAATATTTTGAAAATTTGTATGGAACTTGAAAAATGCATATTGGACGAAATACGATTCCTGATGGACATTTGTTTATACGTATTCACATTTTTTTATTGTGTATATATTGGACGTAATAAAATCAATAGAAATTCGCAAAATGACATGACGAATTATGCTTGATGGGATAAGTACGGAAGGACGTTAATTAGATATGGCGACAACGGTGCATCAGCTGCCATGAATGGACTGTAATGTAATTAAGATTCCAACGGGTGGGTGTCTCAGCTCGGGAGCGGGCTTGGCACTACACAGTCATGGCCTTTGTCTCCCGACTGGTATGCATAAAAGACTGACTAGTACCAGTATATATGCTTCCAAAGGCACATATGTACCTTGTGTGAGTGTTCGGACCGAAATAACCCGGCGTACACTATAAAAAAAAATCTCGTCGTCCTGCCTTCCCTCTGCCTTCCATCGCTGTCTCTGCGTACACTTTACTACTTGGTTTTCTTTCTCATCGCTATATTTTACTCGCGCTCTTTCTCTCTCTCTCTCTCTGTCCTTTTATATCTTTATGGTTCACCGTTGTTCTCCATATCGTATCCCTGAACTTTGTCTACGCGATCACCATCTATTTTTCTTCACCGACCCCTCCTACCATTAAATTTTAAGTCAGTCGTTTTAAACGTCAAAATGATATGTGTATAGAAATTTTTGAAATTTATTTTAAAACTGTACGATATTAATCAGTCGAGCTACAGAGTCGCGTGGGTACAAATATTTTTTGGCATTAAAGTTTCCCACCACTTTACAAACCATATTCAAAGGCTTTTGTTCTGCATGTTTTATTTTCTCTCTTTTTTTTCTACAAAGCTCCATTTCAATAACGGCAGCACGAGTATCCGCGAAGTCTTTCACTTTAGGGGGGGGGGGGGGGGGGGGGGGTTTGTGTTTTTGTTTATTTACGACCTTTTTTTATGTTTCCCCATTGTGATCTGTTCTTTTCTTGGTTTTACGGAAAGCACAGAAGTCTATCTCCACGGTGTATAGGATATGAGAGGAGACGTCTGCCTTCCAGCTACGCTGAGGTAGATTCGCAGGAGGCTCTGTTAGTACATGCTGAAACGAATTGCGAAATGGTCGTTGAAAATGGGTCAAACGATTCAACCAGGCGAGTCTGTTATAATATACGGGGCCTGCAGTGTCGTTCGGTTTTCATCGAATACGCTGCTACAAGATATTCGCAATTTCATTCTACTCCATATACACGGCCCTTTGCCTTGATTTTATCGACACCCTATATTTTTTTTCACGAATACGATGAACGACGTCTGCGCACGTATCTCAAGAGATGCCACAATTCGAACACAGCTGATCCCGAGTGTCATTACGGCTGATTAAAGGAAGAAAGTCTTCGAAGAAATTTTCAATGAATAATGTATACAGTAGCCTGCTTTTATTTGGTGTCCGAGAAATGACGCTTCTTTTTTTCAGGGATAATGGATAAAAATAGAGGTCACTATATCGATGTTCATTGATGAGTCTGAGTATAGAGCTGGTGAAAGGTCAGGTAAAATAAAGGGGAAAATAATTTAAGAGTCAATCAATTAACAGGCATTAGATATAGCTACTAATGAATATTAATTCATCATTGTTTATTGTCCATGGAAATACTATGGTAATGTCTATATGGTACAAAGTACGCGAGAATGCAAAGATGCATTTTCATACCGTCGAATGGACACACCCGGTGCATCCAACTGGTTGTACTAACCATACTGAATATTTTACGTTAATGGGATAAAAACGTAGGATCACAGAGATGCCTTTGACTCGGATGCAAAGCGCAGTGCTTTCGATAGATAAAAAGAAAGTGGCACGAACGAACAACATGCATATTTGTTTATTCCTGTTGGTCTCAATAGCAATTAGAGTAATCTATTTTTTTCATGGCTATTTGCATATACGGTTACACAGTGCGTTTACTAAATATTGCAGAGACGGAGAGAGAAAAAATATCGGGGCACAGAGAGATTACAAAGATAGAAAACATATTTTAATGGCAGAAGTGCAAAGAACAGAGGCAACAAGAAAAGAAAGAAAATTTTTCATCATCTACTCTTAATCGATATAGCGCTGAAAATAAACTCTGGCTGTCAAACTAATTTGAAACGCTCTATAATGACTACGTTGTCTCGTCTTTCCATCATATGTTAATAGGGTAAACGGTTTCTATGCGTTGGCTGGCAGATGATTATACTTTTTCGTCGATGCTTGAAAGAAGCCACGAGCCAGCACGCTGCTCGTTTTACAGCAGATTTCAAGGTTAAACGATCGTTCGACCCAATGCCCAGCAATGAAACCACGTAATGAGTCGCAGCTCGTAGGAATTTCATAACTGAAATTAATCAGATTCACCAATAGCTATTATCATCGTTTTACTATGTGCTTGAAGAATAATGCTGTATGACGATGCGCGAAAGGTTTACGAATAAATATTATTTTTAGAGTACGACTTTGGAGCGCTTGATTTTGGGGTAACGTGCAATAAACTTTTACGATACATTTGATTGACTGGTATCGTTATTATGTGAGGTTAGGTTAGCTAATCATAGAATAATTGTTATTGGGCGAATATCTTTTTTGGTATGTATAAAAGAAAAAAATACTGTCTTTTTTTTAATTTTGAAAATTTGTCACGCTCTGTCACATTTTTTAATTTTATATTAAGGACACGGGCAGGGTATATCATTTTTATTAGTTACACCATTGTTTTCGACTATGATATCGATTCACCGTAGAATGAAAATCTCACGAACGGTAGCCAGAACGTGAGGAGAACCCGAGTCTCCGTGAGTCACGCTAATCACGATTCACGTACACGATTTCAGGTTCGATCTTTATGCTGGATCGAGAGTTTCGCGTGTTTCCAAGGAGATGCACGTCCCGTGACGTTGTAGAATATCGACTGAGCAACGTGGGCGTATGGCGAACCGGTAGCGACGGAAACGAGATTCTTCTTAGGCTCCGTTCACAGGAGAAGAGAATCGCAGCAGAGAGGAATACAAAAGAGCTATGGATTACACAGTAGAAAATCACGGGTCCATTATCAGGCATACGAAAATAAAGAGAGATGTACGAAAAAAAAAAAAAAAAACGGAAAATAAATTAAACATATTTTAAGCCAATGCTAATTAGTCACCGAGCTTAAGGTCTTTGGATAAAAAAACCTAAAGATACATATGTACGTGGTTAGAATATATTTAAAGAAAAAAAAAATAAGATTGCCATAGAATTAAATCTTTTCTCTCTAAAGATGAATCAAGGATCCGTATGAACCGATCTTCATGCTGATCCTATTTCTCTATCCACAAGCCTGGTACATCTGTATTTCACTTTCTTCGCGATGTGCCCTGTATAGGTTTTCAAGACGAAGGACACGACAGAAACCATTCGAAATCCCTAAGCCGCCTTTGTAGTCTCACTGAAAAAAAGAGAGAAGAACGTGACACGGATCTAGTTCTTGGAATTATGGGGTTCTAAGGTTGGCAGACCGGTCCGGTATTTATCGGGACGATCAAGAGTGCGTTCTGAGATCGTGTGCCGGACATCGTCCACAAGAGGACCGGCATAGCCGCTGATTTATTTATTCAACTAGGCTAATGACAGCTGAGATAGCAGATAAATCCTCGAAGGAGAAGCCATGGCTGGAGTTTTGTTTTCCGTCTGGCGAAGGCGTCGACCAAGAGGCAGCCGACGGGCTCGTGGGCACACGAAGGATAACCCTTAGAGACGAAGCAGAAACTTCAAACAAAATGTAACTGGGTGTAACGAAATATATATGGGGCGAGGGTAGCGCGTTTCGCAATGTTAAAAGTAAAATAAAAATTAGGTGAAAACGAAAGAAGGCAATAAAATTGCTTTTGGACACGTATCAATGGCTAGGAGTTCAAGTTACGATCGGTTTGGAATGCTTGGTGCGGCCTGATCTTCAACCTCAAGAGGCGTGCAACGAGGCTCGCACGTCACTCTGACACGTCCTGTTCAATTACTTAGCCCAGAAACATAATGTAAATTTAGCCCCGTTATGGCTATATATAGTTGCGCAATGTCGATATATATAACGGATAACTCATGTATAATGTACGAGGTTGGACCCGCCGACATACAGTACAATACAATACAACATTACAATATCATTGAGTTCCCTACTCGAGTTTCCCTAGATTCTAGGGATTTCGCGCGCGACTTCCTGAATTATTTACACGGGATTTATACGCGTCTGACACTTTAACGCGCTTTAATTTGTATCCAATCGAATAGCTGCACTGATACCTATGCAGTTAAGTGCATGCGTATATACAGATATACAAAATGCCAGACGCCTCAGGTACCAAGAACCTCTGGAACAGTAAGACTTTTACTTTCGCGGGACTGGTTCCACATACGAGCACAAATGCTGCTTATCCGGTTATCAGAGCCGTAAAGATACGAAGAAGCATCGTGCTTGGGGAATAATCCCATGAGATTATACCTACGTAGACACTTTAAAAAGGTTAAGTGCAAAAGAGCAAAAGTTCAAATGGAAACTCTCAAGGATAATATTGCATAAGAAAATTTTTAATGAGAAAAAAAAAATTTGAGAAGTGGTTTATAATATAGATGTAATGTTACGTACAAATATTTTCATGCCCAGTTGTGTAGTTAGTATTTATGTACAAAGATAATTTAATGCATTGTTAAACTTGAGGGAGGTATTAAATTAAGGGAAGTGGTAATTTCACATGAGTAACCCTCGTGTAAGTGCCCGTTTCCGATCATAGTTTTAATTTAAATTAGCTTTAACTTTCCCACTGGCACTACGCGAATTACTCAATAGGTTCAACGCCTGCTTTCAACGAGTCAACTTCAATGCAATTCTGACCCCTGGGTACCTGCATTCCCGCCGTTTGATGCGCCCGACGGAAAGCGCCGTGCAATTACAACTAATGCGCGCGGACGCCTGTAAGCGCGCGTCGTGAAAAAGAAACGGATTAGAAGCGACTGGAGGACGAGAGAAGAGAATGCAAAAAAAGAAAAATGAATCCAAACGTAATTGCTGATATTAGAGGCGTCGGACGGCTCTAGCGGGGTTAAAGGTTGGAACGTAACGAGGGATTATCATTCGTCAGTGTGGATATTCGCTTTTATTTTTTTTTCCTGATCTTTTTCCTTTTCTCTTTTCCCCAACAAATTATTGACCACTTATATTTTTCTTCCACGGTACTTATGCCTTTTGTACCGTTTACATTGCTTTGATCTTACGCATATACAGGTATTCTAAGTATCCTCGACGAAGATCTATTACGAGTAAGGTAAAGCACGGTAGAGAAGTTCTTTTCTGTTAATGATTTTCGTATTTCTCCTTTAATCTCAGAGCGAGAAAGCTGGAAATGACTGAAGCGTGTATTAGCCGTCAATAGAACGCGGGTTTCTCAGATTCTGGAATCGTTGGTTTTAGCTCCTTCCATAGGTTTACGGTTTGCCGGGTACAAATTTGCTCAGTAATTAACCAATTAGTGGCTCGCCGCTAATTGACTGATTAAGTACCTCCTCGTTGGGATTTAGATTGATACTGATGCCACCGTCAGGCACATTAACGTCCCTAGAAAGGTTCGCGCAACGAAAACACATATGCGTTCCCATGTATATATGTATATATATATATATATATATATATATATCGATTATCTATTAGTTAGTGAAAATTATTTTTCCCCGCGAAATATGCAATATATTAGTGTTAATATTTTTGAAAATTTCAACCCGACAGCTAGTATGGGCCATCTGTATACATTGTCTGGTTCGTGTTCCTAAGTCATCAAGTCATTACGTTGTATATACAGATATACCTATATCCATCTTCTCCATTCCCTCTATCCATTTTAATATATACGTACCCACATATAGTCATAGCGAATAATACGAAAGATAATCCAATGGTCAGACTAATAATTCGAAAGATGGTGTTTGAGTTTGTACAATCTGCTGAATACTCTGTACGGATTCATTCGGTTTGGCTCGTCCTCTATACGGCATACGGAGAAGTAGCGGAGCCAGGTACATTCCTCTGATTGGCGTAGCCAGCCTGCTGCCTTCCTGCTTTGCATACCTAACTACGTGGCTCCGTGGGTCCATCGCATTGGCTTTTAGTCAGAGATACTTCATTTTGAATATCAAGTTGTAATCAAGTAATACTTATCTTTGTTAAAGGGTTAGATCCTGAGAGACAAAAAAATTAACAAAAAGGTATGTCGAACTCGTGCTCGACGATTAGCGTAGTTTCCGGCTAATAAAGCCTGAAAGCTTGAAGTCTTCTTGTGCTTTGACAGACGTGAAGATAAAAGACGTTCGACAGTACGTACGGACAAAAACAACACTCGGGTCTACTGCACTTGTTTATCCCGTGGTAAAAAGAGACGATCTATTCTTAACGTTACAGCTGGTCACGATGGTTACTTCGAATTAGATATATCTAGATCGGTATAGATGAGACTAAAGACGACGTCGTTTTATATAGAATATTTCTGAGGTTGCTCGTTGCACGAGCTGATAGGGAGTTTTTAATTAGGGTCGCGATGGAATAACGATATGGGTTAATGCGAAATGTGTTGATCGCAATTATTATGGCGTCCATGACTGATAACTTAAGGGTCGATGAGTTCGTATACGTGTATAGAGGCATTTAAAAGTTAAATTGTGTTTTACTCATAAATTATGTATTCGTGAAAACTTCACTGATTACACGGTAACTTTGATATCCAGTAACTTTTTGCTGTTGTGGGCGATTGGTATCAGTGATTGTATTAATCGATGCAACTATTGGTTTCTTATAATTAATTTTTACGTAGAAATTGATTAGGCGTTATCAGCTGTAAGGATACTTATCGACTGTCCAACGAAGTAGTCGAGTAATATTTAGTAACGATGGTCATTACCATTTTGCATCGGCGAACAGAAAAAAATTGTAAGGAAACTTCCGGGCACTTCTTGCACGAATAACGTTACTTTACTTCTAATTAAGGAATAAGACGAAGAAAAAAAAAAAAAGGAAAAATCACTTTACCTTTCTCGGTATCTAGGAAGTCGGTACTGCGGTAAGTACTCTAACGAAATAGGATCTCTATTAATTAGTAGATACTATAAGAGGTCTGTGGAGAATTAAATTTTTTGTTAAATATAATTTACCATTTTTCTCGTAAATGAATCACTGGATTAAAATTGTCCCTAATTAAGATATAAGTCTCTGTGGATTTGCGAAAAAAAAATACATAGCGACATAAACCCTCTATCTGTCTTCTATAACGTGGAACTTTTTTATTCGTGAATACACAACTTGGGTACTCGGATTTCTATGATGTTAAAATAACGATTAAAATACAGTGAAATAAATTCTCAATGATCAAACTGTTCTGACTGACTGATCACAGCCTCAAGGCTTAAATACCAATAACCCCACTGAACAGTGATGCATTCAAGTTACTGGTCAGCCATAAATATTTTACATAGATTAGTACGCAAGGAAGTAATCCGTGGTTCGTTATACAACGTAGTGGAAGACGCCTCGCGGTGACCAAGATGCAATCGTAAACTGGCTTACGAGAGTGTGTACAGAGCATTAAAAAAATGAAGAGAATCATGGTACATTCCACCCACGTTGTAGCATTAAAACCATACTGCATCTTCGTATCTTTGAACGTATCAGTGAAATGTTTAACGTGTCTTCACATATGCTATTCAAATATATACACACACACACATATATATATATAATCAGGATAGCAATACTCATCTAGAGTTCCTTTCATCGAAGTGAGGAACTAGGTCGCACCGCGTTGAGATACCGTCGAATTGGACTACCCTTCAGGTTCACCAGGTACAGAATTAAGCACGCTCTATTGTGGAAGAAAAAAAAGGGGTGCAACCAGGCACTTTCTTTCTTTCTTTCTTCCTTTCTCCGTCGAGGCTCATTCCGTGCATGATATCCAACGTGGTTGATACTAACCGATTACTCCCTTTCATGGTGAATAAAAGCAACAACCCTCGAGTAACATCCCAGCAACGCAGCCAGTACATACAGGAAGTGCAATTGTAGATGATATCTACAATGTTTTTTTTTTCACGTATGACGTACGTAAGCTTCTTTTTGTTGGTCAATAACATAGGAGGACTACACGTGTCACTGGCCAATCAATCATGGCGGCCATAAGTGAGTCAAGTCTTAAGCAGCTAACCACGACACGCTCCACTCGATCAGCCAGAAATGTATTTTTCCTTTAACTACGACCCCCATGGCGATCGTCCCTAACTTCCGTTCTAGCTCCTATATATATATATATATATATATGAGCACGTCCGAGGAGGCTCGTACAAGGGTAGACGGCTACACCCTCTAGGGCACAAAACCCGTTTCGACAAATGGAACGGCGGAGCGATAGAGAAAATTGCACAGGCAATAATAAAGTGATAGGGCGAAATCGAGACTGATACCCTTTGCAGCCTCTAGTGGTCCTCTGGCAATACACTTAATAATGCCGAATATATGTTATTACCAGAGGAATTGACTAGGACGTTGAGAATTTCGGCCAAGATGAAAATACTCGGGGGGAATTAAATGGCGGGAATTTTGAATAGTTGGAATTTTTTTAAACCATCTGTCAAATTGAAATATTTTTTTTTTTCTATGGAACCACGCTTGTACATTTATGATTTGTCAATTCGGGGTACGTTAATGTTCACTTTAAGGATTTATACAGTGTGTGATGAAGTGTGTCAAATATTACGTGTCAATATAAAATATCAGATACTTACGTTTGTAGTGTCGTCGAGTTTTCGCTTCCACGCATCGCTACGTTCGATCAGCGCGTTCCATTGCTCCGACAGTTTGTTCACTTCTCTGCGGATGCTGCGGGTCAATTCTCGCGCCTGTTCCTCGGTGCTTCTATAACCCCTCGAGTCGCCGTCGAGTTCTCTGCCGGCTGTAACGTTGAGAAATGTCAAAGCGGGTTAGATTGCTGACAAGAGGAGGTCATCGATCATGCGTTTCCTACATGTCGGAGAATTTTAATGGCGATATACTCGGTATATACAGGGTGTATTACAACTATCTGATAAGTATATAGTGTGATAGAGGAGATCGTGCTGAGCAAAATGGTTGGGTGCAAAAGTTTCTACGACAAAAATTAACCGAGCTATTAACGATCAAAGTTGACCAATCACAGACGAGCAATAGCCGCATAGAATTTTACATAGCGATAATCTGATGGAAATAGGTCGGTTCATTTTTGTCGTACAAACTTTTGCACCCAACCATTTTGCTCAGCATGATCTCCTCTATCGCGCTGTATACTTATCATCAGATAGTTGCGATACACCCTGTATAGATGCTATGGTTTTTATGTCGTGGAAGTATGACGACGGGAAAACAAAAGACAGGTTCGATGATGAAAACCGTTGTAACGGAGTATATATATACTGAGTCGATGTTTACGCGACAAGTATCAAGCGCCTATCATCGATCCTTTCAAGTCGAGCATTTCTGATTTGAGTAAGTGACGAATGACAATGCAATCATTCCGTTTCTAGCAAGTGCATCGAACGCTAGAGTAGAAAGAGATACGAGGGTTTGCGGTTAGAAGTGTACGCCCACCACCATAAACATAAATCAATATAACATGAGGCAGATACGATAGCCGCCAGGTTGGTAGGTGTTATCAGTGCTAAACATACGTGGAAAAAATAATGTCCGTCGTGATACGATACGTGATTCATTGGACAATTAATTCCCTGCGATAGGCATTCCAAAGCGGATAGCGATGGGTTTCAAATTGAGTTTGAATTTTCGGAATTCGTTATCAGGTGGTTTTGGGTCTTTTTTTTTAAAGAAAATATTTCCATTAAAAATTCTTTTTGGAATTCTTTGGCATTAAAGACCGCGCGTGTAACATGAAAAATTGTAATATAATTTTTTTCACGCTAATTTTTTTTATTTTGGATTATATTTTAAAGCAGGAAAAAACGCCGATAACCGGCTACCTTTTCTACCGAGTGGATTCTGATCCCGTGGAGAGAGCCAAATTATTTGGACCGAATTGAATTAGGTGGGCGTGCTCCTCGTCGGTAAGCTATCTATTCAACAGTTGCTGCTCTGCTCGCTAGTCACGTCCATCAGGAGTTTCTCTCCGGTTGAGGTTTTCGTGCAAACGCGTAACACCGGCTTGCCTGTGACATTTGCCACTGTGCGTATCTCGCGTTGCAATTTCGACAATCGCCGATAATCATTTGATAGAAAATGCATGACATTTTTTATCGTGTTCATCAGACTTTTAAATTCAGTATACGGTCAGGTATTACTGTTTTTAAAACACGTAAATGCATTTATGTTTAACGTTATTAAGAGTAACATACAGGAATATGAATGGAGGAGCAAATAATAAAATTTCATTAGTTAAGATAATTAATGAATCAATTATTGGCAGTTTTCAGAGATTATTTTTAATAAAGAATTAATTAGTGATATTATCTGCTAATATACGGGTAATTTAATTTCTAGTATAGCCTTTAGCAAGTGAATGCTATACCCTGCCGTATGATGACCATCCAACGCTTGAGTATAACTGGTTGTCGGCGTTCAGGGGCTCTGGGTATTACACTATTGCGTTAAAGTATAATGAGACAGTCTCCCGTATGTGCCAATTATTTTGAGTATTACAGCACAGTGCCATGACAGAGAAAATAAAATATAAATAAGTAGAACATATGTATAATACGTGAGTATAATTTTGTTGGAATAACTCAATTTTCCATATACTTTGCAACGATAATTATATTTAATGGGACAGCTATCAAATATATCATGAACCGTATGGAGATACAGTGAATTAAATTATACTGAAAGAGGATTAACGAGAAAAATATGAAAACTGTCATTGAATAACCAAAAATTTTCAATGTGCCTATACTGATTTCCCTGTATAATAATTGTATTATCAGTAAAGTACAATTATCAAGTCAGCGACATATTCAGTATTAACAGTCTCAGTTACAATTTGAAAATTGCTTATGACTTTAGAAAATTACTGTTGTACTTTCGTCCTAGTATTAAAACTCCAAGTAAGATTATTTCGCGAGGTAGGAATGACTAACTTTTTAGAACCAACAACTTCGGGAAAAGAAGCCCGAGGGTATCTGAATCAAGCTACTATAGAAGATACAATAGACAGTCAAGCAATACTTTTTGTACTAATTAATTTTGCAGTCTCCATTCAAGTTTTAAGAATTCCAAATGAATATTTATCAAGGAGGTTAAATTTCGTGCCATGAAACTAAATGTCCTGTAGTTCGCGTTAAAAGTCTCCCTCAGAATTTTGAGGTTCAGTTACCACCTTGTAGGACTTAAGTGACTCAGTATTCAACTAATCGTAAGTGGCCTAAGGAGGACTGGTAGGGTTACCGGAAACGTAATACTTTCCCTAGGGATACCCTCTCGAGTCCTGGAGTCCTTGACTCCTCGAGTCCTTTACAGGAGTGTTCCTCTTATTATATATCTATGTATATACTATCCTTGGGTATGTCTGCTCCAATTGAACGTGAATAGTAACCTTCATTTTACGACTATAGGATAAGTGGAAGGATCGCCTTGACTGTCACTGCTCGAAAACAATGGAGCAATCAATAAACGATATAGGTATACATTGTAATAGATTTTCGATTTAATTGCAATCTTTGAGCTTTAACTTATGTGGCTTGAAATTTATGTGAAAATAATTAAATTATTCTTTGAAGTAGAACAACGGTTGTTTTGTTTTATTCAAAATATACTGTGACGTCATTTTTTAATTCACGGTCACAAGACGACTCCAGCTGTCGTTTCGGGAAACGTTTACGCTTTTTGGTTCACTTTGAGTCGCCACTATGTTCTACGCTCTTGGATTTTACGCGATTCCTAAAATCGACGTTTTCGGTTCCGTTTTTCGATTCTACGCGACTTCAAAAATCCATAGGATTCGTTATGCTATCGTTCGTTCCGATAGGTTCCGTCAGAGCTCTCGTTTTGGCAGAATTGAGATTGTTCCCATTCAACTCCCAGGACATTCCAGCTCACCAGTTCCCGATGAAATAAGAATTGGCTGGCGCCCGCCTGGCATGCGGATGAATGGACGAAGGGTGGACGGCCGAAGATCGCATAGATCAGCTCTCAAATTCCGGTTACTGGTGTCGAGTTAAGAAAATACGTCACAATATATTATATATTCCAATGCATTGATTTTAAAACCCTTTTCTCACCCTTCTTCTACGAAGGTCGAGTATTGAAATTGTCTTAATATCCGTTCTAGGCCGTAAAAATTACCAAAATGAAATATTCAAACAGTGACTGTCGTTTTACGGCGGGGTTGTTGCGTTGCTGCGGATAGGAAGCTGCGCGAAAAAGCATGACAATAATAAATGAGGCTTGTCAGGGTGGCTGAAGTATCCGAAGGGATTAGGTCGAAAAACTTTGTGTACTTCGCGGACCAGCCTCACTACTTGCTGGCTGACATCACAAATCCGTCGAGCATTTAATTAACGTGAAAAATTGTTGCGAAAGGGATCCAAAGGTATGCGGGGATAGAGAGATAGCGAGTGGGCAGAAGGCAGGATAGAGTAACAGAGGAGGAGGGGGATGGAGGGGGTTGGGGAACAAAAAAAAAGGAATAACGGTTCAGGAGAAACGCGAGCCTAACTAATGGAGTGAACTGTCGAAATAACTTTTATTTTTCGCAGCTTCGCGTAATCTCGGCTCGCTAAAGAGATCTATCTAGGGATTTCGCCTGCACCGCCATACACCCTCCTTATACTTATCCGACAACTTTTTGACCCTTAGCGAAGGTAACAGCAGCGGATTCGGAAACTTTGACTTTTAGGCGTGCTTTGCAGAAAGTGAGATAACTTTTTTGATATATCGGGAAAGAACATGGGGTATATCTTACCTTCTGAGTCGGAAGTGTCCGAAAGAGGTGGTTCGTTGGCAATGTATTGGCGACCACTTAGTAAATTATTTTCAACGACTGGTCGTTTGTCTTCAAGCTGTCTTCTGAAGCCGCGATGATCGTCCTGAAAATCAAGGAGAAATATATATTTTTGTATGACGATTATACATATATTTTAAGAATCAAAAATAAAATGTATCATCGCGATAGGGCTGTACACGTTTATAAAGAATATATATTCTGCGCGCAGAAAATTAAAGCTGTTCGAAATATTTTTGGAATGTGGATGCGTCTCACGTTAAGGGGTACTTTTACAGAATCGTCCCCTTTAAATCCTCAATACATTCCCAGGAGTTGCTAAAGTGTTGCTACAGCGAGCCGCAATGATACTTGAGGTAGATACGTTAGAGAGATATGTATGCCGTAATGGCGTTCTGCGTAGAGGACATAAGATGAGGTAGGTAATTTAGAATTAGCATGTGGCGGCATGTGCATCCATAATTAAATTTGGCGAAGCAGCAGTGCAAGAAAACTAGCGACATGCAAGCCTCTAGTGGGTAAACCCACTTTTGCAATATTGCACGCTTCGTGGTGAGATGTCTTAACAAAATTGGCTAGGTTCTCCTTCTTGCTTTCCTTCTGTTTCTCGACTCCGTGAGACAGCACCAAATACATGGAACCTAGCTGAACGTAGAATGTTATCGTTAAAAAAAAAGAATCAGTACAAAATTATTTATAAAAAAAAAAATTAAGAACGTTCTATTTAAAATTATCCATTTTAGCCAGAAATTTCGTATTCTCAAATATGCTTATTTACGGTTACTGCAAGAAGATAAGGAAAGGGAACAAAAATAGTGAAATAAAAAAAAATCAATTTTTCGTCGTGTGCCTCCCTTAATATCTGACACGCTCGTAGCACCGTCGGTTAGTCAAAGTGCGGGAATCGTATGCCGTATCAAATGGCTTTTAAACTCCTGAACCACCAAAACAGACCCCAGCGTCGCGACGTGGCTTTTACTTAACGCTTCCCCCCAACCCCGCGATGTCATTATCGCACCAGTATTATTCCTCAAGCAGCACTCCCGATAATGTCGCAGTCCTCTGAGTAAAGGAAGTCCCGAAACTCGTCGTTTCTCTTAGGAGCCAAGAAACAGGATTGAAAGTATAAGCAGTGGGCATATACCGTATACCCAGGGAGATTTCTCTGACGTTAACTCATTGTTTCGCCAGTAAGTATTCACCCTCTGCCACGCCATGTATACCAAAGTCCTTCGGTAGAAATTGATTCGCATTTTCAGCCATTGAGTAAGATTTACAACACCAATGTCACCCTGTATAACAGATGTTGCCAGTGACTACCCTTTCTCGTATACAAAAATAAAAAAAAATCCCTTCTATTTTACATGTATGCACAGTAGGTTACTTATTTTAAAAAATCCACAACGCTTGAGTGAACTTCAACCCGAATCCATGTAATTTTCTGCCATTCAAAATGGCACCTGTGACGTTAAGTAAATGTTTCCGACAGCATCCCTTATAAAGACAGAATTCCACAAGATACGAAATGGACCCTCGCAGATTCGTGAATTTTCATACAAGCTCAGGGGATGAAATCCACACCCTCTCCGGTTATATTCATTAGCGTAACAGCTGTTCGGTAAAGCACCTGCTGCCGCTTACCGAGCTATACGTATTTGTCCATAGAGGATACAGCCCGTTTCAATTATGCACGATTATGCGTAAACGTATAATGGCCGTCCTGGAGAATGGCCGAAGCCATTTTCTCAAATTCACCCCGGTGCATCAAACTATGCCAAAATGCCTGGCGCTGTTAATGACGATCGAGCATTATATCTATAGGCCAATATACGTGTACAATTTCTTGATTGTTACGTAACAATGCATACGAGGTCTGTTTAGCTGTTTCATCGCTATCCGGTCCAAGCTATATCATCAATAACTCCAAATACGGAAGCTGATCATAACTAACCTACACCTCACGATGACATTGATGATCTACAACATAGTCCTCCTTATCTCTGACGTGCACTCGGGATTATTACGTGGGGCTGATGTATGCATATACAAGCCACGTGCACGTGGCTAATCAGGATTAGTACACACGACAAGCCGTCAATCTTTGAACGTCAGGATGTCAGTGATGCTCGCATCTGGGAGACTGAATCTATTATACCATTGATAACAGGTGTACCGATATACCATCGGTGTGATAGGAGTCGGGAAAAGCCGCGTTTGCAATGTGTCAATGGACACTGCTGGATCATAGCTGAATTTACGTGTGCATTATAGCCGCCTTATAGGAGGAGTGTATGTGTCGGTTAAAGTAAATCGAATTTTTACGTGAATTGCCTAAAGTAAATTGACCCGGCCCGGGCCATTTGGCGAACCTTCGTAAATCACGTCGGACTATCGTCGTTTCGGAGAAGGTTTAATCTCTTCGTCAGATTCGTTATACCTTCGTCCATCCTCTGGAGCTCAGGCAGTGTTTTCAAGAAACGACGAGGGATCGCTAATAGTCAGGGTATCAAATGGACGTTAATTCCCAGAGATATTAGGGTTGCGGTAGAAGGTGGACAGGAGGATGCCGATCGATAAGGAATATGTGTTTAAAGAATACCTCCTGACATATTTATTCGTAATTTTATATATATAACAAAAAATTTATTGAATTTCAATTAAAAATTTTACCAACCTGCTGTTTCTGCAGAGCCGCAATGTCCCCGCAAACGGGTCCTAATCCTGTTAATTCCGTATCCTTTCTGATAACCCATTCTATGAGTTCTCGTAGGGACAGCAAAAGAGCGTTCCAGTGTTCCGTGTTGCTTTCCAGTCGATTTCTGGAAAAAAAAATAATAATTTGAAATTACTTTATCAAGTGCGACTGTCAGTACGCGGAATAGCACTAATGAATGAAAGGGATCCGTATTCGACAGGCGAAATATAATTTCAATCACAATAACGTCACGAGGTGATAAAGCCTTTAGTACCCTATAAAGTGAGAAATGTGTATATATCTATATACGAGAAGAATATAAACGTGATGCGTTTACGTCAGGTCGTATTTACATTTTGCGCTTACGCTTTGCATCTTGATGCGGCTTGGAGGGATGCTGGCTCCGTTGAGATTCTGTACGGGGCTAAGGGAGCATTCTGGGTCAGAAGGGATAGCTGTTGGGTTTTAGATTTATATTTCCACATTGTTGTACTGCACCGCAGAGCCGTTATTCTGGCAGGTGACGTCATATCGCCAAGAAACAGACTAAGAATATATTAAGGTTATTGTTGCGTCGATGAAAATCTTGAGGAATTCTAAGGGAGCGCGCGTATTTTTGAGAGGATTTTCTGAAGCGTATTTTGCATATCTGCGGGTTTGCAAAAAAACGCATAGATGTTATAGATGCATAGAGAGAAGCCGCGTCCGTAAGAGCTGCAGTCACTCATAGCCTCAACGCGTTATATAATATGTCACTGGATGAAACTTTTCGTACTTTAGGTTGGTCCGCACATACAAGTACGTCTTCGTGTACGTTCATATTTATTCGTTTGCTAATATATTTTAAAAATTTTTGGCGTCTCACGAATTCACCTTTTTTATTTTTATTCGAAAGTTCCAAAAATTTAATGGATTAAAAAATTCTATCTTTTTGTAGCAAGTATTTGTTCGCAGTGTTGTACAATACAATCGCATGGGTAATTAGGTTTGATCGCATTGCGGGGACTGTTTGAACTTGTACGATCAGCAAGACAAAATAATAGGAAGGAAAAACTTAATTGGAAACGCTCGACTCGACTAGAGTTCTACCAGTAGGAAAGTTTTGATTACGTGGAATTGCTGGTATGCCCGCGACCGGAGATTAAGGATAATTAAAATACCAGGACAAAACCGCGAAACAGAAGATACTAAGGAAAGTAAGCACAGCTATGGCAGCATCTATTTTACGGGGATTAAGTGTAATTAAATACGAATTTAATCGATTTTGACTTGAGCTACTTAAAGCACAGTTCTTAATCAAACTAATTCAATCGTCATTAATACTGCACTCGAGTATCTAAAAATCATATCTAGACCCTAATATTATCTCCATTTATCGTTTTTGTCATTTAACTTTTTTCTCACATTTTTACACTCTCTCGATTTCACCACGAATATTCTTATTCTCGCGTTCAGTTTCTCATCCGACAACGTCCCACTTGTGATTTGCCACTTGGCGCGACTCCTCCGGCATTCCCTGGCGGGGGTCTCTTTCATAAACGTAATAAACCCTGCAAATGGAATTACTACGGCGCGCTATATAACTCAACCCCGGCACAATTTACCAGCACAATCCCAATCCAAACAAGCGCGGACGAAAACCGTCTAAACTTCAACCCATAAACAACGAGACTATTAGCGGCGAGAACGCTGCACTCTACGACTTCAGGCTTGGATATCAAATGGTTTAGCCAGAGTGTGCAAGTAGCCCAGAACCATTGGATTCAGTGAGCTTGCACGTTAGTCGACTTTGTTATGTTACGCCGAGCCAACAGTATCGTTACGTTAACTATGACGACTTCCGTATGTTCTATACGTCCAAAGGAAAATCCGCGGGAAACGCATTGACGTTCGAAAACCGTTTCGTCGTCGTCAAACACTTCGCAGCGGTACGTGTCTTGTATACGCCAAGGACGGGAATTGTAAAAAGATTTGTAAGAGACGATCTAACTTTTTCAATCCTTCTCTCTTGGGATTCACAATGGCTTTGCCATGCCAGTAGGTACCAACAAGACGACTATACTCGCTGTACGTCTTACCGGAAATCGTTTACCGGCATTTTAGGAGCAGAGCAAAATCGTATACTAAATCTGCCTTGACAAGAAATCTTTAGTAGTACGTTGATGGATGGCTGAAGTAGTAAGTTGGAGTTAGTCAAGTATATACTTTATCACTGAATATATACATACATATATATATATATATATATTGTTTTTGATATCGAAACGGTACTATTCATCATTCAGGCAATTTTAGCTGTCGCCAGATTAACTAAGATGCTGCAGTGACCCACTGAACTAACTTTAGATTCGCAGACTGACAATCTCCAGCTCTTTTGTTCCAGCTGATACCTCATTTCCCAGCTACCACTTTGATTGTCACATCGTCTTCCTACGTTCCTTTCGCGTTTTCTCACCTTCTCTTCTCTGCGTCATCAACTTTTGTCTTCCACTGGCACAATACCAGTCTCGTTATCAAACTACCATTTCCGTCAGGATTCCGTCCTTTAAGCCACCTGTGTCTTTCACGCCGTCTCTCTTTTTTCCATTCCCATTCTCTCTCGCGTTCGCCTTTCATCTCATGCTCCACATACTTTCTTCCGTCAAACAATCTTATACTCAACCACCCTCTGAACTTGTCTTCCGGAAATTAGAAATTTCTGGGGAACTAAGTTACCGGGGCCAAAGCATGTACTGCGCCTCGATACGACATGGGTGTCGACTTTCCGATTCAGACATCGTTAAAATTATTGTCGATCGCCGTTGTCATTGACAACGAAATGTTTTCTTGGATCGCGGCCAGGATCCTACTGAACTTATGATCACTGATTTATGGATCTATGTGGATTTTTCGAAATATTCTTTTACTACGTGTTTGCTTAACGGTGAATCTTGGAGTAACTGAGCTAACCGGATGTCGCATCTGGTTCGATGGGATTTGCAATACCTGGGAGCATATAATGGAATGTATAAACATGGAATACATACATTATTAGAAGGGAAACCTTGGCACATAACTCGCTGCGTGTGCCACGTGTACTAAACTGCGGAATGGGTTCCTATGGATTAATGCTAAGCCGCACCTTATCATAACCCGAACTCGAATTATTTATCCCTGCACATCCGATAAGGTGAGTCTGATATATATATATATATATAACTAGTTATATATACATATATCATATTGTATACTATATATGTATACGTATTATAGACGCAAGTTGCAAAATGAGTTAGTGCCGGATATGGTCGTACTCTCCTTCGGATAAGACTGGTCATTTGTGCCCCCTTTTTTTTTCTTTTTCGTATTATCCTTTATTACTCGCAATGTCATATAAAAATAACTTCAATTTTCACGGAGATGAGAAAAGGTCAGCCGGTCTACGTACATATATGGTTCCCTGTTTTCTATATACTATTCACATATGTGACTCCACATGTTTTCTCAACCTTTTTGATTCCCGTACGTTTGTCTTTTTCATTCTTACATTATCTACCCTCTTTCTTTGGCATGTATACATACATACATATATATATATATATATATATATATATATATATATATATATATATATATATATAAACATCT
>JASANN010000517.1:1833315-1941297 GCA_031762395.1 Calameuta pygmaea | reverse complement strand
ATATAGAAACATGTCGAAGGGCAGTTTCGAGGACGACGAAAACTGCCAATACGCAAGAAAAAGAGTCCTGGAAACTGCCTACTAACATATTTATATGTATATGTATATATATATAGCATACAATATATCTGACGTTGCCACGTATGTTATACGTATAACGGATTTCCGGGAACGAAGATTATTAGAGACTTTTATCTGGTTCGCAAGAGCGTCGTGCCTTGTTACTGTCAGCGATTTATCCACGTCCTCTAGTTACAGCGATCTGTGTGCCTGGGATGACACGAGAGAAAATCCTATGGGATGACTTCCTGTTTCTCGCAGGGAAAGAGCCTATGTAAAGAGAGGGACACCTTTAATTATTTCTATTACCGTTTCTTCGTCGGTTCCGTTTCTTTGTCCGTTTCATTGTGCCATTCCAAAAAAAGAAATGTAATGACGTCATATCGAGATACTTTTTTAAGGGCCTTGCTGAACCCTAACGTTACAAAGACAACGGTATTTTAGTCATAGGGAAAAGATGAAAAATGAATTAGTAGGGAACCTAGGTATTTCGGGTTGTCTTTATCGGCAAGTTATAAATAAAAAGTGACGATAAATCTATATATAAATGAAGGTCAATCCCCTGTTAAATATGCGAAACTTTGGATTACTCGAGTGGGGAGGTTAGCAGTTCGTATACCAATTGCGAAATTCTCTCCCTATACCGTCCACGTAACTCGTGCGCACCACCCCCTACGACCACAATCACGTTCAACTTCTGGCCACAGTTCGGCTAATTAATGGAGACTGATTGCTCGACTCTATCTAGGTTAAACCGAGTGCTGACAGTGCTATCGGCCCTATTTAAATCGAAGTCCTTCGTACGGCAAACTCGAGCCTCTGCAATTCGTCCAAGCTATATCCAGCTTCACCCTGCGGAATGGGGTCGGACGACAACTCTTTATACTTCGGCGAGTCTTGAAATTTCTATCGGGCAATTTCAGTAGCTTGTGGGGAGGTTGATACTTCGTGGAAATGATCTTAGCTCCGTTTGGTAACCCAGTATACATATATATATGTATGTATGTATGTATCTGTATGTGCATGAAGTTATACATCACTACCTGGGTTATGGGTATCTTAACCACATTATAGACTACATATATGCATAAATTGGTATATATATACATATGTATGCAACTGCTCACCTATATATGTATATGTATATTCTAGCCACGATACGTAGATACATAACGCCAGAGGCGCATCGACAATCTGCCTATCTTCTATAAACGGGACATTGTCAAAGGCCGAAGGCAACGCTATGCCGAGAATTTCCATCCTACGTAGGTAGTCGAACTACCGCGAGTATCGCGAGGCTCTCGAAACCCTGGGGGCATCGCCGGCATTGTTCCTGTGCGTTTAGCGCCGTCGAAAGTTTGTGTTTTCCCTGGCAAGTGCATCCGGGACTCTGGATAGAATATGCCGTCCTTCGTCGTTACGGCGTTGCCAGAAAAGTTTTCTCTTGCCGAGTTGTATAGTATGCGGTTACCGATATACCAAAGGGTTCGATAAATTCTGTAATGGCGGTTGGTTATCAGGGAGGTGGTGGTGGTGGTGCTGGTGGGTATTGAGGAATCTTTCATACTGCCGAGGATTTATATCGAAGAGAATATAGCCGATAAAAATCGATGGTTGGTATGTTAGGTATAAATTTTTTTTTTCGGTGCCGAGACTTCTTCGAGAAACTATCCCGTCGTTCTTTCCGGTACTGGCTGCCATGAGGATATGGAAAGGGATAAATTCGATATGAAATCATGCGGATCCTACGCAACCACGTTAAGGGGGGCTACGATAAATATCCAATTTTTCGGATCATTTCCGAATAGGTTCTGGTACGGTACTTGACATATTGCGAGAACTTTAGCCGATATTGGTCTCGTTTGTGGGTGGGTTAGAGATTTTTATTGTTTGTGCGAATTAATGGTCGGTGGAAATTTTATTTTGTCATTTTCGCGTTGTTAATGTCTCTTTGGAGAGTTCGATTTGAAGTTAACGGTGGATAAAACTTTTAGAATCTGTTTCACAAGTGTTTTGGCGTTTCTTTGGCAATGTATGGCTTTTTTAAAGTGTAAAGTCGCTCCTTTTTATTAGACTATTTTTTATTATGGGATTTCGAATTTCCTTTGTTTTTAAATAACTTTCTATAGATAAGCCGTCGTTATAGCTCGTTGGTATTACGAAGTGGCCGCGTCAACGATTCGAGATTTGTTGTCGCGTCGATTCTATTTCATTGGTCGCTAGATCGACTTGTCATCTCGAAAGGAGACACTTTTCCTGCAACTGGATTTACTTCTGGGAATATAAAATGGAAATTTCAAGTCTTGTTTCTCTTATCGTGAGATACTTCGGGGGAGAGGGGGTATCGAATTTTCTGATTTTCTATGTAAAAATCATACTTCTGCAATTTTCGAGTAGACTGGTCAAGAATTTACGGAAATAACGTTACGAGCGATAATTTGGATTTTCCAAGTTATAACCAACACCATCTGCACGACAGCAGCAGCAGCAGCAGCAGAATTAGTACCAGCAATAGTAACGTTACTAATATAACGCAAGTCGCCGGACGGTGCCAAAAATTTTCATTCAGAACAATCATTCGTCTCGTTCCTCAAAAATCATTGACGTATCTGATCAGGTACACAGCTGTTATCAAAAATAGACAAGGTGAACGTAGTTCTTAACAGTTTACCTGATAGCCATGCTTTTCGCCTTGAGATGATGCCATCTCTGGTTCATCTCATCCAGACGACGCTGCAGCATAACAGCGTCATCCTGACTGGCCAAGGAGCTCAATAATTTACGTCCCGTACCATTCAGCGATGCGTATACGTCACGATGAGTTTCGATTTCTGATTGTAGATCCTGCAACAGGAAAAACAAGAAATATTTATAGCGCATATTGCTATTGTCATTTTGACAGTGACGTCACTGTCGGAAATAAAAAATATGTGCAGTGTAATATTACGCAAATTTTTTAAACACTTAAAACCTGACTCTGCTTTATTTGGCAAAGAATTTTCATATATCTCAATGTACCACTTTAAGCATAATATATGATTTTCTCTTCCATCTCCCGTTATCTCCGTTCATTTCTATCAATTAAGCATCGTCTTTCCTTTTTAAACCCAGCCTCACTTACTTGATAATAAATATTAAGCATTACACGTATATTCAACTTTTCCACAAGAACCCGAGTATACCCAAGTCTTATATGTATAT
The DNA here is from genome assembly GCA_031762395.1 of Calameuta pygmaea. Lineage (NCBI taxonomy): Eukaryota > Metazoa > Arthropoda > Insecta > Hymenoptera > Cephidae > Calameuta > Calameuta pygmaea. The sequence continues at coordinate 1,938,036 of JASANN010000517.1, read as the reverse complement.
TGAGAATGAGAAACTCGACTTTATGGAGACTAAACCAAAATCGAACTGAGCAGCCGGAAACGTTCCGTAACTAACCAGTAGTACACGTTCCACCACCAGAGTCTCACAGGATCCGGAATAGATCAGAAGTTTAAAGTTTCTGGCGCTGTGTTGTGCGAGTGTCAGGGAATGACGAAATCTCAGTGAATTAATGGACGTTGCGCAGAAGTTTGGCTATACGAAAGCATCGGGTACGTTGTTGCAGTAGCGATGATAAAAAAGCAGACGCAGACGTGTGACGATGAATATTTTGTAAAAAAATTTTAATCATCAAAGCGTCAATACTTCACTTGCAATTTGCCTGCCTTTTTTTCGTACGAATATTATTTTCCAACGCCAATATTTTTATTGACGCTATTTCGATTTTCATATCTGTTCCGCGATGCTTGTGGACGAAAATAAACCACGTCATTCAAGCTTCTATTTGGTCATCCATAGGATGCAAAATTGTTACGTGATATTTCTGGTACCTACGTTTAATTCGTGAATATTTTTCGCTTGCATAGATGGAGCATAGGTATATATATGTGTGTGTGTGTGTATTCATGCTCAGAAATAACACTGGGACGTGTTATAGTCGCTTGAAACTGTGTCACATCGATTGACAGTTGACTATACGTCATTCCGATTCAATGACAGCTGCTGACGTTGTTTCTCGATATATAGCAGGAACGAGTGAGCTTTCAACGCGCTATGCGAAGCACAAAGCCAGTTGGCTAAATGCTTGGCGTTTGTCATTGTCTCGGTTTTGCGATCGATTAAAATGTGCAAAAATTGCAACCGTGACTCTTTCATTGATCGGCCTTCTGTATACTAGTTATAGACAGGGACACTGGTGCAACGACCTCTTAGCAAACTCCGTGCCTTCGGATTTCGTGATAAGACGAAATATTTGAAAATATAGTAACTGATAACGATATACAAGAGATACAGTAAACGAGTACGAAGAAAATTGTATTTGTCGAAAATACGTCCAAGGGAAACTGTCATGTGGTTTCGAAAAAAAAAAAATTAACAACTGAAATAACCCGAGAGGTATAAATTTTGGATCCTCGTTTCACATTGAAATGCTAAAAAAATATCTTATCACGCCTCATCAAGCGATTACGTAAATCTCATCATGAAAGATGGGATTCCGGGACACTTGATACTTTTCGAAATGTATTTTTACGATCGGAGATATCTTTTTCTAAATGGTTCCCTCTTTTCATGAAATTTACGTATGAAAGGGACTATAGATATATTGAACCAGATATATCTACGTAATAGTCGATATATTTTTATGTAAAAAAAAAAAAAAAATGAAAAAGTATTTTATCTTCAGCAAAGTGACAAATTTCCTAGATAAGCTTCAATGAATTACAAAGCGAACACTACGGCGTCAGATACTTACAAAGAACAAAGAGGAAAACTAAAGGAATCGAGTCCCTGTGTAGCTTCCCTATCCCGACGATGTCTTATAAGAGACGCTAAGGTACGTAACTCAAGAAGATTTAAGGAGGAACACTTCAGAATTCATAGCATCGGGATTTATAGGAGGAATTGCTGGTATCTTAATCAATGTCTAGGACTTAGAGAGTTTCCAGAGTGTCTCCTTGTAGCAACGAGCAATGATATACCCGGGGGAGTCTAACTGAGAAATTACCAGTTGAATTCGAGAGAAAGATTCACTATTTCGAACCAAGTAAAACAAGCTGAATTAGTTGTCTAGATAAATAGACTAAAAATTACATAATAACGTATTGATCATAAAAATGTCATATATCAATTTCAATACTTCAACCATCCCCAATCAAATGAATTTCTTGTCTATGTACAAGAATTCAGACTTTTTTTTTTTCTTTCACTAAGCATAATTAGAATATTCCTATGAGATAGAAAGAAATCTTAGGATATAATTTATCACTCTGGTCAGCATTATTCTTCATTGTAGAATTCCGACTGTGGGATACCACGTGAGAATTAAATCTGTAAATGAGTCAAAGAACTCCCGTGGGTAATGCAGATGCCGTTTTTACCTCTTTCGATTACTGTTTCCTTCCTTCGTTTCTATGACTTTAAGCAGATACTCCGATTGATCCTAGAATCGACGTCTGACTAAACAGAGATCGATTCCCCTGCCGATGTAGCAACTTTCATTCAGCCTCACTGAAATCCAATAGGATTCTCAACGGAGCGTTCTTGCCTTCTGTGTAATTTATTCGCAATACAAAGTCACTCCAGTTAAATTGCGGTTGATCGATTTTATTTTTCATATTCGATATGTAATCAATAATCTTAAATTATCTCTTTACCTGTTCGAAGCAACGTAGATCGGCCAGTAGTGTGTAGGATATGTAAATGTAGCGTGCATCCCCGAAACTTCTTGCATGCACCCCCCGAGGGAGATATCCCTGCAGGGTGGCACGCCCTCCGGGCCAGGTGCCGCCCCTGGCTTCACTTTTACGATAATCCACCGTAATTACGAGTCTCTACACATTGTCCCACTATCCACAGTACGCCAGTATCACTTTTATTTTATTAGCACATTAAGCCTATGATCGTCGAGTTAATTGGACCACATATGGTGGTTGTTTTTTTTTTGTCATCCGGGGTTCAACGCGCTGAGCCACCCCAGTCGCTTTACGCTCATGTGGAATATCTGATGGTTACGTAATCTCAAGTAAACGATGTATCATCTGATCTATAAAAATTCAATATCAAAATACAATTTTGAGCGGACTTTAAACGCTGAAAAATTGCATAATGAAGGATGAGTAAATTGTCTTTTTTATTGAGGTTAATAAGTATTCGGTACGACGCGAAGGATAGTTTGTTACATGCGTGATAAAAGTTCACGAATAACAATGGCTGATTTAAGACAAAAGTTTTCCTTTTAAATGGGCATCCACTGTACATATCTATAGGGTGGAACACAATTCTCGTGCAAATCCGTTCCGCTAGTTGGGGAACCGGACGATATTTATCTCGGATGTAACCCATTTGCCAGGTAAAACTGCACGAACAGTCACGCGAAAGAGGAAGCGAAAGAGAATGCGAGAGTAAAATGAAAAACAGAATGGAGAGAAGGTTGTGTGGGGATTTTCGAAAGCTCTGCAGCAACCCTTGACATTAAAATACTGAAAAATTCTATAGCAATAGATATTGCTATAACGGAACTTAAAAAATTATTTAATATAGGCTTATACTTATTTCTCGTTCACTATACATATACATATACTGAAACAAGCATTACACGATATACCATATAGGGGTAAACGAATGCAGGGCATTTGTCAGATTAAAATAGTCATTCGGTCGAGGAATGGAGCGGAAAACAAATGCTGAATGGGAAAGGTGGAATATCTGAATAATGCATCTTGCAAATAGGGACGATAAATAATGATCCAGAAAGCAAGTAGATGGAGATAGAAACTAAAGCGACGAAGAATTTACAGTAACCTTCACCACTCAGTCCATCAGCGTATGTGCATATATACAATGTATATATAAAAGATCGAAGATCGTTTGATCCTTTTGGAAAACCATCAAGCAGAATATTGCACGATGTTACACCAAGCACAAAAAGTCCAAGTGGAGGATGGTTGATTTTCGTGGAAGGTTGTTTTGAGACCTGACACGATACCGCTGGGTGGTTGTAAGGGGATGGAAATAGCTGAAGTCTCATAAAAGAAGATTGAAGTTATGGACGCGTGATACTAGACAGTCAGAGGGAACCATTAACGCCATCACGACTCTACTTCGACACTGGCTTCCTCGGTTTACCGTCGACGTCGCGACGCCATGGTAAAAAAAAAACCTGAACTCCAATCGCTCACATGACTTCAGTCAAACACGACCGCGTTGAGGATGGTAGTTTTAGCGAGAAAATATTTCGACCTGACACTGTATCTATAGTACTCACGTATATCTATGGTATAGCTGTTAAAGGAAAATTTCCATTTGGGTTTAATGTCGAAAAAAAATTTCTTCTGACGTTTAATTACTTTCGGAAAGTAATACCTCCTGGTAAAGCGTCTGACAAGTGTATTCATACCCCACTATGTCAAAGAACTTCACCTGGTCGCAGTTACGTCATGCCGTGGAGGCTTTCGAATATTGACGTGGTACGTGATGTTATCAGTTTGATAATGCTCCTGGGGGACGAAAAAAAAAGTAAAAGAAATAAAAAATATATCAAAGGCTTTTAAAAATGAGTAAAAGGATCTTAAGAGTGTTTTTCACCATGAAATTTCTCGGATGACCAACGTTAGAGGCTTTTCGAATGACATGGCTGCTCCGTTACGTCACTGATGATATATAATAGTGGCAATGGGGAGAATGTGGCTGTTAGATTGTAAGGTTGGTATACGTGCACCTAGTATACTACTATGGTGGCGGTTGGTCCGAACGACGAGGGAGTGAAAAGGACGGTAAGCGGCTTGCGGACGATTAGAGAACGTCCCAGTAGCCATCGTCGCTCTCCGGCTTCATCCCTTCACCGATCAAAACCCAACTACCCCTTCTAACGGTTAAATATAAAGCCAGTCACAGTCGAGCGACACACTTTTGGGGCTGAATCCGAGGTGAAATGGCTAACGATTTTCATTGGCTATCTACTGCAGGAGATGGAAGTAATTTCTTTGGGTTGGTACCTTAATTTAAGAAACTTTGGTGAGATGGGAAATTCCTCGAAAAAAAAAATCATATACGTAGTATTTGTACAACGCATGGAGATATAGATGGATAAATAATATGGATAAATAATATGTATATATTTTATTTACGGTATGTCCATTTTACTTTATTAGGCTAGTACGTAACGTCCCTATATAAAATATCAAATTTCCTCTCTGTGAGGAACGGAAAGACAGGATTCTCGTCAGGGTGTCCTATCGAACCACTAACCACCTATGCATTAACGATACGAACTTAGATCGAGATTTATATTGAAGACACGTAACCTGATAACACATGTACCTAAGTGGGTTAGATGGTCAAGAGATGCTACTTGATATCATATATCAAATTTCCTTCTTGAAATGGAAAAGTTTACTCTTGCTTTTTTTAGCCATCCTCAACTTTTCCATATACTCTGACTACTTTAATTTTTTTTCTTACACTGTCATATCTATAATATCATGTCGGAAAATAATTACATAAAAAGATATCCGAACAAAGGAACCTATGGAATTTCTGTACAACGACAACGAAAAGATGCTAATCAATTAAATGCTGTAGATTTTATTATTATTATTCTACTACCCATCGATTACAATTTCTCGTTAATGACGCTCGGAAAACCGCCAATGAGTTTTGCATAATTTCTAACCGACATCTAGTTTTCGCGCAGCTACGCTAACCCCATCTATGGCATGAGAATTGAAGCAGAGTTTTAAGTTTCTTCAGGTCACGCCGTGACAGTCAGCTGCGATCTATCGGAGCACAGGAGAACCGGCTGCATGCCAGTAGGAAACGCACAGTCAGTCACCATTTTCAAATTACTGCATCGTTCAATTGGAATTCCGCGCTTACTTCACGTGTTCGATTTTACAAGCCTGCATGCAGATCGGCTTCACCTTCCCACGTTATAACGTCACAAGCTATATCACATAACCTCTCGATTCATCATGCATAATAATGAATCATCCACTGTCCTCGAGCGGTGAGCTTCCGAACATCACATAATTCTGGCGCCACGCTGGCTATGGTTTCGAGTGATTAACGAGTTTACTCTCTACAATCCTTATGAACCTAGACTATGGGTATAATACCTGTATATATCTATACATAGTCCTTTATGTCTCGGTAGCATTGTCAAAACTACTCACTTTTATGTTGATTTCAATGTAGCGATATAAATACGCTTCATTCGCTTAAATAATGAAAATCTTTAGCACGTGAATTTCTAAAATATATATTGCAAAATTATTATTGTTATTCCACAAATAAATCCCCATCGATCGAATCCTCTATCTTTATAGCTTCAAGCTCGTACGCTATAACTTTTTTTCTTCAATTTTATTACCTCTCGAAATAACAAATGTTAAAACTTTCTAGCAAGAGCCATTACGCTTAGCAGATTACAAGCTGCTCCGATCTGCGCTAATTTAAAGTCTCTGGTATCGACAAGTGACATTTCTAGTTTTAATCGTCCCTCGAAACAATATCGAAAGTTCATAGTTGTACGATAATACCCGGTATCAAGTAGCTAAATCCATTTTGACTTACTTAGGTACGAAATTGCGAAACGAATTTACAAGCAACTGAAAATCACGACTGTAATCGTCACCGATCCCGTCGCCAAACTCGTACTTCATTACGAATAAATACAAATGAAATATTCCAACATTCACGTACAGTAAGTACTGGTATGTACGTCATGTAAATACACATCAAATATGCTTTTTGCCTTTTCCCTGCTACTACCCAGTTACCCACTGTCAACCGAACAGGATGGCAGTGCAATTGTCAGCGGACTGCCGACTCAACGCAACCAGGAATTGTTTGCTAACTGGGTTAATGGAATATATCACCAGACACGTGATCGACGTTCAGCCAATTGTTTAATTCCGTGCCAACTATTTCGCGAGGTCTTTCATCGGGTCCGACTATTGTATATGAATTTTCCAATGAAACATGACGAATAAAAAACAAAGTTTAACCATACAGAATAGACGTTTCCAGCTGAGTACCATAAACTGGGCAGATCTGGCGACTTTTGTCACGTATTCAGAAGTCGGTGACGTAAGTAAGCCGTATAGGGATGACGAAGGGTGGTGCGAGGGAACTTCGGGGCATGAATATTTATCACTACTCAGAACGCAGTGCTGCCACCCTCCTAGTCGCACCGCACTCCATCATAGGCACAAGCGAGCCGTTCCTGGGGTCGCGTTTAGCTTGCCGAGAATCTGTACTGGCATACTGCGCACAGCCCACGTGTATACGTATGCATTTATACTTCTCATTACCAAAGTAATTAACTCTTACTCCCATAATGCTTCGCGTGTCCTAGACGCAGCTCGCTAGAGATTCTAGTGCGGAGCAAAGGGTGCGCCTTGTCTTTGAACGTTACAAGACGGGGATATACATAGGTTTTAAAGGGCTAGGACGTTTTACATGGGGAATGCATGGGGACTTCTACGAGTGCTGTATATTTATATATATAGTATATATATTACAAAATTTTTTTGGTCTATATTTTTTTTTAACGAATTACGACACTTTATCTGGATCACGATAAGTAATAGTAGGGTGACTGGATTTTGAAGGGATCTTGTGTTGGGAGATAAATATTAATAATTTATATGAGTAGAATGACTCGACGATACTGGGGTTATAACCTTTATCGTTTTCGAAAATGGGCTTTAAGGTACAGGCAGTGGCCTATATAAATCGATCGATGAAATTCCTTTGGAAAATGCAAAAAGTCATATAGCTACGAGAAGAAACTCATCGTGGAGGCAAGAGCTGTGCTATCCATCATCCGGGACTTACCAGGCATTGCTTCATTCTCGTAGCCAATAACACCGTAGCCGCCGATACTCAAATGTATACGAAGGGTACCGTACTCTTAATTAATTACTACCCTTGGGCATATCCCCTATTCGTAGCACCTACAACGTGCGTCTCTCTCCCCCCTTGTTTTTACGTCACTCCAAACTCTTGTAAATTACAGATTTATCCGGGAAAGGCAAAAGTTTCGCAAAGTGTGTCGACGGGGTCTTTTGAAAGTTCCTGTACCGCCAGGGCTTAAAATATCGGCGCGGATATTTGATACGGTGGAAATACGTTTATGGTATCGTCTGCAAGAAATTCAAGGAAATCAACGGATATTCGTTATTCCCCTATAGAACGACTGTAACGTCCGTTGGGTCTGGGAATATGGACTTTTACGAAATTTCGAAAACGGAGCACGTAATCCCTTCGATTTTCAACGATTCTTACAAAGCTATTCCGTTATTACAGCATATGGTACCATACGGCAGCCAGGTTGACTCAGACGTTGCACCACCCTAGTACGTTACTATACGTACAGATTTTGCGCAAGACTGAAGCTCTTCTCGTGCTCACTCTGCGAACCCATACGCCACCCGCATACACGGAGTCTCTCATTTTTCTTTTGGAACTTCCTGACTCTCCTTTTTTTCATTCTTCTGTCCGATTAATCTGCCTCCGTTCTGGCAGCGTATTTACCTACCCTCACGTCTACCTATCGTCTGTTCATCCCTAAGGGTGACTGACTGTACAACGTTGGAATTCATCGGATTAAAAAAATCCTCCTCTGTAATTCTCAAATACGTCAGTGACGGTATCAAACGCGTAGAAATTATTATATCATATCACAGAGCCCTTTTTCATCGTATTGGAGAACACATGACGTTGATTCGTTAAACACGAAAATATTTCTATACGCCAGTTTCTCACCGTCTGCGTTGGTTATTTTCCGCACCTGCGTCACTTAACGGCTGTGGTTAAAGTTCGCGGTTTGTTGTTCGCGCCTGCTGGCTAAAGTCCTAGTCTAAGGAACGCGTGACTTATTAACCGTGTGTCGCATAAGGAACATGTTACTGCACATGTAGCGGGTGGATGATTATTTTCTTATTCCGATATCTGGTGGCGGAACATTTTAGCAGAAAATATATGTATATATAGAAGGCTGTGGCTAATGTGAAAAAAAAAAATTTCAAGTTTGAGTCTCATTAGTTTAGGTTGACCTGATAAAACCAGAAGGCGTCTTCGCGTGGTATTAGAGAGACGAACGTTTATTGCGAAATAGTTGTTGAGATCCGCTGATATTGCAAGGAAAATTACGTGGGCGAAGGATAAACCTTGGTCAGGATTTAGATGCCATTTTGGTAGCTGCCACCCCGTGAAACTCTGGCCCTTACGTAAGATATTAAATAGTTATCGTCAACTTGTTTTTCTTTCGCACCATGACAAATTGCTGCAACAAATTTTTATCGTCCTTCTTATTGGCACGATTATTTTTTTCATGATTGGTTGATGGCATTTATGTGTTAAACTCTATAACTAGGTAATTCAGTGCCGTTCGAATTGCCTTTCGGTTTAGTAACTTGTTTATTTGATATTTGTTCTTCGTGACTTGTATAACTATGGAATTTTGAAGTGTTTTTTATAGGGTTTTTTTTTGTTAAGGTTTTTCGGGGATTTATGAAGTCGACGCTTAAGGCGTCAAACGTTTAATGCTATCAAAAGACCGTCGGGCCGTGGTCCTGGTCTCATTACATTATAAATTTGCAATTTCGTCCTGTCGCCCTGGCGAATTTAATTAAATTACATAATTACGTGATAATTACCATCTTGCCCTGTAACGCTTTTATATTATATCATATTTTGGATTATTATGTTTTTATTCCATTTCGTCAGACGGTTTACCGCCTGGATTTTAACGAAGCAGTGGGACGAATATTTGGGTCTTATTACATTTAATTGACTGGAGAGGTATACAGGGTGTGAGTTTTACGTGAAAATGGCATAGGGTAATAATGACGGGAATGATGATTCCGGTGAAATTCCCGCTGCGGAAAGAACGTTAAACTTATCCCTTGAAATTAACCGTAAATTAGTTTACCTTAGAAGTAGAGTTATACGTATTTGTAATCCAAAAAGATTCTTAATTGCGATCCCGTCCATAAAACTGTAATAATCCGGGCTCCATGATTGTACCGTTAAGTGACGAGATAAGCTTTTGATTGGGCATAAAAATGCAATAAATCGCCGTAACGCCATGGGCCCTAAGGGGTTTGGAAATGTAATTAAAACTCACGCAGGGTGGTTTGGATGAAGCCGTGCAGAGTTGAAGTTCAGATTCACGGGGATGCGGAGGAGGTTTAAACATTGGCTACTCGCCAAATACCTCACTCGGTTCCCTGCCCATCCTATTCATCGATTTCAATTTTCCAATTTTCTTTTTCGTCCCGGGCAAGTTTTCTTGAATTAATTTTCATACTGTGCTTCCGAAAGAGCAAGGATTACAAATATACGATCAATGATAACAATATCCCGAAAAAAGTTTAACAGTACCAAATTTATAGAAACATCCAGAATTACCAAACATTTTTTTTTTATTTCATTCAAACAATCATTTATCCAAAATTAATATACATTAATTTCTGTCAAATTTATTCTCAGCAAGTTCGTTATTTCACGCACGACTTCCCTCCGGTTAAGCTATGTTTTCGTTGTAATCGCAAATGTAGGACCTTGAAGCCCAGAGTTGAGCAAATCAATCCTCTAAGTAAACGCTAACCCGTTGTACGCAACCAAGGGAGCAACCAACCCTACGAGGATACTAACCCCTATTAACAGGCGTCCCAAGCCCGGAGGGTGGTAACAGCTATGGAGGATCCAGGGTTGAAGGTATCCATTCCAGTACCGCAAATGATTACATTGCGGCCGTCCGCTAACTGGCCAGCTACCTCGTACAAGACGAACGGATCCGGAGAGCTACAGGGGATATCAACCGGATGTTGATCGAGGTCGAGTCACTTGATACCTGACCGTTTTCAACGTTAAACTACCTGCTGTAAAGTCCTAGCTTTCATCAACTTTCAACGTAAATCCCTTTTCTCGAGAAGCTACTCGATTAGGCTTGATAGAAATTTGCAGTTTGCTTTACGTGGCTAATTGGGCTAATTACACACCAAATACGACTTAAAAATTGGCCAATAATTTTTTAAAAAAAAGGAACATGTTTCATATATTTAATTACCAAAAATTACGTTTACTCACGAAAGCTTTCATCCTCCCGACGTTAAACGACACTCAAAAATTTTTTAAGCTTAAAAAATCTCTTTTTCTCACTTTTCTTAAAATTCATCAGCACCATAAAAAGGGGTCCATATCATAGTGAATAATTGAACGCTATCGAAGATACTTATCGCTCTAATGTATACCACCCTATAGATATAGAATAAGTATTCTAAATTGAAAGAGTATCTAAGACGCTGTACTAAATGGAGCAGGTAATTAATAATACTGTAGAAATCATTTTATGTGCTCCAAGACAAATCAGTGCTCGGTATAGTAAAAGCTCATGGGAACAGTTGTCGGTTGATGGACGGCTAAGAGTACCATGGAGGAGCTTTCTACGCAGATGATATATCGCAGAATATGTGGACCCATTTGTTATCAGGAAGGAGAAAATACAAGGAACGAATGTACGCTATTTTAAAATATATCGAATCTAGCTGCACTTTTCTACGTTATACTCATGCACATAGTAGTCGGCCTTAAACAGAACCTACTTCGACTGGTCTAATTGCAAAGTAAGATAAAACCGTCTTACAACGCATATGGAAAGGTGTGGATAATTACAAATAAAAAATATATAAAATATACGCACCAGTGTAATGCCTGAAATTGAATCGGACTAATCACTTTGATACATTTTTTATATAGATTTCACAAGTGAGAGATATATGTTACTAATTTAGATTTTTTCAATGAAAAAAAAAAAGAATCAAAAATTATTGTCACGATTATTCTTATCTATACATTATTTGTCGGATTTTCATTTAATATACAAATTATATATTGTCCTTAAAGACTTTTAGTTTACTGCAATTCTTGATTATTACTCAATTTTAACAGTTACCATTCGTATGCACATGCGCACCTGCAACTGCAATTATACTAAACACGTACCTCGTATATATTGCAGTAGCTGTCTCACGATATGACACAGGAACATGAAACTATTGATGCAAATTACACTATATATCTATATACTTTAGTATATTGCACAAGTCGAAGCTTACATGTACCTTCAATGTTTCACTAATATCGGTACATACTAAACGCATGCACAGTGCTTAACGAGGCATGTTGATTTATGATTTAGTATAAGCACAGTAGAAATTACCGTCACCAAGCCCATCCCCCCCCCCCCCCCGGGACACCCTTCCTTCATATTTTGCCGAGTTATATCTGTGAATGAATGTATTAATTTCAATAGATACCAGCAAATTGAGAACATGTCTCTACAGGGATGCTGACTTGAAAAAAATTCAAAGCCACAAAAAACCCTATGCTGTATTCGTGGGAGGCGGGAGGGTAAGAGACAAGAATAAACAGTAAGGGTGGCAAAAGGGATAAAACCGAACACTCAGCAAAAATGTGCCAGCGAGAGGGGGTCCCGTGGCAACAAATATTTTCATTTAATACGAATGTAAAACACAGGGATAGATATAACGAAGAAGATTACAACACAGCATGTGGTCAGCATAGATAACGATAACGCATTAATATATACACGAGTTCGGTTATGCGATGTGTATGCTATGGTAATACCGTCATAACTTTCTGCATTATCATATTCAACGGGTTAGCTACGCATTAAGCGGGGTTCGAGCCTGAAATCGATACGGGATACGAATCCGATCAAACTTACATATTTGACTTCCGTTTCTCTTAAATTTCCGTTTTGCAGTGAAATAAGTTTTAATATTTGTATGAACGAAAAACTTTTTACTTTTTTATCACCCTGTAGTCCAATGGTGACTTGAACTGTTTAAGGGAATTAGTAAGTGGGAAACGTGATAAGAAGATAACAAGAAGATGGGTTCAAGGGTGCCGGACCTTCGTGTCTAGGAAATTGAACATAACGGTCATATCCCTCCTCTGGGATTTTAGTGTTCCGGTTCCTTGGAAAGGCTCATTCGGAGTTCAAAGTGTCCATTAAGAAGCATCGATAAGAACCAAGAAGGAGTTGAAATCCATATGAGTAAATTCGTATCACGTGTGAACGTGAATTACAGTCTGCAGTATACCTGACGTTGATAGGGATTACGGATTAGAGTGATATTAATGGGAGATGATAAAATCAGATTTTACGATTTATCAAGAGATTACGGTTTTATCCGTATTATTTATTTATACAATTGTTTATCTCGGAGGCATGATTCTGTTTTATATCATACGCCTGCATGTATACATATATTGTCATGTGCTTTTACAATTATCGATCATGTTTTTGGGATGCTGGATTCTGTGTTTACCTTATGCACAGGGAGAAGCGATCGTAGAGGATCTCAATAATTGTTACGCTAACGATTTGTTAAAAAAGGTTCTTGACATAGTTAGAAGGGCGACTCGAGCAAGTGGGCAGTAGTTATCGATTAAAGGGATTTTGGCTAATAAAAATTTGTTCTAAAAAATTGTTAATCTTAAGTCAGTCTGTCTTCGGTCGTAGAATTAAATTCTATTTACGTAGCTCTTGCTTCGAATCATCCCTACCGCTAACCTGTACATTGAACGGTCGCGCATTTCCGTAACCGTTCGTTCTAGTCATTACATCCAGTGTGCGTTTGTCAATTTTATGCGACCCCAAAAAATTGACTGGTTCTACTTCTGTTTTCTTTTGCTTCTTTTGGCGGAGTCGAGGGGAACATATCGAAAACCAGAGAGCACATCAACTTGTCAGTTACCCGTGTAACAAGAATTGACTGGTGTCCACCGGTGACTCGCAGATTCATGAGCAAGAGTGGACGGCCGAAGGTGACGCGGAAGGTTCTCGCGTGATCAGAAAATATGTCACAATATATGTAGTTATATTTTTATAACCTTTTTATTCAATCTAATTAAATTTTATCTACTTCAATGAGACCACATTTAATCAGGGCAAGTATTTGGCTGATAGTAAATAATTAGATTATTTGCTAGTTTAGTATCCAATTATATTCAGGAATTCGTTGGCAAACCAGCAATGCCGAGGCACAGAATGCAATTGTAGCCAATTTGTTAGTATCAATTTGATTCCCGTGTTTCATTCGGTTATTTGAAGAGAAACAATAGTAATAATTCTAAATGTTAATTACGCGTTTGACAACTATGAAACTGCGAACGAGGAAGCTCAGAAAAAAGCACACAAGACAAAGGCCCACTGTGAAATCCTTTCGAGTGAATTTGCTGCTCTTTAAAATGCAGATAAACTATCTCAGGTGGATGCTCTTGGCAAAAGAGAGAATAAACCAAATAAAAGCTCCAGGACAAAAGTTACGTAGCGATTGGAGCTTTCGCATAGTGGCAAGATTCTACCTGAAAATTCCAATAGAAATAACATGAAACAGTGGAGGTTTAGAAAATTGAAAAGTAACAGAAAAAGATAGCGTTCTCGTAAACGTGGCTTTTGCCCCAGAAAAATTGAATTTGGCTGATATATTTATCTGCAGTTTGTTGTTACCGACAGAGTTTCATTTTTCTGTGCACGATCGGATACACTGGTTATGCTATAAATTGATGGGTTAGATTACCCACTATCATAGTGCTTTTACTGGTACACTACTATATGCACTACTATGCCCATTACTAGTCTCAGATAAAAAAATTGCCTAGTTACAATCCGGTCCAATTAAAACGTACGGCAGCCAACTGTGCACTCGTTGCTCCAGCAAGATAACCTGCAAGTACATATAGCATTGTGGGCACGTCCTGTTAAGCGTCTACCAGAATTTCCTTTACAGGATATACAAAAACTGCTTCGACGACTGATAAAAGCGAATAACGTTACTTTATACCCGGTGATTACGTTGAACTGTCTGGTGAGAAAAAGCGATGCCGCTCGCGACGATAACATCGTTTTCATTTTCCACTCGTGCAACTGATCCATTTGTGTGATATGGAGAGAAAAATGACGTTCCGTCACCCCCGTCATGCTTATAGATCATGTATTTCCTTGTACAGAATAGGATTATTGACGCGTACTACTGTTCATTGTATACACAGTGTATTAAAAAGGCTATTAAAATGAATACAAATTTTTAATATAATATAAATCCAAGTACAGTAGTTATATAAATTTTGAATTAAAATTTTCGGGAAATATAAAAAATATCAGGTACACGTATCTAGCTGGATATCGAAGTAGTTCGGATAGAGAGGTTTAAGTTTGGTACGCTTGGATTAGAATTTTAGTAGAGGGTGGTAAAGCGTCGCGACGGCAGGTTTATTTGGGAACAGAAGTTAAGTTCAGCTTGACGGCAGCTAATGCGAAAAGGTAAATGGGACGTGACGTAAGTTGGTCGTAATATTTCGTGGTATTCGGGGAACATCAATGCTCTAGGTATACTTGACGCTGATGTACCAGAGAGGGCGGAGAATCAGAAGTTAAGGGTGAACCAACCACGTGTGACGGAAACGTAGTTGAGGCTAAACATTTTTCGAGGGAAAGGTTCGTCGGCATAATTTTTATCAGGGAGGATATGAAGACGTGACGTCACGAAAACGTCCAACTATTTCAAGTTTTATTTTCGGTGAGAAAGTATCAAAGTCGCTCAAGGGTAGTTTCCTATCCTGGACGTTATATTCGGCGCTCTCGACGGGATCGATGGATGGGGCTTAATGGGTTAAGCACCCACGAAAGTTCACCGGTGATACAAAAGTTATCCCAGGATCCTGGGGTTGCAGGCTATGCATCACTATTTTTATCCCTGACAGGGGTGGCTGGGGTAGATAGGTACTGGCACAGTACCTACCCTTATACAAGGTGCCGGCAAGAATTCTACTATCCGGGTTATATATATCAGAAAGGAGATTGATACTCCGAGGATTGAAAATTTATGTCAGCCAGGGTGGGATTCGCTCGGGGGATGTAGGGCGTAAATGTACTTACCGTCTATACCAGCTAAAGAAATTTACGAGGGGACAATTTCTTAAGGGTGGATTTCTGATTTTATACAGTTGCCATAGGCATTCTGTGATTGTCGTTCTTGTGCCGCGTGTCTCTATAGTTAATTTAATGGAGTTTCCACTGCTTTCTGTTTCGGTTAGGTTGGGCTAGGTTAGACGTACACCTGTCAGTCTGCGGTAGAGTAAAGCAATTAAGCCGAACTTTGAGAATCCTCGTAGTTCCTGAAATCTATCTATCCGTGACCTCTGACCTCCTGTTATGAGTGGTAAAGCTTATTCGGGTATCGCTTATTGTTATACACTCTGCTGTGTATTTGAATGCATTTATACATTTGTCATTATGAATACTATGCAATTGGTCTTGTTATTTTTTTTTTTCAAAAAACGTTTAACTTATTAATACATAGAAAGTTGAGTGGTTCAAGATTGCCTCTGCTTAAATGTAAAAGAAATTATTTTCTGGTAGGAACTTTCTATAGGGAAGAGACACTTTTTTCTACCATCCATTAATTAGCTAATATTACACAGTACTGCGAGGTGTCTCGTTTCTTGAATCCAAAGCCTTAAGATCGCGTGCAAGAAACATATGAAGTGCTTTCTCGCTTGAATATCTAGTGCAAAATTTTACGTAAGAAGGGCGGACAAGCTCGTTCGAATTCTCACGTAGATTTCCATAAAAAGAACTTTAAAAAACGAGAAAAAAGATTACTCTAAAGGTTTTACAAATTTTGAAGACAGTCTCTTTCACGCAAAGTATGTCGATGACTGTTAAGTTTTTGTAAAAAAAAATGACCCAATATTTTATTTCGGTGGTTTAGCGAATTTAAGGGTTATAAATTAATCAAGTCGTAACCATGTGTCTGTGTGGGAATGAATTCATAGCGTTATAGAATTTACGGCTGATATATAATTTGAAGTAAAGGATCGCGCAGTCTGGCAACGTTCAAGTTTATGTTCGGTTATGCAGCGATAACTCGTTCCGAGACGACTTAATAAGAAAGCTATCGGTTATCGAGCTCACTAAATCCGGCAGTTAGCGGGTGTCGCGGTCCATATTGGCTCGTTCATCTTACGCGGGTAGCGAGTATATCTACTCCTCGAAGTTATCGCTCCATTTGATATTCTGCTTGCGACTTGGAACAGTGCTTGGATAACGCGATAAACGACGAACTCGAACGGATTGTTAATATTGACGATTATCAAATATTCATTAAATTGGGCAGTTGGCAATATTAGAATTGATAACTCTACATGAAAAAAGTATGTAATTTTAATGCGAAAGGAGTACATTAAAGTCTGGACTATTTGATTAAGAAATTATTGAGTTTATTTATATCGTGATATTCATAAATTTAAACTGGCTGGAAAGACATATGTAAATCTCTGAATATTTCTAGCAGTCATACGTGATAGTGGTGATAACGTTTTATCGCTACGTTTACTGGATTTTACGTGATCTCTTGAATGAGATATATTTCGCGCAAGTTATGATCAATTTACTATAGCGAGATGGTATATGTCTAGCTGGATAGAGAAACGCGAATATCAAGGGTTATCGTGGGCAGTTGTGGGAGACGGAGTAATACAGGGTGTCTGGAATGTTTCAGTAATGATGGTAAAAACTGTAACTGTGTTAGCGTTAAGACAAGAGTGAACCTTTGTGAAAAATGTTATTCTCAAAGTTTCCGAATCTTCATAATTTCTTGTTAGAGACGAAAAATTTTGCAAACCAAATACATTCGACTTTTACGGTATCTCAAAATAATAAACGATCATTTCTGATATCTTGATTATTAAATTAAAATGGAAGCTACCGATGGTATAAAAATGTACTGGTAAATCTAATCGAGGTCCCATTCACTGAATTATTTTGACGTAAGTCCGCAAGGGGCAAAGTATAGTGAAAATTGATCGTTTTCAAAAATATCGAGGACTCAAAATTGAAAGAGGGTAGTAAGGTGGAGCAAGGCTTTGTGTACGATTGATCGAGTCTCGAGTTAAAGGTTCGCGCGGAGCAATCGCTCGAATGCGTTCAGGGAAATATGCTTGGAGTGTGAAGCATAATGCGATAATAAAAAAAGAGTGGGTACTAATTGAAGGAGAATTCAAGCGATAAAAATTGACTAGTACAAAAACTACTCGTTCGTAAATTTTCCTTTGCCTGACACGTCAGAAGTTTGTAATGCAAATATCATTCGAAAAAAATAGCATTAATCATAAATTTCATGCTCGTATTATTTTTATGCATTGTAAATATTTTTGCAAAAAAAACCTGTATCGGGTACGATAACTGAACGCACCAAGGTTTTAATACACCTGTATTGTGTAATATAAAATGGCATCAACGCAAGAAAGTGCCATTTGGCATTTTCACATGATATTGCTCAAAGCATAATGTTCTTATAATTCCCTACAATAAGGTAAGCAATTAATCGTCCATCCAGTAAAATCCAGAATGAATTCTCGAGGTTTCGCGTGGAGGAAAACGAAGAGAGGGAAGGAGTTAAAGAGGTTTGAATTACCGATGGATAATCCCGGCCAATTACACGACTCACTGCGTGTGGCCCAAAGATAGTGGAATAAAGTTTGATCAGCACTCAATGTTACGTCTAATCAGACACAAACATCTTCAGCGGTATGTAATTACCGTATTTGATAACGGCCTCTGTGATGGCTATTAATTTCATCCGTAACGAGTATCCACTCAAGTGGAACATCTTGTACAAACAGTGCTTATTAATCAATTAAAATTATCACACTTGAACAAAAATGTTCTTCTATGAACCCCAAAAAAAAAAAAAAAATTCCTAGTCCGCAACCATGATCCGGATACTCATAATCTGTATTAACCTCCCATCACGAACACTGTCACTAGACATGGGGAAAACTTCACATAATTTACACTTGTTCGTCACTCAAATGATAATACAGCACGGTAGACACCCGTTAGAATTTCAACTGTGCGATTTCGGAACTGACCGGTTTTGCGGTATACGTTGGCAGCACTGACTTTAGGGACGTATCGCTGGACACGGCGTCGGCTGGTTTTAGGTTGAATTGTCACACTAGGTATAGA
The DNA here is from genome assembly GCA_031762395.1 of Calameuta pygmaea. Lineage (NCBI taxonomy): Eukaryota > Metazoa > Arthropoda > Insecta > Hymenoptera > Cephidae > Calameuta > Calameuta pygmaea. Next base: position 1,919,291 of record JASANN010000517.1, on the reverse strand, counting down.
AGATCCTTCAGTCGGTTAGGTTATTAGTAAGAGGTTCATGAGAATGATGCAGAGTTGCACAATATTCTCGTTCAAAATGATACGATAGGCGGGTATACGTGATAGACTCCGAGTACGCCAATTTCCCCTAGGTACTAGGGACATGTTTCGAAAATCCCTAGAACAGCTTTACCTGAGACCTAGAATGTCACTTGACTGCTCGACCACTAGAATGCAAAGGTTAGAACCTGGGATACTAGTTGGGGGATGCACCGATGTGGTAGGCAGTAGACTGCTGGTGCTGTTAACGCGACTGGGAGCCATTGTTATTGCGGCCTAGTTCTGCCCATCTACCAGCGCTTCCTGTACAACCGGATCATCGATAGCCAGGCGTTACGTGGAATAGGATTTAAATATACAAAAGTTACGTGGAACAGAAGTAGTGGGAGTATTGAGATACGAAGGACGGATAGACATATTATTATATTTTTTTATGGAATTTTCAGTTGGTACCACTCTGATAGGAAATTGGATTAGGGTGCTGAACGAACATTTGGACGCTTTTGTTAATCGAAATGACTTTCTTGGGTAATACGATCGTGGGGAGTACACCAGCCTATACTTATTATACCAATATAGACTATCAGGTAAATCGAGAGGCGCAATATTAATCCATTATTTCACAATGCTTTGGGAAAACTTCGGTGAAAATATTTGACTTTTCTTAATTAAAGGGCTCGGCTGTAATTATGCATGTTCATTAATAAACCTAGGAGCATCGTCTTTCAAGTAGGCATATTTGTACACTCTGTTCTTCAGTTAGGTATACCTATAGATATATTGCGAATGAATATCCTTAGGTCAGGTGGGTACCTACGTTTAACAGACTCAAGGCGCATTCACATGCGTTTATATATGTAGTCTGTATACGGCCGGTACTGCCGCCTCCGCAGCTCTATGCATTTTACCGAAGTCCTGCTGTGCCAGCCAGCCCACACATCGTCATCCATTCACGATGCATATGTAAATATATATCGGGTGTGATATTAAAGCTGGTATAAATAATAACGACGCGATTTAATGTGCGGGACTTTTGATAATTGTCTTAAACGTATGTCTTGTTAGGTATTCATGCGTCTCTTCGACCGTATGAGCTTATGAATTTGAATTCTACATGTATGGCGAAGTAAAAGTTTAATACCGGAATCGCTGCGACAACGAGTATCATATGAATGCGTGGTAATTTAACTAGAAATTCAGCACGTGCACAATGATAGTAAAAAAAAATAGCTAATGAAATGTACGATAAATCGTAAAACTCTGCATTTAACAACAATGGCGACTGGGTGGTTTCGCGTTGATATTCCAACGGACGTTTCAGGTTGGCGGTTGCGGAACGCGGTTGTACATTTTACGTATTATGCGAGCGGCGGCGACGGTATCCATGACGCGGTGACTGGCGAACAATGCAAAGGGCCACAATGAAACGTGCAAATACATCGAAGTGTTCGTAAAGTGAAAATCCCAAGGGCGTCGGTCTAGAAAATATTTAAAATTGAAAGATGAAAAACGGCGGGAGATTTGAAATAGTAACCGATGAGACTTCCGATCAAATAAATTCGCTAAAAGTCTAAGAGTCGTTAATAATTTTTTTTTCAATTCGAATATCAAAAAAAATCAAGAGCACAAGACTCCGCCATCGATAACGATTAATTTTATTTTACCTCCGTATATACTTATTTATCTTGGCAATTGTACAGTCTCCAAGCAAAGGTTGACGAGCGCTTTGTTGCGGCGCTATGATTTCTCGAGGGAGTCGGCTGTTCCCGACGATGAATTCCCTTTTCCCCACCTTTCCTATTTCTAAACTCGCATCCAGCCGAGTTCCTGCGGGACCTCAAACACAAATCGGAAGTCCCAGCTGCGTACGGCTACTAAACGCGACGCTGGAACTCGCGAGAATCTACCGCGAGTGAGCTGGTCCCATAATCGGGGGGGGGGGGGGGGTCACACTGTGGTATCCAGGAAATTCTAACGTGTAGCGCGCAGCAGCTTTATAAATTCCATACTCTTGCGTTGCAGCAATAAAAACTAGCATCCACTGCCGATACAGCAGAAAACTTTTAATCCTCATCTCTTAACGATTCACTCGAACGCAATTCCGAGTACAATAACGAAGCGATCCCTTGCAGCCGCTACTGTCGGACGGAAGAATGTAGGAGGCGGAAGACGTCGGAGACCAGATTCTTCGGGACAGGCTACCATAAAAGTCTATACAATGCGCCCGGGCATACAGGAGATATCCATAAGTATCATCCGGGCTCTGAGATTTCTATTGTACCTCGAAGAATAAGCATGAAATAGCGTGTCCGTAATATACCCATGCACCAGTTCACATGTTTCTTATCAATTTTGGATAAGACATTGAAAAAAGAAAAATTCCTACTCTTCGACGCTGCGCCCTTGCATCCGAGTGGAGAAGGCACGGGTCCATTGGTACCAACGAAACAAAGCACACGAAAGACCTGCAATCCGTGAATAACATACGTCTCGAAGAAGTCAGGATGAGTAGGGAAAAATGCGCAAAGGAATAGTGCATCAGCATGGAGTTACTTCGATAAAGAATATATGTATATATAATTATAACAGTGCTATGGTACCTGGCTGCATATAGATATAGGTATAGCCAGTGGTGGCCTTTGAGCGATTCCGGCGCCATTGACTCAAGAACAAACGATGGCCTTTCTTGTGCACCGGCACTTTACCGTTTTGCGCAGACTCTTTTCACCAAGAACAAACGAGCGCGACAGACAGCTGATGCAAATGGACAAAGCCAGGCATGTACCTACCTATCTACCTATCTACATACCCACCCGGTACGTACGTGCATGTCCTCTGTACTGGCTACAATAGGTGTACACCGGCGTACGGAAGAATTTCATGCACTGTACGTCAACAAGCGATGATTCTTAGTTGCTTTAACTTTGCTATAAAACACAGGGATCCCCTGCTGGCTCATGGCATACAATTGGAACACTCGGTATACAAGGAAACGGGTCGAACGAGCTATGAGGATCTTACGACGTGTAGTATTACTTCCGAGTCCTGAATGATGCAATTTCTATTGCAGTGTGCATACATAAAAATAAAAATTTATAACTGCTACTTAGTCACGGGCAGATTGCAATAAATGCATTGGCAGTCTAGACCTACGCGGGATGACTTCTTCTTACAGAAGGGGAGGAAGCGAGCGCTCCGCAAGCGGTTATTACGTTAAACTGTGCGTCTAGACGTGTTGCGCAGTTGACAACGTTGGTAACTACCGAATGAATAATTTATGAAGCGTATAGATATACCTTTTCAAGACTTCGCCAGTTATTTCGAGCTCGAAAGAAATTCTTGGTTATTCACGTACTTTCGTATACCCAAACCCAGTGTAAGGTAACCTATGAAATTACAGTGAGAAACTTGTCGCAGCTAGACGTCGTTCTTTGTAAAAAAAAAAAAAAAAAAAAAATTCGTTCGCGTTAAACACAGAGAGCCGCAGTGACACTCGAGAGGTAAATTTTCAAAGAAATCCAGTCAGTACTTCACACTGATACCAGAGATAGTACTTTTAGATACTATATCTATGTATACCTATATACCCTCTATCCTATAGGAAATTCAATGTATTTCGTATGGCATCTCTCTACGTGTCCCCGAAAAAGTATTCTCCGGGTGAAACGCAGAGTTTACTTTTATTTGTCTTTATTAAAGAAAAGGGTAGTACAGTGGTGACAGCGGTACCTAGTGACGTGGATGCTGGTCTGAAATATCGATCGCGTTCTTTCAAACCGCAGTTACATACGTACACGTGTATACACGTATATACTCCCAATATACGTTTCTTTTCGAGTGTAGTGTCTCTTTCCGTTTTACCCCTCGAATACACTATGACGCAATAGCAACCCTCCCGTTGCATGTGCACGTGAAGATACAGTAGTACCACATCAAAGAAAGTTATTTGTTAATGGGGCATAATTATCTCCTGGACAATGGGAGAGTCGCGACAGACCGTGGCACGAGGCATATGAAAATTAGGGGAGCGAAAGAGTAAAGGGTGAGGAGGGTGGATGGGGGGTGAGCGAGGCGAGAGAAAAAGGGGAGAAGAAATAATAAAGAAAACTAAACGAGTGCGCAGACTGTTTTGAAATGCTCGACTGGATGAGCCGGTGCAGACGCTGAGTCCTATATATACGTAAGGGGGGACATGATGATCTCGTTGCCCTGAAATAACCTACCCTAATCGGTTAACCTTGTGCATAATTATCGAACACTCAGATTAGCCAATCACGCCCTCGTACGTACGATAATAACCGGCGGCTCTCTTCACGGCCGTAAGCACAGGTGATCATCGAACGATAATGGTATTAATACATCATCGACTTGGCCACGCTTCGATGATCGCTGATTGCATCAGTCGCGGACGACGATCTGATATTTTATCTGGTGAAAAATAAGGAGCGGCAGGAATGTGACGATCTCGTTGCGCAAAAGGTGATGGGGAATTTTTTGAATGTCGACGTCCGATAGGTTTGGGGTTAGGGAGACTGGCAAGTTGCTATATTCATGGGATTGTATTTGGAGGCAGTAGTCTGAAGTTTGGAGGTTATGTCAGTGTTAATGGACTCGATAGAAAACTTAATGGAAACGGATTTGTTGTATAGTACAAAAGTAGCCGAACCATTAGCTCCACTGAATTACCTGGTGGCTGTTACGTGGATTTAATCGCGATGGGGTTAACGGATTTAAAACGATCAATCAAACCAGCTTCTATAGACGTTACGCATTGAGCTTCGATGCTCGCACGTTTGTGCTTTAGCGAACCGACGGTCTTTGGTGGATCTTGGATGATTATTGTATACGCCTACGCGTACGAAAGACCGTGAAGGTTAAAACCGGTAAACCGTGCGATAAGCTGTCCTCATAACTCTAACGTGCCTCTCCGGTTCCGTTTAAATCGTTATTCCTTCACGCGTGGTTCGCTTGTGCGTTGCATCTTGGGACTGCTTGAAATAGAATCACTTCTCTAGACGCAACATTGCGACTTCCCGGACTTCGTGCATATAGTGCATTAGTATAGCCGAGGTTTGAAAATAAGGCAGATTTATGGCTTTTTTTGGTAATGTAATTTTTCAATGTAACTTCTGTTTTATGAAAGGTTGTGTCAATTCTTTTGGGTGAAAAGTACTTTTTTTTTTTTCATTCGCTGTGAATTTATGTTACGTATTGTTTCTTGATTTTGGTGCGATTCGTAGCGAGAAAAATATCACGGGAAGAAATTCTATCGGTAAGTAAATACCATGTGCGGAAGCAATTTCGACGGAAGGGAAGAAGGTCGATGTTTCCGGTTATGTTTCGAATACTTTTTACAAAATGGAGTCGCGCAGGATGAACGCGGGTGAAACAAGCGTGTTTGGGCTTAGAAAGGAATTTTCCCGTGTTCGTTGTATATAGAGAATTTATCGAAGGGATAGAAACGGAATAGAAATTGAAAACGAAAATATACGGTATGACGGTGGTGAAGTATTAGTAATATCAAATGATAAAAATATTTTTCAAATCTCTGCTGTCTATATTCTTATAATCAAGTCGGTTGCTATAGCTGTACCACTTACGATATTAATTAATTCGGTTAATTAATAAAATAAAAAGTCAGGCATAGGCACGCGCGTGCGTGCGCACAAGGACGGTGTTGTTATTACAACACCGTTGAAAAGGAAGCACAGCTGACCAGTCAGAAATCAATGTACTCGTTCGAGCGAATAGCCGCTCCTAACTTCAGACTTTCCGTTTCAGTAGGCTGACGTTGCTGAAGTATTACAGTGACTAATTAAGCAAAAGCAATTTCGTATAATCGTCGAATCAAATTTGTCTTGAGTACAAAAATTAAAAAAAAACATTATACTTGTATATACTTACAAAAAGTATATAACATAGGCATAATACATATATACGATGGAAAGAATAAATTATGAAAATATTTATCACCATTACGAAAACAATGCCAGAAAATCGGACAAGCGCCTAGTATTACAGTCCAGTCATACTCGAACTAGTTGGGTATCCATGGACGAAGTTTGGTTTCGCCAATCGGCAATGGTGTGGGCGCCGCTTGATTACTCCCGTTGTTCGAGCAATCAATTGCGAAACTTTAATTAAGAGTTACAGCGCGAGCTAAATGCCCTGCGATAAGTTGTCTCTTCGTATTAGTCAGTTTGCCCAGGGTAGCCACCGAGAAGTTCGAATGAACTCTCCATGGGTGGTATCCGCTCCCGACGCCAGTGACGCCACCGTCGACGAACGAATTGTAGGAAGGAACGGGAACCGAAGTTGTAAGAGGAGGAACCGATATGGATCGGAAATCGCAGTAGTTTCGAATTACCGCTACCATAGTTTATCTCTAGTCGCGATTGTAATCGAATCGAGCAAATAATTTACACGTTTCTTTTAATACAGGATGCAGACTCCACTGTATATATATATACTGCAGCCTGTATCTTCCTGCGATCTTCCAGTTATGCAACTCGGTTCTCACGTTCTCACGTGGGCGAAACACTCAATGCAAACCCTGTAAAACTGAATATGTCACAGGAGTAACAATATAGATTACCATGAAAACCAAAAATTATTAAACAATTTTTTTATCTAAATGATCCTACTACCTTACCAATAAACGATTCAAATATCGGCTTAATTTCTGTATTTCATTATGGTGAATAAATATTCCAAAAATTCTCACTATATTGTCAAACTGTTACTCACGACAGTTACGTAACTATGTGTTACGACTCTCATGACCTTTATTCAATTTTTGCTTTATTCACTGTCATTCGCTAATTGTCACCGGTACAACATTGGACATGCCTATCCAAAAGATCTGGAGTGCTTGAATAGCGCGCTTGCGTAATCAGTTATCACGTAATTCGATTAGTTAATTCGCGCACATCAATATACACCGCGTACGGGATGGTAGATGCCGTAATAACAAATAATTATATATCATCCAGTTATCAACAATAAGCAGTACAGCTGCGACGTCACGTACGTTCACCAACTGGATTTCAATTATTTGGTAGGACGTATCCAGGTCAGACCCTATGAATTAATAACACCGATAGATTAATAGTTTGGACGTAAAAGGGCAACGTACGAAATGACGTTTCTACACGGTGACCGTAATATCACGCAGCGCAGCGCAATGCGTTACGAACTCGTGAAACTTCCTGACACTCCGTCCCGATATAACGCTGTAACTGAGAGCACAAGGTAAAAACGTGCCGGCGGCATTACTTTCGCGTTGATCGCAGCCGATTCGGTTTGTTGCGCGTTCTGAATAACGACTATATACGTATACACACTATATACACATACACGTTCAACTTCATTCATTTTAACACCAAAGCACGTGGTAAATAATATCGAAGAGAATTTATAGACTATGTCTTCATAGCTGCCACAGAGCATCCAGCACGGTCAATTTCTTCACGAGCGCTACGAAGCAGGAAAATCAAGCCAGATATCGTACAGGGATAAATAATAATAGGACGTGGAAGTCAGCATGCATGACGATAAAGGCACGCGTGAACGATGATGTTTAGTATTTAAATCGCGCGCATCTATTTGCATGAATTTCGGTATTCACGCGACGCGCTCCGTCATGCCAAGAGAGAGAGAGAGAGAGAGAGTCATGGGGTCTCCCGTGGGAGCCTCGCGAAGGTGTACATAAAGGCTGACGAACGTCAACGAGGCTTTCCGAGATAGGGAGGTGAAGGAAGCGGAGGTCGAGGCAGGATAGGCGAACTGACGGCTCTTAGACGGAACGATAGGCTGTGTTAACTTAATGACCATGATGTCTGCCAAGACGAATGGGTTTCCTGGTGTCTGGAAGTACCACTGTGTGTCATGAGGTTTTCGAGTAAATAACCAAGTTACATATAACCGAATATGCCTACCAATTTTATTTATGACTTTACGCGTAGAGAGGAGGTGAGCGTCGCGACGGGTTCGCCATGTGGTCTGTATTATTGTCTTTGTTTACATATTGCACAAGGCTCGCGATACAACGTTGCAACGCACGAACGAGAGTCTTAGGGCATTACGTGGCAAAGTGCATTAAATGAATGCAACTTTAATGCATCCACGTATATAACCTACAGACATGGTAGTCATGCACGCGCACGTGCTGGGAAGGAACGTAACGATTAACGATCCGGTTATCATACCGTCTGCAGGACGTCTGTTTTTCCATTTGGCAATCTAGTTGTGAACCAGCAGCGAAATTCGAGGAGACATTAATCAGAAGGTAGGAGCAATAATTAAAGTTGATACGGTTGAGAATATGGAGATTCACGATTGCTGGTACACTTGGTTATACTTGAGATTAGTGAGTGTACGTGTGTGATAGAGCGAGCCGTCCGCGCGGTTAGTAATGTAAACAAGGATATAATTTGAGTGTATATATATACACATATATATATATATATATATATATATATGGCTGCTATGAAAATAAAATAGAAATTGTCATTGACCATTTTGTATATTCAATTTGCTCCGCGTTTCTGGTTCGCGTAATCCGTTAAAATTTTAAGATTTAAAGCTTCGCTCGACGGAGCTTTCCTCTCCGCCCACCGTCGCTGTGGCTAACACTCGAAAGCACTTGAGCACCTCGCGGCGGAAATCTCCTCGCGCCCGCCACTGGATTTACATATTTAATTCCGCAATTATACGGCAGCCCGTGCCGTGGCTACGTTTACACGCTCTTTCGCAAGATCACTGGGCTCACTAGTTCTTCTCGCGGTAGTAGGTACTTCCACGACTTCGTAGCGTCCAGTTCTTCTCTCCCCCCGTCGACCAATGGTAACTCACGATTCTCCATCACATCTCTCTCTCGCCTTCTCTCCGCACGAACGATTCATCTATGCTTGGTTGTAGAGCGAAAACGTTCCCAGCACTCGGTAGCGGATTCCTTTCCGCAGTGTCGTGTACAACGGCGAGGATGAAAGGATTTCTGGCAAATCCGCAGGAGGAGAGCCAACCGCCCTCCCCCCAAGTCTCGAGGAACATTCATCAAGTTTTACCACCTGAGTATTGCTATTCTTGCGAGTGGTCCAATAAGATTCTCCTTAAGATTTTCACAGCCGTGAACGTCTTTAGGATACAGCGCAGCCTCTCATTCTGTCTCTGTTACACTTGGTATCCCGTCGCAGGATATTTCACTATCGATTTATAGGGTATCCTGTGGAATCCCTAAAGAGCGACGATACACCAAGTGGCAGTGATAACGAAAATCGCCGTACAATTTGTACGATGTCAATGAGAGAAATAACGAGAACAGGAGTGACGATAACGATAACACAATCGCGACGTAACACGTTCTCACCAATGAAGTCGCCGTAATGTCCCCCAGGTGCAAAAGGTAGACGTCGCGCGTGCGGCCTTCTCCCCTTCGTTCACAGGGTCGTCACGTGGCGTAACGTTAACAAGCCACCCCGCACTGGGCTACAGGAACGTCGCCGTGGTCGGTAGTGAGATGACGCCATATTCATTTCTTCCCCGCTACCGAAACGAGACCGAGTAGAGATTCGTGGGTTTCGCACCGGTGAGGATATACCCGGGATCGTGAATAAAAAAGGGGGTGGTGGAGGGAATGGGACGAGGAGGAAAAGTCAAGAGAGAATGAGAGACGGAAAGACAAGAAAAATTGAATGTAATGAAAAAAAGAGAGAGAAACGAGAGAGGGCACTGCCGTGGCTGTATCGCGAGACAGCGTCGAAGAGCGCGGGAGAAAAGACGCAAAATCATGAGTGTGCAGCACACGGTAGTGGATACGCGGTACTGTCGTCTGTATATAATCTCAACTCCGTAGGTACTCTGGATCCGCACTCCAGGGTGATGGCTGACTGTATGAGGTGGGGCGCCTCCACGTACGTGCCCATCTATGTGCCCCTACGAGAGAGAGTCTGGGTCTCTCGCTTCGGCTGAAGAGGGAACGGCCGCGGTATGCAAGAGGGACCAATGAAAGAGGGACGGAGAGGCAGCGAGTCACTCAGAATGAGAGGAAGAAAAGGGAGGAGAGAGAGAAGGGAGAATGGAAGAGCAGAAGAGAGATGAAAAAGAAGGGGGGCAACCACAGTGGGAACATGTAGAATATAGAGGAGATCAGGCTATGCGGCTTTATGTAGGCGGCCCTGAAAATCACCAGATTTCACCATGAGTTCTCCCATGTGTATGAAATCGTTTTGTAGTGGTCTGGTAGGTATAGCTTCATTGATATATGTATTATGTATAGATATGGATATCAGCCACGAAGATGGTTAATGGCGTCATAGTCGAATTCTATGGGAATTTTTACTATCGATGCCTAATCCTACGAGGAACTTGCTGCCACGTCGGTGGCAGTGGGAAATGGGCATAGATGATACAATAGATAGAAGAAAACGCTTTAACGGATGGTGTCGATTAACCCGAACACAAAGAGCCCTTTGATCGAGGAACGATTTGTACAACCCCTGCCTATCCCATTCATCGCTCGACTTTTATTTTTTTTTATTGTTTCATTTTCTCTCTATTTCAACTACTGTCCCTTACGCCTTTGTTCACAATCAATTTTCGATCAGACGGATAGCGAATCTAACGGGGTCAACTGGCGAAAAGCCGGACGTCGCGAATGCCAAACGCTCGTTTCAAATGTGCGGTCGATCGAGACGGGTCGAGGTGTCGAAGAGGCTCTTTTTTTTTCTTTGGTCACTTTTAGGCGAAAATTGAACCGGAATTGGATTTTTCGTTCGTACCAACTTGACGTGGACATGAAAAGCCCGAAACACACGCATGTGCTTTATTAACAGAAATTTTTACCTCGAGTATCCTCATAAAGTTGATACTTGCTTCGACTGTGAATCCGGCTCATGGTACGTACCATTAGTATTTTTCGTGTATTTCTTCCTGTTTTTGTTTATGGAAGTAAAACCACGCGTAATTGCAATTAGGACCGCAATAGACAATTAGGACATAATAAACATTTTCTGCAGACACTGAATAGCAGAAAATAGGTTAGGTTAGGATTTTCCTTTTGTACGAGCATACACAAAAATGAAAGCTGAAAATTTATTTTTTCTTTTTTTTCATGTAAAACGACAAAATAACGAGCTACAGTCAAAAAATGCTGCCATTGCAAAGTACGCGAGTTATTTTTATGCATAGAATAAAAATGTGCATACATTTTTGTTTTAACTCTTATTTTTGACTTCCTTCATTCTCATGCTTTTACTTGACCTTTTATCTTTCTTCTATCTTCACGCGTATACACGAGCCATGGCCTTTTTATTTTACGTACTTTCGATTCCTTGCAATTTCTCGTATCATATAATTAATACTTGAAAGAAACATTAAATAGAAACAGTATAGCAATATCGTGTTGAGGTATCCTATTAAACAATCTAAATGAGACTACAGAACATTATCATTTGCTCTTAGTATCTTTTCGCATGCTACCTACCCTGACGACCCTCTTCGCCGTATCTATTATTACTAACATTTTTTTTTTCCACGTCTACTTCCGGGTGACTACTAATGAACGCAATTAGCTTTACCCCGCCTGTTTAATTTCTAAACATTTTTAGAAAATTAAAATCATACGTGTTTCCCTGAAAGATTGAATTCAAGTACTTCCTCCGGAAAGGCTTTGAAATTATCAAGTGCAACTATGACACAAAGGCTCCCTTCTATTCATACAGGATGGAGAGTCCTTGTTAGATATCACTCATACTATATCTAATATACATCATGAGTACTTCGTGCATTATTATACTCTCAGTGCATGCATTACACGAATCTGTTGGTATACCATTTTTTCAAGAAATTCTGTCTGAAATAAAGAAAATATTTTAACCCAACGTGTAATGTCTTGGAAACAGACTTTAATGTAGGAAATAATCGTATTTCAAAATTGCGATCAGTTTGTACAGTATATCATTCAGACTTTTAAGTCTCAATATCTACGTACATGTATATATAAGTATAGTCGTAAAAGATGATTGACATTAACGAGACTGCAATTTGATATATAAACAGTAAAGTAATTTTAAAAGATACTTTTAAGTATTCACACTGCACTACTAGCCCTATGCTATATTGGTTACATTGACCATGGTATGGGATTATACAGTATAGGATATTTCGCGTATATATCGGAAAATCATTCATTTCAAGGGACATTCAATTTACCCCTCGTATTTTCAATTGGGTCTGAAAACATCCAAAATCGCTTTTCTCTTGGGCTCGTGAAAAATGTTAATCGCTCGATTAATCTATTGCTTTTTTTTCACGTGAAAAATTTTGCAAGGGGAGAATTTGTATGGTTACACGTCACGCTTCTCGTAAACAGTCATATATGGGGTAACGATGAAAGCACGATCACGTGGTGTAAATTTTATCGTACAATAATGACGTGTCTAATCGGAGGATTAAAAAGATATAACTTCGTGAATGACAGTTTTTCTGACTTTGTTATTGATGCTTTTACTGTTTTTAATATTTATTGATTATGGTTCGTTGTGTAATTGGCACATCTATAACTAGTAAAAACTATGTTTATAAAGTCATGTAACACTGTAAAATTGTTAGCGGTAAACGAATGTGTGTATTTAAAATGAAAATTCAGACTGGCTAATTTCTTAAAAATCCTTCGATAACCTGTCATTTCACTATCATACGTATGTAGGTCAATGCACTATTTCAACCATGAAATAGTTGTAATAATTCCGCAATTCCTACTAGGTGTACCAAGAATCGATAATTTAAAAATATCTTTCATCCGGGATGAAAATGGCACATAATTATCTGCATTCGCGTTACATCACAGAAACCCTTTCCAATTGTCAACAGGAAGTTACTATTGTTGTCTAATCATCCACTATGTTAGGGTGCATAGTAGCATGTAATATATTGATATAAACAGGATGTTTGAAATAAGCTGATTATGAGATGGCGCAATACGTGGTTGATAAGGTATCTACCGGGTCTTAAGAAAAAAAAAAATTAGATATAACCATAAATCCAAAAATAAAAAATGTCGATTGTCTAAAATATATTTAACGTTGAGAACTTAATTTGAAATAATAATGAAAAATCGAAGCTGCTTTACTCACGTGATCGTCCGAGAAGATCGTATTAGATAAGAGAGTCATATCGCGTACCTGCAAGAAAAGAGAAGTCAAATATAAATAAAATGCATCATACCACGTTGGACATAGCCGAGTAAGGTTCTGAATTAGGTGTATTCGAGGTTTGAAAAATAGAAAGGAAAATATTAACGCCTCTACTTTATATTAACTCCCTGCCGAGAATTTGCCGAGAATTTAACGTCGAATACCGTCATTTCAAAATGGCAAATTAAGTAACTAAAGCGGCAACGGCGCGTATTACGGACCAACTTTATTTTCAGTTAGCGTAAACTGCTTTGCTTTTTTCGGAGCTTGCAAATTACCAGCGCGGAGGCACTTGTGGTCTCTACTGCGGATCCGCAGCTTTACTCACGTACAATTTCTGCTTTTTCTTTTGCCTCACCTTTATTCCTTCCCCTCGGTTCTTTTTCTTTTTTCTTTCTTTTTTTTTATTTATGTCCTGTAGCGGGCTTAAGTGCGGCACTAAGCCAAAAAGTAGATCGATACTCGGTCGGCGCAGCTCGGCTAGTTACTACGGGATTTCGAAAAGCACTAGCTAATTGAAGTAACAAGGGTTCTTAGCCAGATTACTTATTTTCACTCGTACAGATAAGGCACAGCCATCCTTCACTGTAGTAACAGATAAAAATACCTCTTTACGGAAGTTCACACCGCATTAGATGAACCGATAAAGCATCATCCTCGTTGAACACAGGTAATTCCTATACTACAAACGTAATTATCTTCCCTTTTCATATTTTACGATGATCTTTTAATTATAAATTTTATTAAGAATTTTTTTTTCCCGGAGCTTCGTTAACGTTGGACCCAAGACGAGATCTTTTGGGATTGACTACAATGCTTGACTCTTTTAATAGGCTTTTTCTGGATTACAGAAGAGAGTGAGGGAGTGACGGAAAGAGAAATAGAGCGAGAGAGAATTATCTTCGTTCTTAGAATATATACATAAAAAATATATATATATATATAATATAACAATACTATAGCAATGGTCGACAATAACAATGCAATGGTATAGTGAAAAGAATATAGGTCAACGATGAAAAATCACGAATAAGAAAAATTCAGTGAGAATAAATATACAGTGAAATACTGACAAAGTTCAGTGAACAGATGAATATAATTACAACGTATTAATTACAGCAATAACGAACTCTTTGCGAATCGCGTATTAATCTGATTGGAATGCAGAGTTTCACAGTATGCGTGCAGTAAGGTCGTATCGATATTCGTGACCTATAACCCGCACTATTTATTGAATAGGTCGCGTCTGAATTCATCTTCCGGTGGAAATACATCTTCTGAAAAATAAAATAGGTAACGTTAACGAAGGGTCTTTTAGTAAGAAGAGAGGTTCTTTCATCTCTCTTGCTACATGTCTCGTCCCACTTTTTTTTCTCTCTCTCTCTCATTCACTCTTATCTCATCGCTCTACCTCCTGTTTGCACTCATCCCGTCTCTCTTCCAGATCCTCCTGAACGTTCGCAGCAATCTTCAAATTATTACTATACAAACGAAACGACGCGCCATAGCAGAGATATCTGAATTTCAAGTGGAAGCTTCGTTACTTCCGTAGTTAAGCCGACAGTAGAGGAAAACAATTTCAGTTTTTCGTCATACAATGTGGTTTTCTCTAACGTTTAGTACTTTTCTTCGTTCACTATGAATGTGTGTATATATATATATATATATATATATATATGTTTGCAATGCTGCGCTATGTTACAGTCAGCATTGTCTTTAACTATACGTATCTCGTGTTGTATAAAGTAAGGTTTCTTTAACCGGGGACAAATGTCGATAGTGTCGTAAGAAATACACAGTATGCACTGTATTTATGACTATAGGAGGATCCAGCCAACCGAGAGATTTTTTAACCACTCTCAGAATCCGATTCTCAAGTATCCTGAAGATATCGGCTCGTTATATCGCAGCATCCCTCAGTCACTGGTTTATGCAGCTTTCTCATTTCGCTCAAGCCCCAGGTGTCATTCTTATGTATTAAAAAGAGTCTGCAGGATTTAACGTCATTATTTAAGCTCAAGAAGTATGAAATGGTCTCCCCGATTTTATAAACAATCTAAACGCCAGTGTGCTTATTTCTAGGGGTTTTAGTTGAGCGCGATTCTGAACTATATATCACTGCTGTTGATGACTTCAAAGGCATGATGAGGATAGCACCGTGAGAAAAGGGATGTAATGAGAGATTGGAGGAAGGGGGGGGGGGGGAAGAGGGAGAAAATTTAAAAGAAAGACGTTCAGTCAGCATTTCGTGGAATTAAGCGACATCTCTAAGCTTTGTCCCTTTAAAGCGTTCGACAGATTTCTGCTTGCGATGAACAAGGTATACTTCTTTTTTTCTCCCCGTTTATCGCTATCACGACGAAATCCTTTGTCAGGATTCTTTTTTCTTTTATCTTTTTCAAGAGCAAAGTCAACGTAAGACCGAAACCAGCTTATACGGGTTTCCGTATGCGTTATGCTTTGCGAAAATTTACAACCCTCGAGACTCAAGCAAACGAGGCCTGGGGCAAAGCACGCACTCCGTACTTTATCTTTTGCGAAACGAAGAAAAAAAAAAAAGACACCGCTGCTACTATCGGGTCCGTATTTCTACTTTTCCTGAATTTCACTATGGCTGTACGAACGTTTGACTATTTTTCATTTGGACGGATTCTTATCGTTATCGTACACTTTTGTAGAAACGGCATACGAACTCTGGTAAGTATCAAAATTTTTCTGCCGGTCTGCCATCTCGTGAGTTTGCGATCCCGTGGGATGTCTTTGCTGTGAACTACCACGTGCATCCTGTGCATATCTCGCGTTGTATCTATGCTTGAAAATGGTGAATAGACGGCGGCTAGAAACTTTTACTATATATTTTTATAAGAAACGAAAATGAATCTTCAAGACCTTAGCTCTTCCAGTTCTTTGTTTAAACAAAGGTGTTTCTTCTGTGGATATAATACTATACCTATTCGGCATATCAGACACGTCAGGAAAGATAAATGAGTGTCTGACTTTGCCCGAGATAATAAAGCCTCTGAGTACTCTATTGGCTTGTTACCTGTACTTGTTTAATGGACTGTACCTATCTCTTAAGTGATAAGGCCCAACCAGAAGGTTACGTGATAAATTGTATTTCTTAATTTGAAGAGTCCTTGAGTATAGCATTTATAATAATCGTTAAAAGTCTATGTCTTCCATTAGTCCTCGTCGCATGTCAAAAAATAATATGCGTACGTCAAATGGCAATAAAATATGATATTTAAGATGGGCCAGCCAAGAGATCAGGATCAATTGCGAATAACCTAAAGTGAAGGAATCATACTCGAGAATATGAAATTTATTATTTACTTCGCTCTACTAGCTATGGCTATTCTGTAGTTTGATCAAATAAAAAAATTTCCCATAATTAATTAACAATTCTAAGGGAAACGACTCTGCGGTCTATGGAATGGCTCGTTTGAGTACACTGTCAAGAAAGTCCACAAACAAATACTGGATCGGCCAATCAACAGTTGGCTAGTATTCAGGATACAGAATTGCATCATTTCAGTCGGACAGTTGGTAGCAAATGTGTTGCATAGGAAATAGAAATAAAATTGATTTATTTCACTAACATTCGTATGCAGATCGATGCATCGTTGCAGCTATGATATATTTCAAATATCATGTGTCATTTCGATTATCGATACTGACACAGCGAACTCTACAATTATCTGGAAAAATAATAATTTAATACCCCAAGATTGTAATCAGATGATAAAATCATTTTACGTAGCTACTTAAAGAAAGAAAAGATTCAATGGGTGAATACACGATGAATCGGGGAAAAAAAAATGAAAAAGTAAGTAAAACCGTGAAAATATCTCGCTACGAAACTGGCCATGTGTGCACCTAGCAGTCTGAGAGGTTGATTACAATATATGAATATTCAGCGGTGCAAACCTCCTGGCATTCTTCCTTTTTTCCTCCTCAGACTTTATGCAAGCCTAGAGCTGAGTTCTAGCCACCTAGCCACTACCTTACAGTCCTACCAACCGCTACGACTATCCACCGTCAACTGTTCGCCAGCAAAGTTCGAATATCTCCTTAATTAATTTCGTAAAAAAAAAAAAAAATATAATAAAATCTTCGTTAACGGTTCTCTGCGTTAATTAGAACAAATTAAGCGATACTCTACAGAAATTTACGTGGTCTTGCTTGATTGGTTCGAATTGGACATGACGTATGGTATCCCCCAAAAAAAAGTTAAATTAAACTCCACAATGACCACTGAAGCACAATTCCCGTTACCGATAGGGTAGAACGTATCGTATTCATTGATAACTTATACATCATCTTCGTGATGCAACGATAATTACCGTAGGGGATCGACCCACAAAATGAGTAAAGATGCTGACGCTAGCCTAGATTCCCAGAGGCGACCAATCTGAACAGTACCGATCACTCATGATCCATTTACCAATAATTCAAATCATGTATACAGATACTCATTACACGATCTTGCATCTTTGCTAAGAACGTTTTCCAGGCTTCATTAAAAATTACATTGGGAGATCGTTAATTCATGTGGTAATTCATATCACGGATTAACTGATAACAATGAGTTATTCAGTCGAAACCTATACCTAACTAGGAAATTTCTCGAGATTTACTTATCTGGTTTGACTATTCTAATTACATGACCTCTGACCGTAGTTCACAGGTCAATCGGATTCCACTGGGATGATAAATATTTCGCAAATGTCAGAGATCCCTGCCAAACGAGGTTTTGGCATCCGTTCGACTAAGGCTATGTATAGCCTGATGCAAGCACAGGTAAAGGCAGCAACGCGTATAGGTAAGTTCTCCACCTAAATCGGGCAACCAAGTAACGTATGCAAATGAGCACATACGCTCCACTCACTACGGAAGGCAATCAAAGCGATCGCGAGACACCAGACGAGATAGATATATTGGCCCGAAGCTATTCGAATTTATAGAGGATCGATCGATTAACCGATTGCACGTTACTAATCTTTTACGGGTTGTCAGACTAATCGGACGTATATCTATATGGCGGCTAGTTTTGTGGTAGACGAAAATTTTTTAACATACGTGAAGCGAAACGAATATCTCTGTTTTTGTTAGCGTGGCCAAAAGGTATTAGCGAAAATTCGGCCGATTTTGAATATAGGCACGTGCAGGCATGTATATAGATATATGCATTATAAAATCCTCTCTGAAATATTGTTACGCGATAACAATGCGTCGTTCGACGATCCTGCGAGAGTAAAAGCATCGTTTGACGACTTAACGAAGCATTTCATAAGCCAGCGTTACGTTTTATCAGCGTTATTCACCGACCGATAAATCCTTCAGGCCTCAGCATCGGAATCCACCTTGAAATCCTATTACGTATTTTAACTGTTGCATTAACGCGTATGTCCACTTCGTAGCGATGTAGTCGGTTTGTGCATTCCGATTTTTTCATATGGATCCGTGTGCGCTATGGGCCTTTGGCATATTTCTGCAAATTGTATCTACCTTGTATCTAGAAATAATAATAATGCTTGTGGCTAAATTCCTATATGAATTATCGTACTTAACGGAGAGAAACGTACTTCACGAGAGACGACTTTTGAACTGAAACGTTATTTATGATAATTTAACCATGAATTGATTGTATATTATGCAATTATAAAATTTTGTTCTACACGTTTACATATTTGTTTGCATAAAAATTTATTATCGAAATGATAACATATTTGTAGTTAGAGAAGTAAATATTTTCTGATAAAAACCTAAGGATAGTGAATATAAAAACTGTATTTAAGAATAATAGCTTTTTAACGTATTTTCTTACTCGGAAAGTGATCAAAGTCCTTCCCTAAGAAAAGGTATCGCTGTCGCCCGTTTGAGCCAGCTTTCGTTTAATAGGCATAAAAAAAAATCCCAAGTAAAATCCGCGTGATAATAAAGAAGGTCATTCCGAGTGAAATTGTCCGTATAGCCGTGAACTAGGTGGAAATGAAAGAAAATAAAGAGGAACAACATTTTCCTGGTAGAACCAAGAGAGATGAATTCACGAGCTGCGCCAAGAAGACATTGGGTCAACAGAGGGTTGTTCCCAGTTCCCACGAACCCTTACGAAAACTCTTGACTGCTAAAAAAAAACATAAAAAAAGAAAAGGAGAAGACAATACCGATACTCGAAAAAAAAACAGTGGGATGAGATAACACAAGTGGTTTTAGTTGACATTAAGGAAAGAATCTTTGCCTGGTACTCGGAGGCTGTTGGCAAAAGGAGGAGTAAACAAATAGAAAGAGGACTGCATAATGATAGAATCTCAAAGTGCAAGCGAGAAACGTATTATTACCGTGCGTAAGCATTATCGCGAAATCATCTCGGAAGGAAACATACAGGCCGTAATGGATGCCGTATAATAACATAGGATTGCAATTATGCAAATATTAGATTGATAGAATGAGATTATAAATATAATGATAATAAATAATATCCGCAAGTATATGCATATAGCTTTGCATATTTACAGAAGGGTCATTGAATTGCATGAAACAGATGTGTCTGAGTGGATCCGATAGCTTGAAGGGTTTAATGCGTGGGCGCTGGGTAGTTAATCAATTATAATGACTTTTACGATAAGAGTTACTGGTTACTAGAAATCGAAGCAGACGGAAAAGAGAGCTAGTAGAGTTACACTTGTTAATAACTTTTTATGATTTATTCGTGTACGAAACTCAAATAATTTATGGCTTCGGTGTATACGTGCATATATATATTTTCCAATACGCAATGCACACTTCGTTTTTTTATGTATTATATAATTTTGATTTTATTCAGAAGCAAAGAAAATACTTAGGTCTGTCTGAGGATGTATATATAGGTAACGTTGTATATGCTTGCATAAAGTATCTATATAATGATAATTAGCTTCGTGGTGCTAATGCGACTTGAAATAGACGAATGCCAGATGGAATTCGACCGGTCAATTAAAGGGGTAAATTAAAAATCGATAGAGAGCCTGTAAAATTTGTATGCACCTGGTGTAGTGAAATTTGCAGTTTCGCAAAGTTTTTTAGCAAAATGATTGTATAATACGTCGAATGATTCTGTGTGACAGTCAGCAGTTCGATCTGTCATTAACATGACAGATGGATGGAAAAATTAATAAAATTGTGTAACGTTCGTGATATTTTATCCATTTGTTTTATTTTTGGAGGGGGAGGGAATTTTGCATTTATCTTTGAAAGGTTTTTTGGGGAAAAAGACAAGAAATAAAGAAATAGAACGTTTATGGTTAACGTATGATCGGTGTTTATGGGTAATGTGTAATAACGTATTTTAGGTGTTTAAAATAATAAGAGTTTTCTGAAAAATGTTCTCTCTATTTATCGTTAAGTTGAAAGTAACACAGCTTGAGGAATTATAACTTTTAAAATTCGTACCGTACGAGTTGCTGTTTAGACACATACAAAAAAAAAGAGGAAGCAAGAGTTACGTATTTTGTTCTGTAACACTTTTACGCACCCAACGAATTTAATATGAATAGCCTCCTAAGCGGAAATCCTGTTATTTTATAAAAATATAAAATTCACATTGAAACCGGACTCGCTAAATGTATAAATTTATATTAAACTATACCTAACTCAATGAAAATTTATATCTGAATCTAAATATACATATATGTTAAAATCAATTGATAAAAGCGACCAAAGTGTAATTACACCTATACATCAGCTATTGTGCCAGTACACGCCATTAAAGAAGAACACGTTAAAATGGCATTACGAAACGCATCAGAGAGAGAGAAGGAAAGTCTGGTTAAAAAAAAAAGAGAGAGAGAAAAATCACCATCCCGTAACGGGGTCAGCGTCCAGGTAATGTCCACAGTGAAATGAGCGCAACGAGTTTACACGTACCAAAGATAAAGAGATAAAAGGTTAAAAGTGGAGGGAATGAGAAAAAATAGCAGCTAAACGAAAGGGTCAAAAGGAACGGAGAAACACGGTGAGAGGGAAATGGCAATTTGTCTCAAGCAAAACGACTGGCTTGACTAGAATTCCATGCTGTTTCTTTTTTAGGAATATACATATATATATATATATATATATACACACACACACACACACCCACACACATACAGTACATTAAAGAGTACAAAAATGTGCACACACGTGCCACAGCGAAAATGACATATATAGAAACGAATGGCAGTCGATAGTGCAATTCGGCGAGAGTTCGCACGACGAATCCTCCCCCTTGAATTAAACCAGCAGTGCTGTACGATTTTGGGTAACGCTGTGCGACGATACGTGTACAATCGAGTGGCGTACAGGCAGCAGCGCCGAATCCACTGGCGCACAATTCCTCGACTGTGAAATATTGCGACCATAAATCATGCGTGCGATTGTATTATAAAATCGTGGTATATTAATTTCAATTCACCGAGAAAGTCAGAGCTGAGTGCAGGATGGGTAAGAGAGAGAGAGAGAGAGAGAGAGAGGAAATGGGTGGTGGGTAATATTAAGGAAGACATTAGAGAGAGAATAGAAGGGAGAGTATGTGGAGTGCGTGAGTGAGCGAGCGAGTGAATGAATGAATGAAGGAGAGGAGAGAAGTCGAGATCGAACGACTTGTCATGCAGAAGCAGGTGGTACAGTGGCTGCGAGTACTCGTCGTCGGGTTCCTGGCAATACCGATAGCGGCGTTAGTGGGTTCCATACCACTGGCAGTCCGTGGATATTAATTATTTCCAGTAGAATATTGAAATGAGGATTTATGTCCACGAGAGATCCCACGTATCGTCCATTACTTGGCGATGTGCGAATACTATATACTAGACATTCGGTTTCAGCCATTTTCGTATATTTATACCTATACTATTTGCTACATAGTGTATTATGTAGAGAGACATTTTTTTTTTATTACCGTTTCGTCATACGTATATTTTGGTAATGACGATCTTGTAAGAGAAGTGCTATTTGCCCATTAGAAATTCATGAACTTCAAGAAAATTGCAGGCGCAGCTTGTACCCAAGTGCAGCAACGTGTATCGGTCGTCTACGGCAGCCAATGAATTTACGGCGAACGTTTTGCATAATTGCCAGAGCCACGTCGCAGTGCGGGAGAGATAAAGATTAACGGAAGCTGCAGCAGACGAAAAGTAGACAGACGACTGGATAGAGAGACGGACAGATGGAAAAATGGTTACACGACTTTTCTCATGGTAATCGAATAGTTTAGCCGTCTTTCGATTTTCTATTCCCTTTCCTTATTCGTTAAACGTATTTTTTTTCTCTGTCCGTCTTCGAACAGATCACTTCTTTTTTCCTCTCTCTTTTACCCTCATCGTCTTTACACTCGATTTATTCGTCTAATTTCGTGAAATAATTTTTTCTTTCTTCGTACTACAGTCTACTGTTTCTTTTTCTTGGTTTCACGACAAATTACACTATTTAAATACCACAGTGATCTATTGCATCTATCATAGTTCCTGTTACGCTTTCATCATCTTGATCTTTCGTTGCCGGATACTGCATCGAGTGATACTTTTATTTGTATCTGTCAATTGAAACTACCTGTAGTATGCATATATCTATGCGTAGATATAATCGTGAGAACTCCTTCTCCCGAAGCTACTGGGGTTTCCTCTCTCACGCAAAATGTCAATTAGGCTCTGTTTGAAATAGTGTGCAATCTTCTGATATTTTTATGTACAGTGAACCGAGCCATAACTCGTGCATCATGCTGCACAATGGAAACAGCCCGCACCTTCCCTTTTACTACAGTGTTATTATATCAGGCACATGTGGTCTGATGTATGTTGCACCGGAAATAGGTCATCGTTCTATAGCCTGTCACGTGGCTAAAAACCGTCCAATTATAATTTGCAAATTCATGAATCTAATTAAAGAATCCCAAAAATGTAGAATGGAAAATTATAGATGAAAATAAAAAAAAAAGATTTCATATTTAATTTGATTTTTCGAATTTTTGGAATTTTCAACAATATTCACATATAATATCTTATTAGCACCTACTGATAGGGATCGAAGAAATGCATTGTCATGAAGTGGTGGTGAAGCGCTATGTGGATATCGAAGCATGTACAGAGCAAGAGGGGTTGCTTGACTCTAAGGGGTGTAAGGTAGCGTTTGAAGGGTACGGTATCACGCTCAGGCTCAAGTATCATCGATCTCCTACCTTGCTAAGGGTTGATACGACACGCCACCCTGCTCACTGCTAATAAGCCTATTTTAATGAATGTCAAAATACAACTATATAATGATCGATCGTGCGATCAATCAATATTACCTCTCCCCCAAACCCCTCAAATATTTTATGGTCAAATTTATTATCCCCCAGACAGAAGAAATCTGCCTAGATTCCCTAGAAAACTCATCACGAAAGGGAGAAGGTATTAAAAAAAAAAAAAAAAATTAAAAATAAAACCAAGTGAGAAACCACGATAAGGATTCTCCATTAATTACTCAATCCCCATCCCCCTCCAGTCTCAACCAGTTAAGAGCGTTCCTTATTACGTCGATATCGATTAGATCCCACCCCCCACCCCCAGTCTGATCCTCCATAAGACCTACATAATCAAGCATCAAATTATACACGCACTCACCCCCAGTGATTTCTCAGCTAAATTTTAAGGGATGTTTAAGACGTACCTGAAACACAGAAGAAAAAAAAATATATATATTAAACCAATATATTATCGATTGATAAGCAATATGGTTATCAGCCTATATCGGTGCATTTGCATAAGTTATTAAGTGCATGTCGTATAGGAGCTACAATATTACAGGCGTATACAGCTACCATCACCTGACAAAGGGTTTCATACGATATATTAATAGTTAGTACCGCACAGTAGGTTATTGCTTGCTGCGTAATATTCGCAGACGCTGGTGACGTAGGAGCCATCAGGGCTCGGTTCACGTATAGTAAACTCGAAGAACTATAAGACAGGCTATTAAGTTTGCAAACTAGTAATGGAGCCATAAGAGAAACGAACGTGATGGCTGCTTAGCGTGATAAATATCTGCTGCCCGTTTAGGGTCACTTTCGGTGCTTTCGTCGAGATTCGCTCGAGACAAATGCAGCATCCGATGCCGAAAATTTTACTGCTGCGAGTGGCTGAATGAAATATGCAAGGGGAGTACGACGTCATATTCATTCATACACTCGAACCACCACGTACACTGGAGACGGTTGTCTCTGTGTCTCCATTAAATAATAAATATACAGATATATGTATGTATATGCAAATAAGTATTTTATATATATTCTTTCTAGAACTTTTCTCTCTTGTTAGACTCTCCCATACGTGCCCATGAAAAATAATACATTGCCGCGAGTTGCACCAGAGAAAATGGCCACATGTTAAAGCGAAACGTCCTTTAAATCTACATGACGGCAATATACGCGATGTTTGGGAGTGATTCGCGTGTGCAAGTAAAACAGATAATTCTTTTTTTTTTTTTTTTTCTATACTCTCGTTTCAAAAAGCTTGAGAACTCCGAGTTTCCCGGATTTTACGTTTGCCAGTTGCATTTTTCTGTTCGGATTCCCGTTACGTTGAACCCGTTCATGTTGAATGTAAACGAGATTTATATGCATAGAGACTACATATACCTTGTGTCTGTTTTTGTGAGTATCCTTTCGATCCTATCAGTGCGGAAGCTTTGAGTGACGTCCGATACGCCAATTTCATTGGCCACCCGGTATTCACATTGAGGAAATAAAATATTTTTCAAGCTTAAGTAAATTTTAGTAGGATATTTAATAACGATTAATCAGTATAATCTGATAATATTGATATAATAAATCACTGTTTGATACGTCATATATCGATGACCATTGATTCCAGAGTACGGTGGAACGGCGATTTGTGAATTTGTGGAGTAAAAGGATTTTCTCCCCGGGTCCTGTGATCCCGTATGGTCTATTGACGAATCGTAAATACTAGGATGACGTTCGGATTGCAGTACGATAGAAATGTATTACGCAACTAGATATGCTGGGGCTAGTTTGTCGTTATTCACGATTGGAATAGAATAAAAATTTTGAAATACATAGCGCGAATACGTATGTACTTCCCGACTAGAATTTCTGAAGCAGTTCCTGTAAATTCGCAATGTCACGCGAGAATGGATGCGTGATGAACACCTACATACATTAGATACATAAATAGGACTGTGAATATTGAATTAATTTACGCGGAAAGCTATATATTATGGATGAAGAATGTCTGACCTAAATTTACGAATTTCTATACCTATTTTTGTCTTGTCAAAAATTATATATGTGTGTGTGTGTATGACGTAGATAGACTTTCTCTTAGCCCTCAAAGGAGCACTCAGCAAAAGAAAATTTTAATTAAGAACTGTTAATACAGAGACGGAATTTCTTTAAAGGATGTATATATATATAGCACAAGGATGACAAAGTTCCTTCCGACAACTCAGCATGAACCAAATAGAAAAGTCATTAATTCAATTATTCAATTCGCTTTGATACGAAAGCTCCATCTGATTTTCAAATTGCCGCTTCTATCAAAGTATAATTAATTTCAAACCTTGTAGCTCTTTTCTCTCGCTAGTATTGCTGTACTTAATGAACACGATAACCAATGCTAGGAGAAATCAATTTCTGTAACGTTTAAAAAGTGTACCTATGTTAACTGTGATACTTTGTATCCCTGGAATAAATGACCAACTTCACTTCGATTCTTTATATAGCGTGACACGATTTTTAAATCAATATGAGATTTTCTTATTGGGAAAGATTTTTATTAAAACAATGGAAACCCTTCTTGTTACGGTTACGCTGGGGTTAGGTTGGCGCCAATCTACTGGACTTGGTAAAATGAGAAAACCGAGGCATAAAATTGCATTTGCAGCAGGCTTCACACGCTGCAGTGACAACCACTGTAGCAATGTTTGCTCATTTAAAAGGCCGGGTAGTTGGCTTTAATCAAGTTTGCGTGTAGAAAATATGAGCGGACTGAGTTTCAATCCGAACGTGGCGCTGAATGCGTCGCGGTCGCAATGTTGGTTACATTGTACATTTATGCGACGTATATCAGTCGGGAATGTAAATATACTGCGCTATACCGTGCAAAAGGAAAGACGCCTTCGAAGTAATGTAAAATATGAAGCATAAGGTAAAATATAAATAATAAGGTGAACCGGTCTTATTATGTGATATATTTTTTATTTTTCATTATTATACCGTTCCCTCCTGCCAGGCTCCTATGGAACTCCACTTTATTGCATATCCGAATATATTTTGACTACCACTGATGGATACGACTTACTGGAAAATAAAAAATTTATCTTTGTCCCTTGTTCCCTTTTCCACAATTTTCGTGAAAATCCACGAAAACAAGAAGAAGAACAATCATAGCCTGTCCCGTACTAAATCACTGAGAAATTCTTTGTCAAAAGTTTCTATGGGACTTTTCGAAAAAGTTTTAGCCGTCTAGAGATTGAACGTGCTGTTGCATATTGATGCTACAACCGCGCCAAGAAATATCTTTCAAGATGTCTGTTCGAAACCGTCATATTTAAATATCGTTTGTTAAAGTAAAAAAGCTTCTCTAATATCTTTTCTAGTCTAACGTCACGAAGCACTTTTACGATTGAACTTAAAATGTTAAGAACTTGTGCAATTTTCGGAAATGTATGAAAAATGGTGGATTTGCGAATATTATACTGCTTAAAAAAAAAAATTCATTCATTTTCAAAAGCATGATTCATTTCGACTAGACGTAATTGCTTTGATCGAGCAAAAAGATAAGTATTTGTATACAAATTATACATAGCGCGTATAACACGTTTATATAGTACATAGGTATGTGAAGGAACACGTGGTGGAATGGCTTCATGTATTAATCGCGGTTCTTAATTAGAATTGAAATTAAAAAATTCGAATTGCATTGATGCGACCAAAAGCGATACTGCCTCCGCTACCAACCCCTCTAACAGTAAGCAAATGAGATTGCACTACGTTTCTGAATCGCATCTGACTTGAACTCTGTTTCAGTGCACTCTTAAAACCTGAGTAGTCAGTAACGATTTCCCGCTTGACCCAATTCTCTAATTCATACCACCGTACGCGTGAACCTGTACGGTTTCGGGATTATTACTGCATTTTAATTAAATATTTTATGTGACTTCCGCCCCGTACAGTACTGAAGGATCATGGGTAGTAATACTCGATCGAGTCCACGTGATCATGTAGCAAAGTGGAAATCTCCTTAGACATTACGAGAATCTCGTATCCTTTGTATAATTTTATTGGCGAGTGCAAAATCCGAACAGCGTGTAAAAGGAGCGGGAGATAAATTGATAGCGGAGGAATGTAAAATGAAATTTCGCGACTTTGCACCCTTGATAAACGCCAGACCTCTTTTACTGGCCGTACCTCCTTGGCTGAGGTCCAATTTCAGGTCGATGTGAAGTCTGGCATTTAATATGGACACAAGGTATCAATTTGCACGTGTATTTTTCCTACTAAGAATCTATTAGGACCCATAGAGTCCGCTTTCGAAATATCATTGAAAAGTCTGGTTAGTTCGCGGTTCGCTGGAAACGAACGAACTGGCTCTAGTCGCTCCTTGAAAACCCGACAACTTTTCTCGAATGAACTTCTCCGTCCCAGCACGTAGCTGCAGCTGCGCTTTCAAGATAGTTCGGTTATCTCGTCGTCGAAATGACTGTTAATGTTTCACAACATTTTTTCAAGTATTGAACTCGTTACCGTTACGTTAAAAATATTTTAGTAGATTCGTACAGAGAGTTTTGAGTAGTCAGAATGCTAGAAACGTTTTAGGATATATCTTTTGAATTACAGATTGGAAGTCCACATAATAAATTTTGGAATCTCGCCATAGATTTTCGAGTCTACGAGAGTCTTTGGGATTTGTAGTGTTTCTGGTCGTAGCCTTTGCAGCCTTACGATTTTCGGTTCTAACGGAATTTTCCGACATTCCGCTCCCGCTAGCGGAATTCCTCGGAACTGTCACAGGTGCTTAACAGCGCCATCTGGTAAAAATTGCCCACGAAAATGCAACTTTAGGAGATGAAACGAGATATCGATAAATTATCTCCTAATAATAATTTTTCTATTGTGTTCTATTACATGTATCATCGACTATCGTCCTGTATCTTTATACTCTCTTTCGTAATGAAAATGAGTGGTGTCAGAAATGGGCAAACATTTCCGGAGCATTCACTGGTAATCGTGGAAAATCCCAGCAGTGCCATCATCACTGTTAATCGGCGTTGCTGGTCCTGGAACATGCCCGTTAAGCAGATGGAGATTCTCGCATGAATGGTGAGCTTACCTCCTCGTGCCCTCCAGCCAACAGGACTATCTACCATCTCAATGTACACACTTCGTTTCCACTAAAATAACATGCGGGTGCTACTCCAGATTATCGCAGCACAAATACATTCTGACTTAAGTTAGGTAAGGCGGTCCTGGTGCGATTGCTGAGCGCCAATCTCATTCCTTCTGTAATGGAGAAAGTGCTTGCTAAATATTAGGCGTACAACTTTTGTTTTCATTTGGAAATTTAACGTATCTGAAGGACTTGGTAGAAATGAACAATTCCCCGTCGTTTCGCGATGGTTAATTCAACTGGGGTAAATTTTGAAAATTTATTATACCATCGATACACGTCAGCCGTTCGTTTTGCTTTATTGATTTATGTAATATTCATTAAGATCATTTATCATATTACACGTGTTAAAAAAAAAATTCACTTATTTTCATCCCTTTGTCAGTCTAATTTTATTCAGACTGAATTTTTCCTCCCTTAATGACGTACGCGTAACGAGACACGTTAAATACCATTGAAAAATGCCCTCGGGGAATTCCGTTGAAATTATAGAACCTGGTATTATCTCAAAAAGTATCATTCTCATCATCGCCGTAGGAAAATGAAAAATAAAGTTTTTATCTAGTTGAAAAAAAATTCAAGAAATTTTTCCAACCCTTAGACTTTCCCAATACGTATTTATCCTATTTCACGTATTATGCATCCCCCACGGAACATACATATATGCGGATCGGAAAGAGTTTATCTCCCAATGCTATTCCACCTTCCATTAGTCTTATTGCTTTGACCCAGGATCCCATCGTACAAACTATTAACAGAAGCCAGGTTCTGTTACTCAGAAAGTGTAAGAAACAAGAAAAAGCATTTCCATCTAAGAAGGAGAATCGGTCTCTATTGGGCGGCCTCAGCAAATTAATGGAAAACATTCAACCGAGTCCACAGGTCTCTATACCCAAGTGAACGCCATGGTAACGAGCAGTTACTGTTTTGCCTTCATCCATCTGGACGAGCACTAACGATTCCTGACGTAGCTTCCTTCATTTCGTCTCGGGACCTGGCAGAAACTAGAACCAATGAAAAGTTTCTTAATATCGGATGGAACGAAATGGAACTACGATTTCGCGTAAAAGTTAACTGTTGCCATCTCCGTTCTCTTCCCGTATTCCATGCCTTTCTCGTTCTCATCCAGCTACTCCTATCAGTAACTACAACGTGGACTCACCTTTTCCACTCGACTTGCTGACTTTTCTCTCCCTTTTTTTCCCTCTCTATTCCTTTTTCTAGATATTAAAACCGTCACTTTGCGAAACGCTCGCGGAAACTACTCAGTACAGAACAGCGTAGAAATACGATCGAGTACACTTGTCGAGGCGCGAATATTTCTACAACAACGTGAACGATGAGAATTAATGGAAAAAGAGGAAAGTCGGTAAAATCAATAAATTCCATAGTACGCGGGTAACTATTTTTTTTTACTTTAAACCTCTATTTTTCATCGCGTCGATCAGTAATGCGTATAAATATCCATTTCCTATATGGACCTATAAAAAAAAATTATTTCGAGAGTGAGAATCTTATGAGGAATTTTTCGTTATGCGTTTATCGTAATTTTACAGGATATAAAAAAAAATACGACACTGAAGGACTTATATGCTATTATAATAAAAATATTTATATATACTCTTAATTATTCAGATCAGTGAGTACGTGTACCGATCAGCCATATGGCTCATGCTGATAACAACCTTTTATATGTACCGTTATAACTATTATACTGGGATGCAGTTTGGTAGGTTATATACTTGTTACGTAAACATTCGACCATTTCACTTTGTATGATAACCGCATAGTGAAGTAACGGAACAAGTAGCACCAATGGTTTTCAGCCCTAATTGTTTCATTACGAGCAATACATTTTGGTTAGAGCAAATAATGTTGCCATATGTTCCCTTATCACTTTCTAAGAACAGTAGACTGATAGCCACGCGTATATTTAGATTTTAAGTGCATCCCATCCGTTTACCCATTAATAATACATGCACGGAATACCTGTAAAGCAGACCCACCACTGTAAAGCACAAGGTAAACTTAACGGAAAATAATGTTAAAAAATATTACTAGTCCGAAAAAATAAAATCGTTCGTCCAAAATTTTGTACAAAATTCCTACCACGACCTGCTACACGAGAAGTATTTTAATAATAAAAAACAATTACGTTTAATGATAATGCATTTGAACAGCATTGCACTTCAGAATGTAAATTACTCAATGGGATTACGTGTCGTAGAACATAAATGTACGTGCAACGGTTTATATTTTAATATAATTACTTTCATTCGTGGGACGTTATACAAAATGTCAGCTCGACATTGCCTACGTATATGCGAATTCAAGATATGAATATTAAGAGCAGGTTAAAGTGACAGTATTAAGATATTGAGAATATTCATGTAAACTCATAAAGTCCCTATAAATCTGTATAGCAACCGAAAATTCAAAAATCCACACAAGCCCAGTTCGTTGTGCTACTTTAAGAGTTTCGTAACGTCGAACATTCACGTCACGAATAAATGTCTTTTCAATTATCGTATAAACTTTTACGTCCACTTTTCACGATTTCTAGAATCGATATGTACTATATGTATACACACATGTACAAACGTATATATTCGTATCTTGATATCATCTACGAAGAATTACAGCGAATCGACAGTTGGGGTTCTGTACGATTTTCTAAGGGATGTATACCCCCCCCCCCCCTCCCCCCGTATCAGGTATACCAACTGGCATACAATGTTTACCCACAGAAGAGTTCAAGTGACTTTATATTCCAGTAGACGTAGAATACAGGTATCTATCCCATCCTGTGTGATGTAGGTCAGTTTTCTCAGGTGGTTGCGTATAGCCAAGACACTTGAAATAATTTAGTAGCGATCGATGCCAACCTCACTGAAAATAGCGCGTCGACTTTAACTCGCGTTCTGTTGGTTGTCGCGTTACGAGGATTCGAATCCCGGCAAGAATTAACCACGTGACTTTAACTTGATAAAATATTTTCATCCAATATTTTTCTCTACCTCCTTACGTTACACGTTAGGAAGTAGCGAGTGTCGATACGATATTGATTCGGTTTAATGTCAAACGTCCACGTAATTCGTTATTGCCTTTCCGTCACAGAACGAGAAGCTTCGGCAAGAGCAAACGCGACGCTCGAAAGTTTGTATTTCCTTGCGGGTCGGTCAGGTAAAATTGGCTGATTTACCATCCTCGTGAAATTCCGTTAACGTTTTACGTAGATTTGGCTTCTGAATTGTACAGAAAGTCGATAAGGTGGACGCCCGGAAATGGGGCGCTAAATTTAAGTACTGCTTTCTTTTATTGGTCCTCATTTTTACAGGTTCGGTACGTGACGATCGACGCGTTGCAAATATATTTAGATAGGAGTAAGAGCAACGTCCTTATCACGGAAATGAAGTAGCTGGTAAATTTGTAAGAAGCGAAGTCTGCCAAACTGCAAACTGTCTTTGCAGGTTTAGCGAGGATTCGAGATTATGAAAAAGGGGAGCTGCGTCGAAGGGTAACGCGAGAGCGTGTAGACGGTAAAAGTTCTTTATAAGAGGAAATGGAGAGAAGAAGACGTGCAGTAGCTACACCTGGCTGTATTCTTATTCGACGTTTCTTTCGTCCCCCTAGCTCAAGAGTGCGAATAAATAAGAAGGCAGCAAGGACAAATTTCTTCTGGGATGAGAGGAAATTTAAAAACTTTTGTTAAGCAAAAATCACTTATAATCGTCTATATATGTATACGCCATGTACATTTACGTCAAGCAGATATTAAATAGATAACGATATCGATCGAGACTCGTGAAAGACATTCGTTTACCTCTTTAAAACTTTTTCAAGATTATCGTGTTTCAATCTGATCTTACAAGCTCCAATCTCAATAATTTCAATTCATTTTTCTGACTATTGGAAACGAAGGAATTTACGTGCATCGTTCGCAAATCCATTTGTCTTTCTGACTTCCGACAGGAGCAAAGTGGCTCCAGGAAAATCCAAAATCGACAATACGTTTGCCAAGTACACGTAACGTTAAGACAATCTTGTAACAGTTTTGGGGTTAAACATATAGCGCGTTATCATATACGGGTATAACATAACGTTTCGACAGTGCTGGATGATATACTTATATATAGTAACAATAATAATAATAATTATACGAAAAGTAATTAAAGAAAAGTACCGTAATTTATCCAAGTAAAATATTTATTTTCTTTTAAATATTCATCGAGCTAGTTTATCACAGTTATTGCATATTCTTGCTTTCCCACGTTAACCCTAACGAACAGCACTCAAATGTCCTCATTATCGTTATAACAACCTCTACACGTTCGCGGTTTATCAATTACCGAGTGCACATCGCTCTCTCCCGGTATCACGTAAATAGATATGTCATTGTGAAGTCGTCGAGTGCAATTCAAGTTCTGCTCTCGCTGATTGCGGTGCATTCCCGATGCATCGATTTAATTGTTATCAAGTCTTTCCCCACCCCCTCTCAGTCCCTTCCCCTCCCGCGCCAAGGGCGATCCAATTAATGACGAGGGCTTTTCAGACGTCGCGCTGGATTTTGCAAGCGGATACTGATTTGACTATTTTTTCTGAAAAGATTTGACTGAAAAATTCGTATGCTTCGATTCCTTGTAAAGGATGAAAAAAAAAAGAGAAAAATGAATATTTTTCTATGTTAAAATATCAGACGGTTCATTCGCGCCATTTCTGGATTATTGATTGTCGTGGTAATGGAAGTTCAACAGGGACGTTGAACTTGATATTAATAATTGATAAGGTCGAATTAACCTAAAATTCTTCTTAAAAGTCACATCGGACTAGATTTATATTATTTAACAAATTTTCTTCCTCTCTCTCTCTTTCCTGTCTTTCTTTCTCTTTCGTTAGAATAACCATGAGGGGATGAACCGACCGAAGAAATGTCAATGGCTCAGTAGATTTATCCAATTTGATGGTATATTCAGTTGACCGTAGGAATATTCATACGCTCGAAATATGAATTCGCAGCGCCGCGACGGCTTGAAGAGACGTCGGAAGTGAGCTTTTCCTTCCTGCGGTACTTATAACTACGCGCTATATATTTCGTTGAACATATATTTTCTTTCGCGGTATAATTAAAACTTTCGGTTTTTTCGTCGACGTTTATTTTACATCCCACGTACCTCGCGCAGCCTTTCCTCCATGTGAATTATAGTAGAAATAGTTGAAGGCATATCTGAAATTTCAAACCCTCAGGCGCTATCGACGTTGTCAGCCCGATACTGACAATGTATAAGACGAGGAGCCAAGAATTTGATTAACGTAGTAAAATAATTCAAATCAGTTTCGCGACGATCGTGATTATCAATAGTACGTTCGGTGTAATATTATGCAAAGAAGATTTCGAGGATAATTCGCGAAGAGACTAAAATTTGTAAAATTAAGTAAACTCAAAGTCACTCGGAATATTTTCTCACTCTTTTTCTAACAGTTACCAAACGAGGAGCGTTTCGCAAGGCGCTTAATCAGCGTGCAGAAAGGCGTGATTATAAATTTCCACGAGAGCACAAAGGACGCGAGCAACGTTTCTTCCCATCTTCGTCGTCCTAGCCTTAATCGTTTACTTCATGACAATGTAAGGTCGTTAAGATAATGCCATAGCTATATCAATCTATTATTTAGTAGCGATCGAGCGTTTACATAATTCGTACAATACAAAATCCTCCAGGCATCCATACACTCTATGCAACCAGACGTTTCATTATGAAAGATCATTAAAAAGTTCTTCGCTTCGTACTATCAATATTAAATATCCTCATATATATATATATATATACACATACATATACCGAAGGGTCAATGTATCTCAGTACATACTTTCCGTGGATTCCTAGTACCTCGGGAGTGTTTAATTTTCAAAAAAGGATAAGACTTCGTAATCACTCTGTGCTTTAAGGAGAAGCCATTAGAGACTAGGGGTAAGATTTATTCGCGAGTTTGCAGAATAACGGTGAAGGCAAGCAGAGCGTGGCTATCATAAATATCAGAAAGGAGATAGTGGATAGGTGAAGGGAGTGCACGAGGGGGGAGGGGGGGTATAAGGAAAAGAAGTCGGAAGTGGGGATAGAGAAGGGAAGTGGGATGAGAAAACCAGAGGAGAATGGTCCTGGCAAGCAGGATTGCAGTGCGAATAAAAGGAACATCACCACGTGCCATTATCTCTCGGATGAATTAATTCGCGAACCCGCACGAGCTGTCCTGCCCTCCTCCTCTCAGCCAGCCAGACCCAGCCGGAAACGCACGAGCTCCGATCGTCCCTTCGGTCATGTGCGAACTCGTAATTTGTAAGCCCCGTAAAGCTCATTGCCGAGAGAGAGAGAGATAGAGACAGAGAGACAGAGAGAGAGAGAGAGAAGCATTGGGTAAGCTCAGAGTTTGGTAGGCGTCGCAAGAGTGGGAGGCTACCTGCTGGTTGGCTGACTGGTGACTGGCTGAATGGGTGGCTGGCTGATACCGGGTATTTGGTTACGCGTTGAAATCATGAAAGAAGTCGGATTTGGTGACGTCGCGGTGTCCAAAATTATAAAGGACAGTATTGATTTTTGTTGCTTTTAGAAATCTATGGTTTTCAACGAGATGAATGTATTTATAGCGTGGTCTGTTAAAGCCTTTGAAGATATTTATATGATAGA
This sequence comes from Calameuta pygmaea, assembly GCA_031762395.1. NCBI lineage: Eukaryota > Metazoa > Arthropoda > Insecta > Hymenoptera > Cephidae > Calameuta > Calameuta pygmaea. The sequence goes on along the minus strand of JASANN010000517.1, from coordinate 1,883,978 downwards.
CTTTTAGAAAGTTCACTTGGGAGCTTTAGGTTCTCATATCAAAATCTCTCGCTGCTTTCTAACCTGTCCCGGATGTTACGGATGCGTTCTCTCGGATAGTAAATCCTATCAGAAGTACTTAGAGTTCGGCGCCAGCGTTACCCTCTTACACTCCGAGCTGCCAACCCCGTAACTGGCAGCGGTAGCTACTCTAGTTAGTTGGCTGCAGAAGATGTGGATCCATTCGCTAGTCGACTTGATTGGGATAGGTCCAAGAATGAGCTTAGTCTGTGGTTTTGAATAGTTTGTGGAATATGTAAGGGACCAGTTAAGATAGGCTCGTGTAAGGGTAGGTTGATTATTTTTTGAAAGACAAAAATTTCATTGACTTTTAAAGTCCCTTTTTTTTTACGTTTTCTTGCATATGGTGCCGATGGTCATTTTTATTGCAGGACATATCGATACGAGTTACGTACGAGGAAAATTGGTTGCTCGTAGAGAATGTTTCTTAAGATTTGATCTTGCGTGTCTTTCGGTCTAGGAAGGATCGATATAGCCGCTACTGAGAAGTGTATAATAACGTGGCAATTTTCATTCTGAGACTCGAGCTAAAAGCCACGAAGCTCATGAAAAATGACTTTTTCAAGTAGTCTCATTGTACCGACACGTTAGAGTGGGCACATTCGTCCGGTGCACTATGAGAAAATAGTTCTCTCTAACTCAAACTCTTGCATTGCTACCCTGTTTTCCAAGGGGCGGTTACGGCGGTCTTATGGTACTCAGCTGGATGCAGGAACATCTGTCCACGTCAGCAGGTAAATGGTGTATCTCATTACCTCAGAGCCATTTTTAACTTTTGGAGTTTTGATTATTGCAATGAAAAAGGTATAAGAAAATAAATTTGGCATATTCAAAATTGATTTTACGTCCGGCTGAGTTTCTTTGAATTCTTTTCATATTTTTTTCTGTAAATCAAATATTTCCTATTTCCGTTCGGTTTTTTCCCCTCGTTGGTATCGACAGGTCAGCACTTTATTTTTCTAGGACTCTTTGCAACGGGCTGCTCCACCTGTTACTTAGTATAACAATAAAATTGGCAAACTGGGATATGGTACGGGGTGGAAAATCCTTTCGTACTACCTATATTGTCAAATGGTAGGATATTTTCTGGTAATCCAAGCGATTCGGGGTGGGGGGGGGGGACTGAAACGGTGGGATTTGATCTGGCGCGAATCCAGATTCCACGAGAGAAAAAGGAAGGAGATACAAAGTGTATATAAAGAAAAAAGATAGGAATTCAAATACTTTTGTAGAAAACATGTAAATCTTGCGATTTAAAAGACTGTTGTTTTAAACGATTAGATATTAGTTAAGCTTGTTTAATTTAACGAGCGATTATTCCTTGTACCGACAGAACTTACTGGTTTTATTATTTAAAATATATACGTTACCTACTAGTAACGCACGTTGCTCATAATTTCACCTGGGAACTTTTCCATAGAAAATTTTACCTAGGAATCTCCAAACTTCACACTACTGCCTACTTGACTAATCGTACTAATTGTCAGAAAACATAAGATATACCTAGTACAGATATAATTGGACAATGAGACATATTTTATAGATAGAAAAAAAAATTGAATTAAAATCGATTAAAGAGGAACTAGAATAATCACACGAGAAAATAATTTCATTAAGATTACCGATAAGGCTCTTTCAATTTGCAAAATAATTCAGAAGCTTAAAAAAGATTCAATCCTATCGATGTGAACGGTCTCTGCTTACCACCTGCGTCCGTTACGTTTTAATTGAAATTCAAAAAGAAATTCGCAGCGAATGATTGATGCGTCTGGGATGAAATTGAGCACCCAGGGCCTTTACGGAAACAAGGGTTGGGTATTAAGGGGGGGGGGGGGGGGGTGGAAATGTTCACGTTGGATCCGACATGCCAGACGTTCTCGAGGGGGTGTCTATACTCCATAGAGTTACATGTACGTTTGGCAACGATACCCTAGTCCTCTAATTCATCCCCTTCAGACTTGGACGACAGTTGATACTGATAATTTCATTATCTACATACGTCTAAAAATGATAACGGGAGCTCAAAATTAACCGATCAAATAAAATTTCATAAAATTAAAAAAAAATTCAATATCCAAAGACTCTCTTAATCTCGTCCACATATATGAAAATCGTAAGATCGGAATATATACACGTATGTTGTGCTGGTCGATCAGGTTGACCAATTGAAAAAGCGATTTTGTCACTTTGCACATGGTCGCTCAGGTGCACTCTAAAGTGAGCAAACCAATTTTCCAGTATAGTGCAGCAGACACGCAACGACGCAGGTGTGGCATACCACAACAGCGGCTGAAATTAATCACCCTGATAAATAATAATAACTGCCGGCACTCCCGCGCCTAGTTAGTTCGTTATTAATACGCAATTCATATTAAACGAGCCCTTTGCCCAGCAGTAATAGCCTTTTGGTAATGTTCGCCTGTAGTACGAAAGCGTTTGCTTGGACACGTGTATGTACACGGCCATTGTCATAACTGTGTTATACGACTGGGTTCCGTTATTATTCTTCCCCGAATGGAAAGTGCACGATCAATTTACTGCAGTTCGAATTGGTGAGTAATGCATTCGTATGAATCATCTGGAACAATGACGAATAATATGCGTATGATTTCAATCAATTGGATTACAATAGATGCGCATAATTAGAATGATAATTTTGAAAACGAATTTGTAAATTTCTAAAATTTTGAAACTTAAAAATAAATATTTTTTTATCCTTTCATCGATATCGGAGCCGCTTACAGTTTTTAAATATGCAAAAATCAAATAAATCTGAAATATTTTTATGGTACGATAGGTACGTACCTAGAAAATATAATTTTACGTATTAACTTGCATAATAGTTATAATTTTGCCATTAGTAGTATATAATTTATATATCAGAGTATTCCTGTACGTACGTTAGGTATAGGTTGACGGGTATAGATCGGTAATACGATGAATGGAATATAGAAGAAAATCTATCAATTAAGAAATATCGGCTAATTAATTTAGATCAATTAAAAAATTATATCTGTTATTTCCGTGCGAATTAATATAGTTGATTAAACTGATCGTTGCATTTTACTTTCCAATGGGATAAACACGAATGAACGAAGTGATTGCGTAGTCGTGTGCGAAATTGGTACCAAATACGGAAATATTCGGGTAATTCGTGTTCCGGCGAAGAGGATGCTGGATAAAAGGTACCAAGCGAAGAAATTAACGTGACGAGCAGACAATGGGCGAATTAATGTTCAAACAATTACAATTCCGAGTGCAGGCTGCCAGGATGTATAGTTGTATTCGGGTTGTTGATAACGCGAATATTACCCATATAGATAAAGCGCTCTTCGCGGTTGTTAGGAAGGGCTTTGGTTTGAGATAAGCTTTTAATTTCATCTCGACTACCGACGACAATGCAGCCAAATTAAAGTGTGCCTACGCCACTGGAAGGCTAGTCTCGTTTGCATAATCGTTTTACGCGTGAATGAAATCCCTGGAAATTTCAAAAGGAATAGACTTCCGACTGATAATAAAATTTGAAAATTTTGATACCCCTTTTAATGAATTTTATTAGCGAGATTAAATATCGTTCAACAGTCTTAATTAATTATTGAAAATTATCACAATCTTATTATAGCTAAATTTCCTGATAGACAACTTCTTAAAGCCGATATGAACTTTGTGGTCGTCTTTTCATTTGGAACGAGTCTTGAATAACAGACGTACCACCATAGTAGTAGCAAAGCTCCCTATGTAGTCGTTTTACGAGTATATCAAATTTATTAAAGTATCTGATAATATACTGCAAAAATTCTCACGAAGTTTATATACCCAAGCTCCTTTTGTATTCAGATGCGAATCTTGATTAGACTATCAAACCAGAACCTGATTACTGATTAGCCACGCAGTTACGTTCCTCACGTTCCCCAAGATTTGACCTACTTTTTCATTCGGAATGAAGAAAAAGATAACATAAAGAGAGAGGAGGAGGGTTCTTAGAAATAACCGAATCTGAAAATCAATATATGGAAAAAAGAAAAAAAAAAGGAAAACCATGATGAATCTCCTCTAACCGGGACACAGTGGATTATTCGATTTGTTTGGGTTAAGATAAGAGGCCAAATTTTATTCTGTGTTAGCAGTAACATTATGGCAGTGATAAATGTCTGTACACCAAGGGTGCACTAGAAAGTTTACGCTAATGGGACGGCTGGGTAAAATGTGTCTGAAGTTTTGAACGTCACTGGTGCGGCTTTAAGAAGTTGTCTTTGGCGCTGTGTTCCTCCGGGATGAAATTTATTGTACAACGGAACTAGGCTTTTGTGAGGAAGTTCCCTTTGCCCCTGAGTTTGAGCAACTATTATAACCTCGTCGCTTTCCGAATTGACGTGTCCAGTTAGATAAATGAAATACTGTACGATTACCACGGAGTCGTCATTCCCTGTATTAAAAACCGCTGAGGTGACGTCATTTTTTAATTAACAGTCTGACAACCCGTGACGTAATAGTACCAATCAGCCAAGGCACTTAAAACATTAAAAAAAACGTACCAGTAAATATTTCTTACTAAGTCACATAAAAATTGTCGAATTTAGGAACGACAAAATTTGTAAATTTTCAGTGTCTTTCTTTCACGCGCATTTTTCTTCATGCTTCGAATACGAAAAAGATGTCTCAGACCGCATAGGGAATAAGACTACAAAATATATTCCGTCACAGATACCTCTCCATTAGTTATGGAATACATCTCATACATTTGTAATAAATTATTCCTCGCCGAAGGTCCGAGTATCAGCTGGTCGCGATTTGTTAATTTAATTTACCCCTCTGAGCTTCGCTCGCCATCTGGCACAAGTTATTGATTTAATAGGGATTCCATCGAAGGCATTATGTTTCTCATTAATTTTTATTCGGATCCGAGTCAGTTTTCAGGCGAGAGCCACTCGCTGCAGAAGGTCTTGGATAATTCAGAATCCATTTATCAATCCGAGTAAGCACATTTTAAGAGCCACTGCACCGGCACCCCGGCTATATACGGTCCGTTTCATTTTTTGGTGCGCGGGACATTCGTTACGTTACCGTAACACGTGGACGAGATGGAAAGATTAATTTTGCTAGCTTCGAGAAAGATATGTTAAAAAGTGAAAGAATCTAAACCCCCGTTAAAATCCTCGAGGATCACCTTGGATTCAATTATACGTTATCTATTGGCATCTTCATTATTTTCTTTTTTTTCCTCTTCAAAGTCCCATCCTCCTTCACAAAAACGTCATACCAAAATGGCCCCTCGGCAATTATCTCTATTGCATTAAACGGTGCTAAAAAGGCAGGTTTTCGTAATCAACGAAGACAAGGCGTCTAATAATGTATCAAACACGGTGCCTCCAAGGGTTTTATCAGTGTTTACAGTATATCTAAACGACGAACAGCTCATCTTACACTTTATTCTAGGTTCGTGGATGAGGCTGGTAAAAAAATGTTTCAGAATTCCCATCGCTTACGGAACTTCTTGCACAGCTGTGTAATATAGTGATTCGACGGTTATATTTTCTGTTGGAAGTTGTATCGTTACCAGTATGGGATATCGGTATTGAATATAGTAGAGGAACAAGAAAAATATCACGTATCAAAGAATTGTCATGGACGAGGAGATTCTTCACTGTTAACATATATAGGAAAGTTCCGACAAATGCAAATTCGTATGAAGGTACGTAGAGTAACGCGATTCCGTCATACTCGAGAATTTCAAATGACGCTGCTGCACTTTCGCTAATTCTCACTCGCGTGCCAGAGGGAATAAAGTGACGGGGTGCGTTCCTGGCTAGGGGGATGTTTCCAGGATGATGCGCTTTAATCAAATCGTATTTGCCGCGCGCATTTCAGACCAGCAGCTGTATAAAGCACAGTCCCTATAGTACAGATAGATCAAGATGAGTATCCTCTGTAAGAGCACCCATCCGCCGTGGCCGCGAACATGGCTTAAACATTTGCCAGAAGCTTTGTAGTGTTTGGGTTCTTGCGCGGAAGAGGTCAGTATACCTTCGTATACCTTGTTTGGCTTTGATGTGCGATATTAAGACTTCAATTACGTGAGTGAACCCATCTGGAAACTAATATATGCCATTCGATGCATACGAGGCAGAGTGAAACAATTCCAATATCTCTTTGCAGTACTTTTTGTAAATTCTATCTATGTGGATATATGAGGAATTGCACAAAGGGAATTAAATATTTGTGTAAAACGCAGTATGCGAAAAAAATGTCTGTATCACAGGGATTTACTTGAAAATTAAATTTCATGGTTCTTGAAAGGTTCTTGTCTTTGTTGTTGTAATCATAAAGTTCCACTGTTACGATTCTGACAGTTTGCTTAGAGTTGGAAGGAAGACTTGGACTTGATGCTCTAGGAGCTTGCATGCTAAACAATTTCATTACGGCGCCTTTCGCCGTGAGGATTTTAGTAAGAAAAAAGAGAAGGGTGACTGGATGAAAGATGCGACGTAGGAGAATAACGCAATGGTGCATCCTGGTAATCGAGGAGAAAACGAATTTTTCTCGTTACTTAAAGGAAAATACTTTTTTTTTGTTTGAAAAAAAAAACAGAGAGGGGATTTAATAAGCATTTTTTGCACAGAAGTTTGCGAATTTTATCAGAGCACAGAAAAATGGCTGAATTACGCTTTTCACTTGGCAAGTTTTCTCGCGTGTGATGCGTTTTTAAGGAATCGCTCTGTGTGTCCAGAGAAGCGCTAAATCGAATTTCGAGATGCCGATAGTTTCTTGGCGAGAGACGCGTTTGCATATAAATAATGTCGCGAAAATAGGAACGCGAAAGTACAAAGTTATCATAAACTGGCAAGTAGCGTTCATAACTGTCTCCAGGGCGTAGCTAGGATTTGATCGATCTTAGGATGCGAGATACAGAGGATACAGGTATTCTCGTCTTTATTGATTTTACCATAAAACAAACATAAATTTACGTATCACCGAGTAGATTTATAGGTAGGCTTCGTTACTATCACATTATAGAAAAGTGATATAGCATAGGTAGCTTCAGGCTGAAAAACAGTTCTTCAGGTCGGATTGATTTTCAAGCAGGATAAAGAGACTAGGAGGAAGCCACTTTGTCCCAATAACTTTCTCATAGCTTCTTAAAGCGCGAATGTCTTGGGTAATAAAGTGCGTGGTTGTAAAAAAAAAAAGAAAGAAATCAAATGAGGATTCTTTACGGTCTAAGGTTCCGTATAGGCAGTAGCTCGGGAGCTGGTCAGACTCGAGCAAAGAAGTGGAAGAAGAAGTAGAAGTAGAAACACGGAAAAGACATATAACATAGGAATGAAGGAAGTAAAGAGGAACGAGATGAGGGTGGGTAATACGTGCCGAGGATTTTAAGATAATCATGCAGAGCAGTTGGTAGTTGCCACTGACCTTGGCAAATCTCTCCTGAGTGTCGAGTATCTCAATGAAGAGCGAGACTTTGTCGTCGACGATCTTGAAGCCGTTTCGGGGTTGAGCAAGTAGCTGCTGTATCGCCTGGGAAGTGGTGAGGGCGTTCGCGGGACTTGTAACCGGAGTAGAAACTCTCGCAATCCCAGTGTGCAAATGAGTACATCCCAAGAAGATGGGATTTCCATTGGGCGAGACGCCGCAAGTGAATGGTCTAAAGGGTAACCCATGAAAGGTTGGACTTGGTCTTGGAGTGGAAGTACGAAGTAGAGTCTGAGTAGATGGCAGCGATAGTCGTCTGACGGCGCTTTGATTTTGGTTCTGTTGCTGCTGCTGTGCTTGCGAGGGTGACTTGAGAAGTTGATAGTCGCTGGAGGCGGAGGGCAGCGAGCGATAACCAGAATCAGAGGGAGACGCTGGTGGTAATGGTACACCACCCTGAGGAGTGGATGCTATGCTATGTGGCCTGGCACGTAGTGCACCACCAGGTGTCCAGGTATTTGAATTGCCAGGATTGGTAAGGGCGCTCAGCCCTGGGCCTTGTGACGTTGGCGTGGGTGGTTGAGGATGTGGTAGGGTAGTGGGATAGGGACGCCTAGGTACGGGTTGGTGCAGGACCAAACCGGAAGAGCCCCACTGTATGGGTTCACCGGGGGTACGAACGCTCGGGGCGATGGTAGCCGAAGGTATGTTGGGAGTAGAAGAGCCGGTAACGGGGGTTGCGGCGATACTGTGAGGTCGTCGAGGTAAGGGTTGCTGTAGCTGACCGTTCCATAAGGATTGGGGTGGCAGTACGTTGCGACTTGTGGGAGCCACGCTTGCTGATTGCACGGATGATTCCTGCTGCTGGTTTGATACTGATGCTGGTACCGGAGTGTTGGCTGCTGAATGGGCACGACGGGGTATCCCGGGGACCGGACCGACGGGACCGATGGACCACGTGGCTGCCCCGGCTGACGACGAGGATGATGATGATGGTGGTGGTGGTGGTGGTGGCTGTTGCCTCGCGGTGAATTGGTTAAGGGAGTGTAAACCGCCATTGCCGCCTCCAGTGACACCGACGTTGATCCCGTGGTATGGGGGAGCGGCAATACTATGAGGACGCCGCGGTGCTGACTGGGGTAGTCCGTTGGGAGTGGAGCGAACTTTATTTGCCCCGGATGCTGGTATTGGAGCTGGTGGTGTATACAGTGGGAACCCGTTCCCATTGTGGCTCGGACTACGTGTGGGCAGCTGGTTGATCGGGGATGATTGCAAGTTGTTGCGTTGCTGCTGCTGCTGCTGTTGCTGATCGTTGACAGTGGAGCGATGCGGGTTCTGGGAATGTGATGAGGGGGCCGGAGGGGGCGGGGGCAGGGGTTCCAGGAGAGTTTCAAGTTCTGTAGGCAGACCCCACGGTGATAGGCCGGATAATGTTGGTACTGTTGGTAGTGCTGGTAGTAGTTGTTGCTGATGTTGCTGCTGCCCACTGAGAGACTCGCCCCCGCATGCAGGATTTGGTGACGTGGATTTCCCACAAGTTGTACGTCCACCGGTGCCACTGCCGTTGATGCCGCTGCTGGCGACGTCGACGCCGACGCCACCGCTGACCGCGGTGACGTGCTGTAGATGACGATCATTCAAACTGAGACGACCATTCACGCTTCTATGGAGAACTCCTAATGCTAAGTTCAGACTGGTCGGCTTCTGCTTCACTCCGCCGTTCGGCTGCGGAGGGGCGGCAGACTTCGGCTCGCCCATTTGCGAAGCGACGCTCGACTCTCGAGAAATCACTCGAGAGACTATCTGCTCCCCATTGTCGCCACTTTTTTTCCCGACCCACCACTGTCGAGGATTATTTCCTAAATTATCCCAAGGATCATTCGATGAACTGATTACTTCAGAAACAATGAACCAGGAAGACTCCTCGCGCCTCGTCACTTTGCCGGATACGATTATTATATGGATTAGGAACAATTTTCCACGAACTCCTCCACTCGCCCAATAGCCTTTTCTATTTTGTTTTTTTTTCAATTATTCAAATAGTATCTTCCACCTTCCATGATCACTTAAATTGCGTTGCTATTGTTGGCACGTTTCGATGCTTATCACAGTCTTGCGGTTTAATACTGTTCGTTCGATGGTACTTAGGGACGAATACGATTTCCCCGACGTCCTTTCTCGTTCGATCGCGGTTTAACGACACACGTTTCCCTCGTCGCAAAAACTAAGTCGACTGGTTTTACTAAAGTTTATCGACACCCGTGAGAAGCGTATTCCGAGAACGTGCTCGTCGTATGATTCCCTACGCGGCACTGTGAGACTCGCATGTTCTCCGAGTCTCGTGGTCTGCGTCTTCGAGACTTCAGATAAGCTCGATTAAAAATACGTATTCCGTTTTAAGTATCGTGCAATCTTGCCGCTGCGTCTTGCATTCGTTGCAGCATGTAAGTTACACGTACCGAACAGACGAACCCCCTAATTCGATAAAGATTTATTTTTGTCCGTGAGCACTCAAATTTTTCGTAGCATCTTCGAAAAAAAAGGGGAAAAAATAATTGTCTACAAAGATACTTGAATTAGTTAAATTTTGGTTTATAATAATTTTATAGTTTCATTAAATCAATGGTATCTTTCCTTCGTTCCTTTTACAGTGTGCCACTGAAATTCAGTGTGATATTTGTTTCTCTCGTTGACACGCTGCTCGAAACTTTTTATCCTTTCCATTATTCCCTCGCTTCGATACCTCGAACAACGTGTCCCTTGGACGCTTGGAAAAAGAAAATCCCAGCACAACGCACAGTTGTTCGATCCTCACGTTTTTCGGCACGATTAAGCGAACATTCTGCGGATATACGTGACACAGTATCTTCATCCTCCTCGCGTGGGGGTAGTAGTAGGATTTGATAAAAGCCAGTAAGGAAGACGATTAATGTAACACGTTTTTACTTGGCACGGCACTTTGTCCGAGCAATTCTCGCAGTAGCGTCCCATCACTGAACACTACTTTCCGCACGAATAACAGCCAGAATAGCTCCTAGTATTGGTTTTCCAGATCATCGCCATTTGATTCCTGCCAAGAATTTCACGATACCCATCTCTGTCTTGAGCACATAGAATTTAACGTCTTTCGCGCGTACAACTCCTGGCAACAGGATTCACCGTGTCGCATTTACCTTTCAACCTGAACACCAGCTATATAATAACCACACTCGAGTCACTCGATTACCCTACAGTCCAAGCTCACGAGATCCCGTTCCCGCCCCTACGGAATCGTCGTGAGAGAATATAAAGAACCAGGTACTAATACAAAAAAATATAATGAAACACGAGAGGGCAATTATAAAAATAAAATTCATACACGACCACAACTGAACAGAATAGACGAATTCGGTATGGATAACGTATAACGGTATTTACCTAAGGAACGATATCTCTCGCGTCCCCCGGTTGACCGGGGCTCTCGATCGGTACGAGATCCGATGGAATCATTATCCCTGATCGGCGTCCCCCGAATTATCGGAGCGGCATATTTTAACGCGTGGACGCGGGCACCGTGCACACGGTGGTGCTCCGGAAGGATAAGCGACTTGGAGGTTAGTCGGTTTCGTAGGGCGATCGCGTGGCTGCCGTGCCGGGGGCGGAGTGGCGCGTTCCTTTGGCGGCGAGATTCGAGCCGCGAACCGACGCCTGCGCCGATTCCATCATCCCCCAGGCACCAAGAAGCTCGTGATACGACCCTGCCTCCTGTGTCTCCCGTTCCTCCTCTACGCTCCCTCAGACTATCCTACTCCCACTCATGTTTTCTCACTCTCGCGTTCCTTTGCTCTCTGACGCTTCAGCATCGCGACGCACCGCGCCGAAACGCTGCCTCTTCTGGCCAACGCCGACGCACGACTATTTCTCGTCGAGTCGAAGCACCTTCCACCACGCAGCCACCCCCTGTGTCCCTGTGTGCGACTATCCCATCGAATGGACGGACTAGGCACGTTGCCCTCGTGCCATCCATTTGCGAGTCTACTGCCCTCTTCCTAACCCCTTTCTTCCTCATCCTCATCCTCCTCCTCCTCCTCCTTCTCGTCATCTTCCTCTTCGTCCTCCTCTTCTTATTTTCACAGCCGAGAGATCTGGGTATGTGGGACTTGTTTGCAACTCGACACATATTCTCGTCGCATGGTCTTAACACGGTGACGCGGACCTGTCTCGGATTTACTCTGGTCGATGACTTCGTACTGGTAGGTACTACAGCTTCGTTCAAAATACACGTGCATTTTTAGTCTGCCGTGCTTTTACTCTCAGGAGGGTGCTCCCTCTTATATGCCTATACGTACACGTAGACGGCACTTCGGGAACCGTCTAGAGATTTCTCTTGATAGAGGCAAGGTCGAAGTTCTCCTGGTGCCTAACCATCAAGACGCATTCATTGGATCGAATCCGTTGGCACGAATTTTCACTCAAGCTAAGCGAGAGCGATCGGGGTTGGTTCGACGTTTTTACGCCTCGATATTCTTAACGGATCAGGTTACATATATATACTATATATATGTATATATAAATTTCGCAAGGCATCGTAGCGGAGTCTGCTCGGTGTTTTAAAAAAATTGCGCCACCCTTCCAACGGTATTGCGTCGACAACCCCTTTTTGATGTACGAGGGTGGTGAGAAGCTTTTCCACGTCGGTGAAGACATCGTTGTGCTTTTGGATGAAATAGATGGAGTGTTCGGCTAGAGGTTTATTCTTAGGATATTTCTTTACACTGATTCCACGCTATTTCACTTACTTCATTTCGTCATGTACGTGATGATAGTGGGTCTCTGATTGATAAGAGCGACCTGGGTTACGATCATAATAACACGGCTCTATGCTTGTTTGTATATTTTACATATGCATATGCACTTTTTCACATTATACCACGTGGTACATTTCTCGTTTATCTCGAGGAACGTAACACGTATTTTATATGGATATAATAAAAATAGAATTATTCAAAAGATTTAAAAATCCCGCGCTCGGCCCTGTCCAATAGCTTATCCATTTTTCTGACATCCGTTACTCGTGACGATCGAGTGATATTCGAAGGGACCCAATTTTTGCATACCAAGTGCCTTGCACTTCAATATCTTTAGACTCCAAGGGACGAGACTCGTGTGCCCAGCCGGAAGTGGTCAAACTTTTCATATAAAACATTCAGCAGCGCCGGAACTTATTTAATAACTTGGTACAAAATGTTCTACGATGCGACTCAAGAAAGAATTGCAGATCGTGTTCAATATCCAAGAGATAAGTTTCACAGTGTAATTGCCTAGAATACAGATTTTACGTAATTCCGTTGTCCGCCAGTGAAAATAGCTATTCGGCTAGATAGCCAGTGACAATGAGCCGTCTGACGTCAAAATCAGTTTACACAAACTTAATTTCATACGGGAAATATCTACCCGCTAGATCTGTCATGCAATCGTATCGAAATAATGCAGTTTAAAAAATAACGTTAATCGATGAGTCAAAGGTAGGAAACCGCACTTCGAAAAACTTTGAACAATTATACATTCAGTTGATACAACTGATATAAATGGATTCGCCAGAGTGGAGTGAAACTCTTACCCAAACTATATAGGAACATCGAACTTCCAGATGGCAGCACTGTCAAATAAGATTACTCGAACTTCCACGAATCATACAGTACGACTGGCAGTGTTAGCGGATAAATTATTTGTAGTAACAGACTTTGCACTGCATCAAAAGCGACGCAATAAAAATACACGAGAAATTGGCTGCAGGAGAAACTCCGACGGTATAAAGTGCTTCCAATTCAGAAAAAGATTCAACAGTAGGATAACACAGGCAGGATGCATTAAACACTACAAGCCAGTAGATTTCCTATGTTCGTCACGATAATAATAATAATATTATTCAAAGTCAAGTCTAAGTATTACCTATGTAAAATTATTAATATCCAATAAGTGCATTCGGTCAAGAAGTGCATCTTGCACCAATTCGCACCAAGTGAATCAAGTATGACGTTTTCAATTGGCAAAGTCGAAACTCAATCACTCAGACAATTAAGGTGCATTGATAGAAAGCCAAACTTTAGCTCGCAAAGAGACAGTGAGAGATCATCTTGAAAGCTTCCTACGAAGAAAGTCTTATCAGCGTCAGATGCAAATTCACTTTCGGTATCACCGAGTGCTATTCTGCGACAAACGACAAATTGGGTTTGACATCATTTATGAACGTGATGTTAGGTGCATTGAGAATCTTATAGAATTGCAATTAGGGACGATATACTCTTGTAAATGATACGCTGGTCTTGCTCTGTGATCAAAGACAGCCTTGTTGCTGATAATGAATTTAATGATGGTAAACAGACAACGCATAGTCAAGTATCAAGGTAAGCCGACCATTATATGTATAGTATGTGTTAAGGTCCCTATGGGCATCGACTACGATACTTAGGAGTTTTACATTGTTCCATTATGTCGAAACGTTAGAGCTGCGAATAACACGTGGGATTAGTCGAGCAAATGTTGGCCAACCTGCCACAATGGGTTCGTTAGTGGGTACATGCTAACCGCGTCAGACGCGAACCGCTAAATGAGAAACGAAACAACATTCATACTGCAGCCTCCTGGATCTCTTATACCAATGCCACCGATTCTATCTCCCATTTCAACCATCTCTTCTCGAGCCTATACTATATATATACATATATGGAAGTCTTTATATAATATGTATCCTATACCTTGTGCTCGTATACTTCAACTATACTATATATACTTGTACCACTGTAGTTTCCGTGTCTAGTACTTGCACTGCGGTTTCACTGTGGAAACCACAATCCACCCTCTTTGACGATACGCTTAGTTCCTAAAGTACCTACTTTGTAACTTCAGTGGACACAATGGATCTGAGAATGTTTATTGAAGGTACTTTACGTGGTAGAGAATCAGGTGATATTTTTGTCTCAAGTATTGTCTACTCCATAACAGGGATTTTAAGTTCAGTTAATAGGACTTTTATGGATTCGTCTGTTTCTTTTTTTTTTATAATTGTTTGATTTTGAATTTTCAGAAATATTCTTTTTGTTGACTTTTTTTTATTTGTGATTCGATTTGCTATTTGTTTGACAGTGTTGAAAAAAAAAAATTAGTTATGACGCAGGTGCTGCTACTTCGGTAAACAGAGTGCGAAGTTAATACTGGATATTCGAAACGATATGTGCGGGATTTCTGATTAATGGACATTCGTTTCTACGTTATATAGGTTCCATGTGAATCGGGCGGAAGTTTCGCGTTACTCTTGCACAATTTGGAATAATTTACTGCATAGAGATTTACGAGATGGACGCCAGTCTTCGAGGATCGTAAATATATTGTTGCTAGATGGTCTCGATTTTACGTGAGTCTACGCGAGCTGCGTGAAATTTCGAGAAAAGTTTCTTTGTCACGAAACACCCGATATATTTTATCTGAAAAGGTTACGCAATTTGGTACAACTCAAAGGGGATTATAGAAATACTTTTTCGAAGAGCCCGAAAGAGCCCCTTAATCCTCCTGGTAACTTTCATTTATTTTGAAAAAAAAAAAAAAATAATGAAAACGTACCAGAAGCCTCATGATATTTTAAAAACAGGAGCACGTACCTCTTTTTCTTACGATGCGCGGTAATTCAAAGTGCACGAAACAATGAATAAAAGGCCGGACGTGGCGCCAGGATTTCTTCCCGTCATTTCCTTTTGGACCAAGGCTACGTAAGAAGTTTTACGATATATTTAAAAGTAGCTCGCCTCTACTGTATAGTCTCAATCCTTCGCAAGACTCGGAGCTGACTAGGTGGCTGGTTGGAGGGTGGCGGCTGGTTGGCCAAGTTGGCTGGCTGGCTGGCTTCACCGAGTATTTTTGTGCGAAATGAGTGGCTTTGTAAAGGAAGAATGGCCGTGGTAAGTGCTCCCGTGAAATATGGGTTACCGAGTTAAGGGGGTTGTGCTCTCTTTAATAATACATCCGCCGCTATTTACGAAATTTCTAAATTAGGCCTTGCGGACGCATATGCAGTACTGCAAGCAACGTTCTTCCGGTTGACAGAACTTTGTCGCTCACCTGACTCCGTCCCGGCAATCCCGCTGCAGTTTTATCAATTTGATACGAACTCTGAGGAAAATTTTTTTTACACGAAGAAACATTTTTTTTTTCGTATATTTATAATTTAATTTCTTTGTTTGATAATACATCGGGTATTTGTGGGAATGTAGATTTTCGTTACTTCGGACAGACTGATGTATATGTGCAAACTGCTTTTAAATTTACACCTATGTTCACGTGGCTTAATATTTCTTTTTTTTTCTTTTTTTTTCGCAAAATCACGCCGATACTCGCGGCTTTCAATTACCGCTGGGTCCAATTAAAATTCACGACGCTCGTAAAAGTTAACGATTCGAAACGAGATGTGATAACCTACTCGCCTGCTTGGGGTGGACCACATCTAACGATTTGTTTAAAAGGATAGCACCTTAAAGTAAGGACGGCTCTTCGTAACAGTCAGAGCAAGATCGTAATCTCTAATGAGTTATCAGAATCGATTTTTTGTATCAAAAATATTTTTCGCTCGTTACTTATCTCAAACAGTTCGTGCAAGAGACGAATGGATATTTTTACTGATAAGAATATTATCGTATATTCACAGTTAAATATAACTTAAAGGAAAGATGAGACAAATTTGATAAATGCTTTTAAAAGGGGTTAATACAAAATGTTACATTTTGCAATACCGTTTTTGTAGAATGTCTGGGACGAAACAGTTTCTTGGAATAGCGATGCCTTTGATAAGGATTTGTCTAAAAGAATTAAAAAATTCAAGTGAAATTATCTATTATATATTTTTTATTTAAAAAAACAAAAAAAACCATGTAATGTGGCAGAAAAACTTTAGAAGTAAAAAAACCAGTTAAAAAATTTTCAAATACTTTCTGAATGCATCGATGAAAATCAGTTTAGTGTAATTGATTAAAAATAAAGCATCACTATTTACTCATCTCTTGCACGTACCAGTCGCGTTAAAGGATAGAACCCCGAGGAGTTTAATGTATGCCGTAGTTTTTCATTGAAGGGAATGAAAAGTGGATTTCTCCCACATATCTGATGGTTCACGAGTTCTCTACGTCAGATATAAAAGCAGGAATATATTACGTCAGACAGACATAGGTAATTTATCCACAATTTTCCATGCATTTCAGAGTCCAGGATTTCTTACGCACAAAATCGCTGAATTACAAACAATTTTCGGAAGCTCCAAAATTTTCAGGTAATCTTAACGTTTATGGCATTTCTAATGGTATCGTGGAAAAAAAAAAGTATTTCATCAACCTCACCTAATGTAATACCTTTACGAGAGTAAAAAAAAAGTCAAGCAAAAAAATGTATACTTTCTTATACATATACTCGAGCAAATTGTATTCTCCTGTTTCTCTTTTCAAACCCTTAAGTACGATCCTGCATATATCTAAAGTTTTTACTCCATTTCAGCCACGTGACATTTCCTTCGTCTATCCCAAACAACCGTATGTAAATCCAACTGACAGCGGTTGAGATTCAGTACACCGCAGTAGTTATAGCCAGACAGCCATCCATCATGAAAATTTAATTACAAAATCCCCAGAGCAGTGCGAAAATATTTGACTTACCGAACTAAAGGAATTAAAGTGCCGTGCGAAAACGTACTGGTTCGTCCCTTTTCGAAATTAACTGTTTCACTCACCTGCAACAGAAAGATTAGAACCGAATGAGGCGAAAGATAAATAACAAGGGTGTATATAATATAATTGCGCAATAAAATCATGTAAATATTAATTATACAATGTTAACAATAATAATAATAATAATATCATTAAATACGGAAGACGTAATGGTTAAAGATTTAATGGAATTTGAAATACGAAAAAGTTATTCGAACGTTGTGAGTTATGCGTCTAGGGTACGGAGGTGGGGGGTCCATTGTACGAATTAGTACAAGCAGGATAATTCTTATTGTTTAAAAATAAAACTTTTCACGTCATCACAATAGATTCTTTTTAAACGGGCTTAAAAGTTGCATTCTCACCTGCAGCTGCACGGTGAATAAAGTTTCCCCATGTTTATCTTCCACGGTCGCTACGCGAAACTTTTTAGTTAGTCGATGCGTTTCGCAGCTTTAAAACGAGCCGCAAAATCCCAATGCAAGAGGAAACGATGTTAATCATAAAAAAACTTTTAGCGGGAAACTGATAATATTTCAAAATCGTTTTTACGTGCACCAGAGATCGAACGAGCAGAAATTACGAAAATTTCTTCAATCGCGTTCTGACGTCACGTACTTTAGAAGACTTTACAATGATCCAGGTAAACCCAGTAGTGAACCTACAAATTCATTTTAAAGAATGACAAAGGATCTATAATATTACAAAATAAAAAATAATAATCACGTAAAACCCAAATAACTTTCAACATTTTCGTTTTTTCCATTATGTCATGACTCATGAGTATACAGTGAATATTAAAAATTCTTAAGTGCCCAACCTAATAAAGTATCCATTGCTAAGAAAATATCCTTCCTTTAAATATTTCAAGGTTGGTAATGCTCCGCCAAACATAAACGAAATGCATCATTCAAGAAGAAAAACATTATACCCGCTACCTATAAGGGAGCAATCGAAGTAAAATCGCTTATCAGATACATAAAATTGAATTTATCATTTCTAAAAAATTTTGAAATAACTGAAATCGACTGTACGTCATCTCTATAAGTAAAATCGAATCCTTCCTACTCCACGCGTAACAGGATTCATTAGACACATTTACCAGCTTCACTCTCCACAGAGAATATTAGTCCTCCTGGCAGCATGACACCAAGAGTTATAAAGTTACGTCACTGTTTTATTACACGACAAGCTGTTACAGCAGACACAGCCCTCAGCGTTTGCCAGCCTGACCATTTTATTAACTGTACCTGCGCTCTACTCGGTCGACAAATATTCACGAAATTTCATAATCATTCTAATGACACTAATCACGAGCTAACTTCGTTACCTTACGAACTCTCGAACAGCCTACTCCTCTAAGCCCAAATTCTAATAGAATAGCTATAGCTGTTTATTACGAATAAAGGCAATTGAAGTGGAATTCCATATTGGAATTAATATTGAAAATTGCTATAGTACGGTAAGTTCCATGCAACAAGAATCCAAGACATCTGACCGAAGCGCCAATTCATTCTATACCTCGATTCGTTAAAACCCATAATACTGGACCGTTGATTAGCTTTTAGATATTCCGATCGGTAATACCCGTAGAACACAACACCCTAAATACCAAAGCTGCTCCAATGCTTATACTCACTGAGTACCTATACGTTTATCAAAATTTACTACGGGTGCATAGACTGTGTATAGTTATAACCACAGTACGAAATCACGCAACAGAAGTCAAACAAGATTGGTCCATTCTGATTATTAAATTCAATTAACTCACTCAAGCTGACTTCCTGGATTTTATCGTACTGTCTAACACTGCTACTCTTTATACTGAAATTCCGTGAATTGTGTAACATGCATGAATTTCATGTAAAACATATGGTTGTTTTCACTGTCGGTATCGTGAATGATTTTATTACTAGTTTATTTTTGAATGAGGCAAAATTTTTGTGAATTATGAAAAGCAGTCGAGTACTTTATATACGTAGATATGTCTATGTCGTTTTATGATTTCGTTATGAATACATGACTGTACTGAATGTAATAAAAGTGACGTCTGACACAAGAGATGCTACAATCGGAAACGGTAGGCAAAGTATTCAATCTCGTAGATAATTCCTAGCCGAGGAAACTGCGGATCAGATACGTTGGATTGCAGGAGACGATGTAACGCGCACAATACAGTAGCATAACTTGCCTCTAGATGATCCTAGTAGCTTGCATATTTCCTCTGGTATTTTAGCCCTGTGCCCAGAAGAACAGAATTACTTTCACGGTCCGCACTGCGGCAACGGGGATTTCATAACGTCTTCTTTATTTCGTTTCGCTTTTTTTTTTTTTCTTTCCATGTCTTTTTATTACTTTCTCTGGCCATGGCATCCCTGTCCTGCAGGAGATTTCAGAACGATAACGCATATATTTTTCCATGAGACAGCTTATATTATACTAAAATTCGATACTGGAGCTTTCTTATTGGAAGCCGGAATTTCTGACAGTTAACTAAGCCGAATCGGGTATAGCGTTCGTAGACTTAATTCTGACTTTGGATACATGAAGACACTGTTAAATAAGGTTGCCATTAAACAAAAAATATTTGGTATTTAATCCAAAGCTTCTTTTCGGTAAATTTCAAAGTTTAGCCAAGAATGTCTTTGTTTGCGGTATTCATAGGATCTTTATCGTACTGCAATTAGATCGGTAACGAGATAAGTTTGTTTAATCCAACTTCCGAATAATATGATGAAATGTAAACACTATAAATTAATTGTAAACACAGTGTTAGCAAAGGTTTCTGACGTCATCGCCGTACTGGCATAGGTGAAGCGATCGTATAACCAAGCCTCAAGGGCTTGTACAGTGTGGTTTGGCTAGGCCGGTATACATACGTCACTTCCGACAGTTGCAGGCAACTAGAGTGGCGCCTTCATCTTGGGAAGAGACAGTAAAGAGAGTCGCAATAAACCTGAAGGTGGATGGGCGACGTCAAACGACAATCGCTATATCCTTTAGCAAAATCCTCCTTCAATTTACCGTAGACGCGACTGAGCCCGACCGCCTCTCACTGAGGAGCAAAGAGGGTAGATGGGGAAAAAAATCCTTAGCTGCACTAAGATAAACGACGGGATGCTTTAAACCTCGCTCGGAGATAAATTAGCCTGTCCTGTAGCACGGCTCCAGTTTTTAGGAGCGTCTCGAGGAACATGGAGGAACTGCTACAGAGCGAACGCGCAAACGGATGCTGGAGTCTCCTCTCGAGGAGTCGTGGTTTAGGCGTCGAGAAGAATCTATGTAGTTTCTGGATGCTCTCGTCTTATATTTGTGGCATCTGCCTGCAGCATCCTTGGACTTGAGATTTTTTGTTGATACAACGTGACACATTGAAAAAGATAAGCTAACAAGTGATGGCTGGAAATATGAATTCGTTAGTCAAAGATTTTTTATAGATACCCTTAACAATATGTAATGGAAATTCTGATAAACCATCTTACGACTGATGCTGTGAATTACATGAAATCAAAGAAAGATAACGAAGTGGCACTTGGATCTTCTCTCTGTTTTGCAGGCATCTTACAGGGAGTGCAGATGGCGAAGAGTTGTTAATTTAATTTGAGATAGGAAATTAGGTGGGAGAATCGGGAAGAACCTGATGGTCCAGGCACGACGTCGGAGAATGAGCTCAGAAATGACAGCTTTGATGTTGAAATAATTGAGTTTATTCTTCTCGGAGCTTTGTCCGTTGGTACCACTAGGAGGCTGCACGTTTCTTTCATTCACTCGATTCTTAATGGTGGAGCGATCCAATTGCTGCTGTTGCTGCCATCGCGGATATCATTTATTTCACGTAAAAGTAATGTTGAGAACTAACCTTTCTGTATTAAATGTCTAGAACGTCAGAATAGACTTGACCACGTGGCAGAATAAATTGGTTCAAGTCAATTAATAAATCTCAATTAAAATACACCAGAAATTGTTTGATAGATATATCAAAATTAATTGAACTCGTGTTCCACGTGTCATTCGATGACTGTAAATAAATGTATTTCAATTAATTTAACAAAAAATTATGCCAAACAATTATTACAGACTATCCGAAGCGTCATGCTTTTCCTATACTTTCCACTGTGACGTCGAGCGATTTACAGCGACGTAAAATCTACCCGGATATCCGTCTTTACACCTTATTCAAGTAGTCTCGCAAAGTGCTATCGGGCACAACAATTTTCGTACGACTTTTATTATGGACCGTATCGAAGAGTTCAAAATTCCAAATTCATACGTATTATACGCACGTCTAAATAGTATGACTGAGTATTGTCAAAATGAAATTTCTCATGTACCAGAATCCCGTTGAACCGGAGTGTATACGAAAAGGGCAAAGAGACTAAAAGTAAAATCGATTTCAAATGCAAACTTATTATTTGCGAAGGTGATACGTCAAAGTCTCGATACATTCAGAAGAGTCATCGATCCTACACACGCAAAACATGAAAAGATCCTTACTCTGAGAATCCTTAGAGATTTCTTACGCAGTAAAGCTTCGTCAGAAAACTCCTTATGGACGCAGGGCAATGTTGTTTCTAGACACTTGACATTTTCAGAGAGGCTGTTATATTATTACAAGCGCGTTACATATTCTAAACTATCCCAGACATAGTTCAAGAATCGATCAAAGAACATTTTATTATACTTGTCGTACGTTTACTATTGTTCCTACAGAGATACCCGATAAGGCTTGAGAACTGAGTTTATTAGTACATATTGAAATAAACATTTTTTTTTTTTAAACTTAATATTTGTTATAGACTATATATATATATAATAAATACATCACACGAGGTACCAGTAGGTGTTTCCGGTAAAACCTTGAGAAATTCAAGTAATCAGCGATCTGTAGAAATCGCTCATTCGGCCACGACAGGAACAGCGGTTCGCGTGCGGGTGGCATTGGGGCTTCGTTAATCGCTTAAGGCCCTCTTGCGTAATCGACTGCTCCCTTATTTCTAAGAGGAAGTCTGGATTCGCTGATACCTGCGACTGACGCGCTACCCTCTTCCTTTCCATTTGGGACTCCTTCACATGCAATTAGGTGACAGAATAAATTCTCGTGGGCAACTGATGAGATTGCATTTCGCCACATTCGGGTAAACTTACGAAAAGAGGGAAAGGTAAAGGGGAGGCGGGAGGGGGAATTAATATACGATGAGCGGAAAAAAGGTGGTGACAAATTTCCTACAATTTTAGGCCCTTTTGGAATTTTGGGTTCCATCAACCTACTTTCATTTCCGGAATCCTTGGACAATATGATCCATGTTATATGTATACAGAAACGAAACCCTTTTTCGCATGGTTACACTCGGGAATGTAATTTTGCAAAACGGTATATCAGTAGATTGGCTCGTCCTACCGCGTTATGTCGTACACTGTCGATAGCAGACTACTCGCTTTACATATACCGCGAGTGAATTTCGTCGAGTGAAATTACGTCAACGCACAAGAAATATATAAGAACATTTCTTGACAAGCTTAGGTAAATGTGTAGCATGAGTTTTTCGTAGACGCGTGGGATATATTGGATTTCCATGCATAATTTTTGGTACCTTAGCGCAGTCCGAGATGCTGAAGGGATCGGAGAAGGAGGACTGCTGAAAATTTTCAAGAAAAGCACACCTGAATTTGAATACCTAAATTTCATGTATGGAATATCGTAATTTCATTACAGTCGAATTCGTTATAAATATACTTGATTTTATGAAATTCTAAAATATTTTCTTACATTACCCCGCGTACGTGAATATACGTTGAAATTTTGCCTTTCATATATGAGGATATCTCGTAACACATACGTATATACAGATATATGACTTTCATTTTCGTGATGGACAGAAGAAGATGACGTAAGGATAAAATGTCATGGTAGAGATCTTGATCTCTAAATGGATGGCCCGATCTCTAAGAAGATTTCGAATTGCATGGTAAACGTGAAGTGAGACATTTTGAGAAACACGATCCTCGCCAGTACAGTTTTTCCTGCTTTTTTATTTTTGTACTTTTTTCCAGCCTTATATTTTTTTTACTTCCATGCCTCATACGGCCATCAAAAAGAAAACCAGCGTAGCCTGCGCTATCAACTTTCAGCCAACCCACATCTCGACGCTCGTAACAATAGTTTTCCCTAATACGAAAATACCACGGAGAATTTAAATAGAGTGGCGCGAGTTCAGCAGAAGCGTCGACAATGTTGCCTTTGGCCAAATTGCTAAAGGGTCTACGCATTTCTATAGTAACGAATCCACACAGCAGCCACCTTCTGGGTCAGAAACTCCAGAAACGCCCAGAAGCAAAAGAGTCAGAAATATTTGTAAATTAAATCGTGGTCACGGGAATGACCACTTTGCGGCAAATGTTACCATAAACGGTATACATGGGCTACTGACTCCCATATGTGGCTAAAAAGCATCCCGATCATTCCCCCATGCAATAAGACTTCTGTCTAATGCAGTAGGACCTTTGTGCCCCATCGCTCAGCAACGAACAGTTCGCCAATCATTTCGATTACCCGGGCTTTGATAACCAGAATGGAATTGGTAATACCAATTTCGGCAATATTATTCGTATTCTCGATAAATTCACCGATACGAATCTGAACCTCGAATGCATTCTGCGAATCCAAAACTACATATAGTCATCCATGACGTCATTTACTTGGATAACTCATAAAGATGTTCAGAGAGTCAGAGAGACTCCCTGGAGAAAAGTATCAAGGATACGATTCGCCTTTTCCACCGATCTTTACGAAAGAGTTTCGCGTCGTAGAATGTCGCAAAACGAAACTCGTATCTAAGTTTTTACGAATTTACATAAAATACGAAAATTTGTTGTTTACTCGAACTTTTGAACCATGTCAAAAATTGTGTCATTTAAAATAGTCAGTCAGTGTATTCGTACGTCATGAGTATTGGAATCCTGTCTAATTGTATATATAGGTATAGCTATACTTTTCTATATCGAAAGGACGTATAGTTAGCAAGCCTTTCTTATCGCACTAGAGTGGGGTATTTGGGGGAGGGGGGGGGGGGTTACAATTCTGAAATTGTTATCAGACTCGACCGGGTCGTAGTTCCACATGCCAGGACACGGGTTGGTTCTGTCGCAGACATGCGGACTGATACCACGAGAATATACCCTGAGACACACTAGTGCAGCGTTGTTCACACAATTTCAGGGTAGGTTTGCAGCCGCCTGGAGGTCGTGTATTGTGAAGTTACCGTTAGAGCCGCCAGGCGGCGACATCTGCTCGGAACGTTATCTGTGCTTGGCTTCGACCTCTCTCTGCAATTCCGCACAGGCTATTCTCGTCTCTCTCATATTTCCTCTAACCTATACCAACCGTCTCTTTCTCTCTCATCCTCGAGTCCGTCGTCTCTCCGTAGGGATGAAACTACAAACTATCGGATTTGTTAAGCCACCGGGAGACGAGCCGCCTTGTCCACCTGGCGTTAACGTATGATTTGTGCGAGTATACACAGAGTTAAAAGTGTCTACGCATGTGTCTTTTCTACGTCCAAAAAAAAGTCAACACTCTAGCCATTGCGTTAAAATGACTCGCACTACACTGGTATAGCTAAAAAAAAATTTTGGTTTCGAGGCAAAAAAAATTTGTAGCCACTAGTAGTACGCAGTAGTCCTTTTTTGTTAAAACAAAAAGAGGGGGATAAAAAACGTTGAACGATTTGAAAATCTCGTGCGGGTTTATTTAATTGCGGATACACTAAGTATGACGGATTAAGATCGGACAAATTTCGCTCTATAAGAATTTTTGTCGCGCAACAGAAATATTTAAGCTTGACTGGATGATCGAGGATGTAAAAATGCGTAGTTTTTAATTCTAGAGAACGTAGACTGACATGTAATACGAAAGTGGATCTGTCACCTTTTTTTTTTTTGTACTTATTTTCCCTATATTTTTACTTCCGGTAACGAACGTGCTTCCTTACGTCTAACCTGTTCCGAATATTGAAACTGTCAGGAAGTATCAATGGTGGGCAGTATACATGTATGTACATAGTATATGACCAACTGCCAATATACAGAATACGAAATCAATAGATTTCAACTGTCAATATTTTACAATAGCAAAATTTAAATATTCGATGCTGCGATATACCATGCTGACCGTAATAGATTCACTGTGTGGAATTTTGCCTGCATGATACCTAACCCTTCCTTCCGCTTGATATAAATTCGTTTCCGATCGGTAATTAATAAACGATGAGGTATCGACGTTTGCAGGAGAAAAATAACCATTGGAATTTAATAATTTCGATATATCCGTAAATGATGGTATGCT
The DNA here is from genome assembly GCA_031762395.1 of Calameuta pygmaea. Lineage (NCBI taxonomy): Eukaryota > Metazoa > Arthropoda > Insecta > Hymenoptera > Cephidae > Calameuta > Calameuta pygmaea. The sequence goes on along the minus strand of JASANN010000517.1, from coordinate 1,858,439 downwards.
AGTAATTGATAAATGCAATACGGGGCTCGTAACTTGACATTTTACTGGATGCGTTTTTAATGATTGTCGTACCAACACATTTTTCAACTTTTTCAACACAGTCGTGTATTTTCGACTATAATCCTTTATGGGTGTATAGGACAGTTCCGATACCCGTTTTATAGCTGTAATAATAAAATTAGGACGATTTTGCGCTGTTCGATAAAAATGATGAACGTCAAGGATTTTATGGACGAGTAGACACGTCCTTGCCAGAGGTTTACGTAGCATTGAGGAAATATATTCGTATTTAAAGTGAGAGTAAAGAAAATTTTACGGACTGCCATTACTCGAGAGTATCCATGCTCGTTCAGTAACGTCGGTACAGTCCTCGAAATGAATTTTGGATTCATGAATTTCAAATTTTCATTGACGTAATAATAATTTCCTTGGCTGATCCGGATGTAATGGTTTCGCAGAATTTTACCGGCGTCTATACCCTCGGGCCGCTTTAAAATGTAGGTCAATCCTTAATTCCACCAAAGTACCAGCGAGAAACGTATTATTAAAAGTTTTTCAACTAATATCCTAACCAAACGACACCCTCCCTCGTGAGAACAATGACGAGTGCATTTTAATTTTCCAGGCCAAAATCATTGAATACATTCGTTATAAGATTTCGTGATAGGTCTAAAAATATTCCCTAGTCAATATCTTCAATTAAATTTTTTTTCAAGTGAGTTTCAATGTGGTTCGATCGGCTATGCAACCACAGGTGCTTCCTTATAAAAGTAAGTTTTTGCAATAACGCAAATACAGCATCACGTATTTCGTGTCTATAAATGAATACGAATGAAATTTTTTTTTTAAGGAAAATCGGTATGTTGTCAACAGCAGGTGATAAGGAGATACTGGCATTGTTTTGTTAAAATACCGACAGTAACTAAATCTTAAAAAGTCTCTAGGTATTACTGAACGGTCGGTATGGTAACAAAACTGTTTACCGACCGAGCATTTTGCAACCCTTGGCAAAGACTGGTTTTTATCTTCCTGCCTTATCGACATGCCCCATGCACTATCGCCCCCTATACCGTCCGAGAGCGCATGCGCGGGCTATTTCGATCGAGTACGTTTACCCTCGTATCGAATTTTACCGCCAGAGTCACTAGGGGGTTGGTCGACGTGAACGAAATAACCAGGAAATGACTTTGTTTACACTGTAAGGGAAGGCAGGAGAATTGAGCGGATCAAATATCCCGTGGTAAGCATGGCAGAAAATGTGCATGTAAGCGCCCCTGCCCATATTGAATTTAACTACCTAATAAAGGGCAATGTGAACAACGCAATCCTTCTATCCCTCTCGGCTCGCAGTTTGTATACACAGGAATCTTGCCGAGTGGAAAATTTATTATCACCCCCATTCCTCATAACGTTATATCCCTATGTCACGCGTAAACAAAAAAATTTTTAACCTCCCTCGTATACGCCTCCATGATACAAGGGATGCACCTGTGAAACCATTATACTAATTCAACATGACAAAAAGAAACATTTCTCAAAGTCCGCCCAAATTGCTCAAGGAACGCAAATCAAATTCTCAAAGTAATTGCGTAGGTATGTCAGAATAATAATAACAATGCTACACACAAACACGTAAATTACACGTGTAGCTAGATAAGTTGAGATTAGCAGATTAGTACTAGTCCCACCTGAGAATACGTTGACGTTTATTAATTGTGTCAGGGAAGAGGGCGACTACATGCTACCCCCAAAAATATTAGGGCTGCGTGATTCCAGACGGGCAGGTGAACAATGATTTCGACTATTCACCTCGTTAAGGCGCCACCTTACTGGCAGCAACCTACTAGCGATAGAAGCAGTTTATGCCCTGAAGGTCCCAGTTGGAATTACCGAATCAAGGGAGTCGAGGATGATTACGCGATATTTGCAAAGGGTGGGTATGGAGCTCCTTTGACTGAGGTAGTTTCCTCTATCGAGAAAGGGTGTGCCCGTTGAAATTCGATTCGAAGGATTCGAATGATTTCTCGCCGTACTGTTTTACAGAATTTAAGGACTAATTCGTATATCAATTTTTATAGACATTAAGAACCCTTGTAATAATATGGAATTCATAAGGGTCGAGAAAGCAACAGATGCAAGTATACTTCGGCAACGGAGGATTCTTGCTATTGATCCTTCGGTAAAGTTTGGCGGCGATGAGGCAAGAAAGGGAAAATGGCTAACAGTGGTCGCCCTTCGGTTTTCAAACCCCTATTTCGCTTTACTCAGACAACTGCCGCTATATCGTGGCTTCCAACCCTAACGCGTGTCTTTCGCCGTACATCTTTCTCTTTCTCTGGTTATGCTATTCTCTCGCGCGCGGTCTTTGTTCTTCGTCGCGTCTCGTTACCCTTTTGATTTTGCAATGTAGAGGGTAGCTCGATATAAGCAGTAGGATGAGAACGCTCATCCTTCCGTGACTCCAGCCTACTTACTATTCCGGAAGTGGAGTCAACGGCTTTTGAAATGCAGCTGGTGTCCGCGAGTCTCTTATCTTTGTGTTCTACGAGAAGAACCGATGCAACGTGTCACGTGGCGAAGCCGCCACCGAGTGCAACTTTTGAAACAATTTTTATTTCTAAACTCGTTTCGAAGTCACATCAGTTTGAAAATCGTGTATTTTATTTTCCTGATAGCGATACAAAAATTTATTTACCTACATAATTATCTCTATCCCTAATATCTTATCACCGAAGTCAACGAACCGATAAGCGTTATTCTGCAATCGAAAAGATTGACCAAGAACTATTCAGGGTTATAGGGACTATTCCAACAAGAAAACTCACGTGGAACATTTAATCATGATGGGATCCCTCTTGTCACCAAATAAGACTATCGCTCTATAGTCCGTGCACGCGAGTAACAAATCAGTTTGTTCAAGGGCCAACATTTACAGAGTGATAAAAAAAAATTGGCTACATAAACGAAGTGACTACCGCCACTAACGTAATAGTCGATGTTCAGCTAGGGACGAGCACGCATGAGTAACGTGGACGTTAACGTAATCGCATACTATACCTATTGAGTGGGACGTTCGAAATAACACAGTTTTATACATATATACAGGGTCACGATTTCATGGACCAGTTCTCTGGAGTCGTACGTCGCGTTAGAGTGGCTCAAGATTAATGGCTCGAGTGCGGGACACGTGAGGCGAACCGACGTAGCAGTGGCGTGCAGTAATCCAAAAGAGTGCGAGGAAGAAAACAAAAAAAAAGGTTGAAATAAAAAAAAATCCAATCGCTAGAAAACGAAGGTACGAAAATCCAATCTCGTACATCCACCTAGTTGGATGGAATAATGGGACAAGGAAAAATGAAGTGGATCCGACATCACTGTGACGCGTCAAATGTCTATCAGGTCAGATTCTAATGTGACTTCGGACAACCTACGTTTCGCGTTAATCATTCGACACGGGTTATATGCATATTCCGACGATTGTCTTTGCATGACTTAATCTTTCAAAGATGCATCTAACGCTTTTTGAATAATCTTCATGAACTTCGCTTGGCTCATCTACGTTAGGTATACGTGTCTGCTTTATTGATATAAGCATAATGGTGAATTGTGGTTAGAATAATCTACAGTGCGTTTACGATGACTATAAAAGGATACCTTTTTTTTGTCGCGATTATATCATCGATGGCTTATCGATCACGTGATAAAAATAGAATGGACGTTGACGAGATACAGTTTACTGGAACGTAAACGAACCGGGAAGAGAAAATGGTCGATAGGCTGGCCTCGTTAGGCAGTTCTCGCGCTTTAGCAAGCAAAGGAGCGGCTCTTGTTAACATAACGCAAGTAGAACATGACAGAGGTGGTCAGACATCAGGGTATACAAAACAAGGAAGAATTCACGCAATAGTTATGCCTCTTACTAATCGAATATCATTTATGATAAAACAATAGACTGCAGCAAGTTGAGACTGTAATTAAAATAAATAAGAAACATGAATCATTCATTAATTTTCATAAAGTTAGATACGATGATAGCAGAAAATTAATGATACGAATGATCAGTTCTTTCACAAAAAATTAAAAGGATACTCTCTTTACACTCGCAGGATAATCGTATCTCCAGAACCCATGGAAATATTTTGAATGGGTATCTTTTACATTCAATTGTTAGTAGCTCACGAAGGATCATTAATTTTTCCAACACTGGCAGGTATGTCATAACATATTGCATATACACACATATATATTTGTAAAGGGGTAAAAGAAATTTTCTAAAGTCGGATATCATCTCATCCCCCAAAGGGATGACGAATCGCATCGTTTACGCGCCGCATGGCCCACGCCAGGAATTCCGTGTAATGTAATTTCAAAAGGTGGGAGACCTCTGGATCCATTATTGGCGTGAATTATGTCCCGAATGCGACGTCGGTCGATAAGTCATTTACCACCAGGTAAAGGAAGTATTGCTATTTCAGACTTTGGAGAATTGCTGCGGTAGACAAGAAGTCGGTCTGGCTTGATTGATTGAAACGCAATGGAAAATAAATGACAGAAACATATGTAAATACTGATGCATCGTGGGATGATAGATCGAACAAGGATTGGACATACCTTCAACATGAAATCAGCTGAGAGTTTTTCACTGACGTTTTTGGATAGTGAAATATGTTAAGAAATATAATAATATTAAATACCGATAAAGTCCATCAATTGGAGCTAATGACAAATCGTGCGATTAGTGAATTTATCAGTCGATGCACTGCATGACGTTTTCGATTAAAAAATTTTTTATTTAACACGAGACACGCTCGACGATAATTCCTTTCGATGAGTTATCGAAGTGATTTATTGTCATCGGTTGTGACGTATAAGCGGGATAAACGTGAATTACGAGTGTTTACCTAATTAAAGGGACATCGACGTATTTAAATTGGAGATACGCTGAACAAAGATTTGAAAATTCTGTCGAAATGTCTTAGGATAAATAAACGCATCCAATAAATCAACCTGTGGGATCATCCAGTCGATGCTTTTTCATAGGAGCAAATTCCTCGTTACGTTAATTTAATGTAATTAACCAAATTACAACCTATTTCTCTGTCAAACGTTATGGCTATGTATAACGGGTGATACTGCCTATCGCGTCAGCTTAATTTCAATGATGTATCAGAGAAAGTATCGTGTATGTAAACGCGATCGTGCACTATAGTTGAATAAACTATTTAAGGTTCATTTAATTGGCAAGAACCAAGCAACACGGTTCGTAAACGAAGTGATTTCATAAAACCAGACAATTTAATGGTCGCGAAGTAATAAAATGTGTGAATTTATATTTACAGCACAGAGCATCAAGCAAGCGATTTTTTTATTGGACAAATTTTAGAGTTCCATAAAATGAAGAATAATATTTCAATATTATAAATCTCGATCAACTGATCGTGGGTATCGTATCAATTTTCGTCTACGTATGACCGTAACCGTCTAGCTATCGTCCCTTAACTTTTTAAATATTAAACCCTGACCTATGACCCCTGATACCTGAATAATAATACATTCCTTGTATTCCGCTAGTATGTTATTATACAAAAGCAAGTAATTAGTACACAGTGACATACAATATATCATTGTTGTACAGTTTAACCCGGATAGAGTGTAACATCAATTGGCTCTTTCCGCTTTCGAATTGCAATTACTTATGGTTAATAGAACAAAAGCAAAGGCCAATATCAAGGCATTGTAAGCTCTTCTCCATTGTTAATTCGTTGATTCGCATGGATCAATGCTCTGTACATTTACCTTGTCCCAGATACACATCAGGTTCAATCATTTGACATTATAAATGCAGACTAATTTATACAGGAATGACGTAATAATGGTAGAAATAGATCACACATTGCTATAGTAAGTTTTGAGACGTTTACAAATATTAACCTTTCAATTGGACATGACAGTGTTCGAGTTTGCTATAGCAGTTACGAGTGAGATCTGTTTGACTTCGAACGTATATACTTTTTTCTGTCTCGGTCTCTTTATACATATAGGAAAAGTTCAATTTTCCAGGTTGCCTCAATAGAAAATTCTCCTATTTGTCATTGGTCAATATGAGAGGCAATAATACTTTATATCTATAGAAAGTACGTATCTGGTGTATCTTACCTTAAGCTGATGTTGTGGCCGTCTGAGTGCACCTTGGTCCCGTCGTCCACCTAGTCGATCGGCTTCCGCTTCCAATCCCTCCATTGAAGACTCAGCTTCGCTCAACCAAGCCAGGAACTTGTCCAGAGACCGGTCGAAGTTATGGAGGGAGTTCATTGCCGAGTGCAGTAGTTTCCCTCGATTGATGATACTGTGAGAGAGTATTGCTTGTTACGATAACAATTCTAAGGTTGATCAGTCACGTGAGTCCGTAGGAAATGAAATTCAATTCGTTTCAATGGATGAATACCGATTGCGAGTAGGTTCGTGTGCTGTATTGGATTATTAAAATTATTGAAGGATAGTACAGAAAAGTATAGAGATAATATACCTTGTGTTCAGATTGTTGTATCTCTGATTGATTGTTTCAGTCATTTTCTTGACCCTCGTAGTATCGTCTTGCTGGTAAACGGCTATGAGCTTCTGGGTGAGTTGGTTGAATAGTTCTATCTGATGCTTGTACTGATGTAATTCGGCGTGGAATGACTGAAATAAAATTTAAAGAAAATATTAAAATTTGATGAACGTGCGGTCGGCTTTCGATTCTTTGAAATTCGGCAAATGGAATTGGACTGATAGGCTAGTATGGACGTAAACGATACGAAAGTTTCTGCTTATGTAACTTGATAAATATTCTACCGTGTGAACCCATCAGTGCCTGGTGATTTATTTTTTCCTCCTTCATTGTCACCCTGAAAATCTAATGGTTATGTACGATATCTCAAGGTTTCTTTAGATCCGTATTATGAAAATAGCTTTAGGTTAGGTTAGGTTAGATGCGTATAATAATTCTTTGAAGTAACGTTTAAATATCTACTTTTAGAAATAAAGGATAGCTTTCATTTCCCCTTTATGAATTCAAAACAGTTATCGCTGTACTTTCGTGGAATTCACGGAGACGAGAACAAGCTTCTTGCATTGCGCAAGGAGCGTAATAGCAAGAAATAAATGAGGGAAAAGTTGAGAAGATGCCGACCAGGTAGACACTTTGAATTTAGGTTAGGTTGTACTGCTGTGAAAGTTTTCTGAATTCCAGAATTTCCGTACCATATATTCCTCGTTATTTCTAGTAAAATCGATTTGCATTAATAATAATAGAAAGCCGCAACCGGATTTACCTTTTGCTCCCGTAGTTGAGCCTCCAGGACGTCAGCTGTGTGGCCAACAGCACGCATCCTCTCAAGTCGCGTTTCCATTCGTGCCAACCAAACTTCCACCTCGTTTCTTTTGGTTTCGTACCGTTGACTGTCGCCGAGCATGGCGTCCAATTGCGTTTTTCTTTGCATCACTTTTGAGTTTGCCTCGTCCCAGTGTTCTCTCAGCTTGGTGACTGCAAAACAAATAATTCAATACAGAGATGGGTCACTGAGTTTCCTTGCTAAAACCTTGAAGCTCGATGTGACATTCAGCTATTTAATTTTTTTTTATGTTAGATAATCACGCGCATGATCGAAGCATGTGATTAGTTTACATCTGCCGATTCCAATGGAAAATAAATAACACTCATTATTATTATTCCTTTCAGAGTCTGATTTTTTTTTTCGACGCGATGAAAAGAATTTTGCTCTGCATTCAGTGATTTTTTGCGTTTGAAATAATCCTGTGGTTTTCCGAATATTTCGTTACTTTCCACAACTGTAACAAACGGACGTGAATGTAACGATGAGAGGTGCGCGTAACACACGTGCATTGCGTACAGGGTATATATATGTATATGTGAAAAGAAGTTACAATTTTTTTTTTAATACAGCAAAATATACTTTTTTGTTTTATTACCATCGCGTTATGGGGATTTCGTATATACGTATATCAGTTCAATATGATTTATTCAATGTACATAATACATAGGCATCTCGACCGCTGCCGCAATTATTGCATCAAATGTTAAAGCCAAATATTGCTGCAAACTCAATGAAAGGAAATTGAATTATCGATTAATCAAATGAGAAAATACACTTTATACGTTAAACGAGTAATAACGATTTCACGTGTTTGAATACGTAAATTTCCAGAGAGAACCGGCAAACATCACACGGTTGGGCAATAAGCGTATAAGTTGCAGAAAAATAACAAAAAAAAAAAAGAAAAAACCAAGTTAGCTTGTCAACCTGCCAATTCCTCCATGACACGAGTATCTATGTATGCCAGATCATCCTTTTAAACTTTTTGCCAGTACCTTTCAAACAGATCCGTATATATAAAAAGTTCCGTGAACACGTGTCGTCGAAGAGGGATGAAACTAAAATAAGTTAAAACGAAAAGTAAAAGAAGATAGAAAATAAATAAAATAATGATAAAAATTCCTACATCTACGCTATTATCACCGCATATATTTTTTTTGCTTCATTTTTTTTTTTAAATTCCACGATACAAAAATCAACGCATTCGAAATTACTCTTTCGAATTTAACTGAATTACTAAATTGCCGTTAAATGCCCGGATGACGTACAAGGCGGTAGACAACCCCTCAACCCCGATGTCACGAGGGGTTGAATAATGTTGAAAGACGACACGTTGCAGAGTTACGAGAGTATGCTTGATGGGGTACAGGTACTTGGAGCTTAGGTCGGAAGCAAATGGCTGATCTATCACCTCACTTCCAGAGGGTATAGAGTGAAAGATGGCGGCATTGTCTACTAGGGGTTGTCAGTGACTTATTACGAGGCCCATTCACTCTCATCGTTGTGTTCCATTCTCACGTTTGTGCCCTTACAACCATATGGAAGGGCACAAATTCTGAAGGTTTCAGTCGAAGAGGAATTCGGCGCCGCTTTTCACAGTGACGCATCGTCGGATCAAATTTTTCACCCCCTGATGTACGGATCGTTCTCCGATCGCTTTTTTCTCGTACCCTTTCATTTTCCCATCTCCCGCAACATCTGTATCACCCACAAAAAGAATTTCTCGATTTCGTTATAAAACCATAATTTTATTTATCACTCAATATTGTCTTTATCTATCCCAACTATGGTAGTCAATGGAAGTATCGAATACCTCAATCTGAATCAAACAGAAGTTGGACCTTTATTATTTTCATAAGATAACTCATAGTCATAATAGATTCCAATAATTTACCATGACTGATCAAATATTTTTTAATATCATTTTATATATTATATTTTTCTTTATAATTTATTTTAGCTCGATTTAAAATTTCAATTATGCTAGCAGCATTCAAAATAAAGGCATATTAATCATTCCTCTGATTTAAGTCTGAAACTGCACTATCAGATAGTAAATCATGAAAAATAAAGAGTCTAAGTGTATACGACGAATATTACGATCAACTCAGTAGATAACAGGATAAGAAAAAGTCGAAAGCCAGAAATTTTACTTGACTTCTTATCACATTGAAAAATCGTCTCGTGTCCGAGTATGAACAAGAGAAACGAGTGAATGAAACACGATAGTCTAAGGTGTATCGATAGTAGCGGTATATTGGCAAGAAGAGCTAAAAGAATAAAAAGAAAAACAAATATATATATATATACACTTCGTACGACAAAGTTCACTATGTAATATCCGGTGTCCATAAAGTACCTCCGATATATAATACAGTTTGTCCAATGTGTCACAGTATGTTTGATATACATATGTGAAACGGTCTGTATTTACTAAAAGAATAAAAAATGCTTACAAAGGAAAGGTCCCGCGTTAATAACACTGTTTAAACGAATAATTATGTTTTGACAGACATTAGCAATTATTATTATGAACTGACAGACAATCGTTCATCATGAATGACTTAAAGGTCTGTACATATTAGTAATATTTTACCCAATAAAAAAATGTACTACGATAAGCTTAATATTAAATAATTCACTTTTATATTCGTATAAGGCCTAGAAAGTCATTCCGACCATATTTCCTCATTATGTTTATTCGACGGATAATTTTCTACTTTCTTCATTAAAATGTCTTTAATAGTTATTCATTTTCAAATACCAAGAAGGATGCTACGATCATTCGCGATTTTCGCATCGATGAAAATTTGCGGAAATTCCTGAATAAAAATGGCGAGAGCACCTTCGCTCAGAAAAGGTTTGACAGAGCAGAGAAGGGAAAATGGATTTGATGATAAAGTATAGTATAGAGAAAGTGGTACAGTATAGTATCCAGTGCAAAGTATCGATAGGATCCAAGTTGAATGAAGCAGCGTTGCAGCACCCTGCTCATATCAGAATTACGAAATGCATAGAACCCGACTGCGTTAACGCCCTATACCATTAATCATCAAGAGAGTGTGTGACGTTTGGGAAATAGATGGATTTTCAAACGATATGCACAGACACGATGAGATCGGGAATTGAATGGTTTGATGGAACGATTTGCAATTTCCAGACATACGTGGAAATTTGATTAAATTCAATTAAAGTTTCATGACACATGATCAATTTCATGTAAAAATGCAAATAAATATTAATATATCGATTGCGTATAATTACTTGGTATATTCTTAAATATTTTTCTTATCGGAGCTACCCGCATATATCTATATCGATGTATTAATTAAGTATCGTGCTTTAGGTCGCTCCGTCCAGTTTGATAACGTAAAATAAGAAAGTCAAGAAGAAAGTTGGCACGCGCGACGGAGAATGATCGAAACAGCGAAAAAAGAAATAAATAAAAAGAAAGTTTTGTCTTGGCCAGAAACTCTTAAAAACTTACAATTTGTATTCGTTCGGAGTTCTGCGATTGGTAATTGGACTTTTCTTTAGTTCTTTGAAACTTTGAAAGCTCCTGATCCTCGTGACGCGTAAGCTGAACTTTGCAACGGATTAATAATCTCTTGCACGTCCTCTCGAGCATAGCCAAATTTTCATTCAGATGTTCAGTATCAATACCGAGGGCATTTATCCGTAAATAACAAAAAAAATATAAATTTTTCTCAAAAAAAAAAGTTGCATAAGTCCAAAACTAAGCCACGTAACCCCGATAAATCATTCCATGTAACCTGTTACGTCATCATATATGATAAAAGCTTTTATCGATCACATGTAAATATACACATATCACCTACTACGTTCATTCAGAATTATCTGTAAGCCTGCTTGACGAATGTAAATGAACTGCAGGGCGTTTTATACGCCATTAAAAATATTTCTGTACATTATGATACGTTATCACGACGTCACAAAATATCGGAATTAATTCAAAGTGAAATATGACTTTGTATTATTAAACAACGCGAAGGGATTTATTCTTGCATTCTTATCTGTCAAAGAGAAGAAGATTTCAGTACGATCATCTTTCGCTTGAAAGTTTTAATTCCAAAAAGCCTGTATCACCATATCAAAGCGGAATAAGAGTGTAGCCAAATCAAGAATCAATTATGTTTTTTTGAAATGGTTTAAACGTCACGACCAATCGCTATGTAATTGCAATATATACAGAAGATAATAGTATGCTAGTCGCATGAATGCCAGATCAATATTGGAAGCTACTCTTTAGACGAATAACTATCCGAATACTCTGTCTACGTTTATGCGCTATGTATCTACATAATGTATATATGTACTAGGTGCGTCTATCTTACGATAGAAGCACCAGTATGTGTCTTGATTAAATTCAAATAGATTGCTGCACAGTGTACCGGGGATTAATGCAGTCTTGCTTGTAAGTAAAAGTTTACGTACGTGACGAAACTTGAGGTACTATCATGCAGAATTGATAGGTCTGATAACACATGGCAAGTAAATAACGGAAATACAGGAAAGTAAGGTCGGTGGATGATGATAGAAATAATACGGGTGTAATTTTAGAGACGTCAGTTTTACGATGTAGCAAATTGTAGTTGATTTATACAATGAGAAAAAGTGATACGATTGCACAAAAAAAAACGTACTTAATACACGCGACGTATGAAGATACATATTTACAATGATTACAGGCAGTTAATGATTGTATGGAATCATGTTGCTGATTCATGTAATTCAATGCGTACATAGTGCAGCTGTTGCGGGGAGGCCAGGCGTTGGTACAATTTCATTTAGGTATCTTGTGTCAGTCAATTATCGAATAAAAAAAATGGAGAATTATATTAAACCTGACACGGTAATATTATGGCACGTTATGGCGCATTCACAACGTACGTCGAAAAAATCAACGTGGATGAGTAAATCGGCCTTTTGCGATTCCTGCAGGAATTTAGTCAAAGTAAATCAGATTGTATTAAGTTTGCAATACGTTATAATCATACTGTAGCGCCCTTGGAAAAGCACCCTTTTCTTATCTATACAGATTAAAAGTCTTTTTAAGTTTCCACCGATTCAATATTTCTTCTTATGCATTACATTTAGCCATAATTCAAAATTGGAACCGGCCACGTGAGATTCTCCAGGTCAAAGGTTACGATTTAAACGTCATACTGATATCCGGGAATAAAGGTATAGACCGAATCTATAAAATGATACATGCATATATGTATGTCTGTATATATCCATATATTTCGAAGGTTCAAAGTCGGGATTCAAGTCAGCAGATCGAAATCTAATTACGATTCGGAATGCGTCGCGACGCCGATCCGTCAAGCGTTTCTTCCCGTCCGTCCATAGAGAGTCGAAGCTTTTTCCAGCTTTACCATAGGGACTGTTACTTCTCTTTGTGTAGAAAGTTCACGAATTTTTTTTTATCTTTTCCAATTTTTATTTCATCATTATTCGACAATTCTTCACCTGCCACTCGAGCACCTGGGATTTTATCGTAATGAAAATTGCAGAAGACTGTGAAGATTTCATTTTTGTGCAATGAAATAAATCGTTAATGGTACGTTTACTCATGTAAAATTCGAGGAATATGAAAATTTTAATCCCTGAAGATGCAAGTGCTCGGATAGAAAATCTTGAGTAATTTTAAAAAAATTTTGAGCTTCACTCGTAAAGAATCCGTCGAAATGAAGAGCACAGTGTAACGGTGATAAAGAATAGGAATAGGATCTGGTCATTTTATTAGAACGGAGTTTAATGGGAGTTCAGAATTGCGAATAACACAACTGTGAGAATTTTCTAAGAGGCTCGGGAAGACACGCTGATCAATTCGAGAAGAATCATTCCCATACAGATTCTAGACCCTCGCAAAGAGCAAAAGAAAACGATGAAATTGTATTTACAGAAAAGAAAGCGTTTAGCGAAAAATTGAATTATTAGATAAGTGCATATTTAATGTTATGAAATTTCATCAATTGAGTCACGTTAAAATAACTTCAGTAACTCTCATATAACCCGTATTCATAAATCAACATGCCACCAACGTATTACAGCATAATATTATGAAAAAACAATGCCATCGATTCTATTTGAAAAAATAATTAATCACTGAAAAAACTGATATATGAAATTTGAAACTGACATTTAAATTTAATCCATATATGAACAGTATTTTTATATACATATTTAGACGCATATTCTCTATTGATCACAAATTTAACTATCCTAAATACACATATACATGTAGACTAGGAAATTTCAAGTTATGTAAATGATTTATAGCGTGCATATCGGAGAACTTAATGTTAGCAGAGGAGCCTGTAAAGTGCCCGATAAGGAAAATGGTAAAATGCTTATGAATCGGATTGAAGCTGCTGAGAAACCAAATAGTAAATTTATCGCGTAGAAAAATTGTTTCAGTTTCCAAGGCTTTCTTTATTGGCTCCGTCAATAAGGAAAAGGTGATTTTTCTTCTAACACAATATCACTCATCCGCTCCCTTCTCTTTATTCGTATAACGGCGCACGTTTCGGTTCGCTCACACGCATAGAAATGATTTCGGAGCCTCAGCGATACGAATATAAATGTCGTAGTTTTACCATCTTATGAAATTTCGTTAGCGCGCCCCTTTTTTAAGCATCTGCCGTAATTCATATTACCTTATTAGACCGACCAGGATGCTTTTGACGTTATTAAGTAATTTATTTTTAAATACAACTAGGAATACTGTTTACAAATCTTTAACGAGATTCAAGCGATTTTATAAATTAAAAAATAACAACATGATTCTTTGCATAGTACGGGCTGAAAATAATAATTAAAACAGGGCACGATGCTTTCTATGATCAAAAAATTATTTGGATTACATTACGTATACGGGATCACGTATAGAAGAATTTTACTTTATAGGAACAGTATATCAAATTGAACGATTTTAAAGGGGTAGTGTTTTTTGTTTACAAAAGGAAGAAATATGACGATCAAAGTACAGTCGAATATTTGTTCAGAGTTGGTAAACCTGGTTGATCCTTAAATATAGAATTGTAAGACATACAGTCTCTGTTGTAGGGTCGATTAAAAAATCTCTTGAGATTAATCCATTGATCTCGCGATTAAATAACGAGGCACAGTACATAGGATTCGGTTGAAAAAAAAAAGTAAAGAGAAACGATTTGCATTTCAATCTTGCAGATTTTCCATATCTAAAAGTACCAATATCTGTATACAGTTAAATATTTGAATAATAAATAGAAAGTTTTTTGTATCTCTCTTGAATTATTTATTTATTTCTTTTTCCTTTAACAATTTTTTATTCCCAATATCAATTTGCCTTATAGGATATATCAGTAAAGTCTAAAATAGATTTCGGTAAATAATTCGGTACGAAAAATTCACGAATCAAATCCCCATCAAGGAGCCCGAAGAAAGTCGAAAGATTTCCGATTTAATCGGCGAAGAAATCCGAACCCTTAAAAAACGAGTAATTCGTTATTGCGAGATCTCGCAGACTCCTCCACTATTAAAGGAAGCTAAGCAGTTACTAAGAAGAGCATTTATCGATTGCTCGGATCTACTAAAAGCTCCCGACTAATTGGATAAGTGCGTTACCCGTGCCTTAAAGATTTTTTTATTTTTATTTGTTTTTTATTTAGCGCCACTTCACAATCGTTTTCTATCCTTCCTTTTACTAGGAACAATTCACTAGGAGTTTCGTAATACTCAATTTGTTCGAACTCGTACGTATATTTCAGTATATTAATTATTCGGATTCACAAGATGCTAATTTTACTTCCATCTCCTCGGAATATTCAGTATAATCCTCGCTATACATTCATTCCGAAGGAAGTGATTGATCGAAGTTAAGGGGTAAGTGCTTGCTAGGTCGATAGATTTAGTAGGTAGAGACCAATTCGCTAAAATTGACTCCAGCACCGGGAAATCGTTTGCGAATTTCACTTTATAGTGATATACACGTTAGTGAAAAAAAAAAAATAAAAATAGAGCAACACGCCCGAATTCAGGTTAGTTTATAGAACGATTTTACAACTAAAAGCTCGCGCGTCACAGTCAGCTGTATAAATAGTGCGTGCGTGACGAGCAATTATTATCGCACTCATTCCGAAAGCTTGGACGATAGCCATCCTTATTTGCCTATGGAATAAGAGCAAGAAAGCATGAGAGAGAAAATGGAAAATAAAAAATAACGAGTCCAGAAGGAAAGTAAAAGGTCCGCGCTTCACTGCGACACGAGAACGTAATTATGGAAAAAGTATGTGATTGAGTATATATACGGTTATGTACCATAAGCATAACAGTAAACTATGATAAGGATAACGTATCCAAAATTTCTTTCGTGTGAATATTCTTTGGATAAGGCTTATCGCATCTACCGTGACATGACAATTGCTGTGGATTTACGTATAATTGGAAGGGTTAATAAATTTATAGTGGATGGCGTTACAGACACCCCTGGGAACTTTCAGTTGGGTCTAATGCGATTAGAGGAGCCTAACTGGTCGGTATGAAGTAAATCGGCTTGCGCAACTGGAATTCAATATCGACAGTGAAAATACCGTGAAACAGTATAATATATTTCAACTTGTGTTTAGATAAAGTGACCAAAAAATAAACATAGAGAAAAAGGTATTTGTCATTGAATTTTTCCCACGAACCATTGAATCAATAGCTGTTTAATAGCATGAATTAATGGACGTATGAATTGTTATTTAATATGTAGATTTTCTTTTATCTTTCTCTATTCTAAGATTTATATTATATTCATTAATATTATTTCACTTAATTTTACATTTAAACTTTACTGAGCAAGATTAATTTCCAGATGAATTTCTAGACAGTGATTGTGCCTAGTTTTCATCTAAAATGATGCTCCATCCATTTCCTCTGTTTTTCTTTCGTCGCTGTGGAGAAAGAAAAAGGAAACAGAAAAAAAAGAAAATGCAGCAAACCTCCCTTTAATTACAAAGTTTTCAACGCCGTGGTCATACCCCCGAGATACGCTTTCTTTTCTATTATATTTTTTT
Source organism: Calameuta pygmaea (assembly GCA_031762395.1). NCBI lineage: Eukaryota > Metazoa > Arthropoda > Insecta > Hymenoptera > Cephidae > Calameuta > Calameuta pygmaea. Next base: position 1,841,998 of record JASANN010000517.1, on the reverse strand, counting down.
GTCCAGTCCGCTTGCCATCCCTCTCACAGGAGAGAAACGCAATTTAGCAACTACTCGACATGTCCAGCGCCTAGGCTTTCTCGAATGTCATTCGGAGTTCCCAAATTAGGAAATTAACGAGACGCAGGACGTAATTACAACTAGAGAAAGTCATCAAGCGTTTCATAATTGCGTTTCGATTGAGTTTAAACGAAAAAAAAGCCATCGCCCTTCTTTCAAAGGAGAATCGAACACAGGACGAACAACAGTGTCACAGACAAGGTGAATGAGGTTGAGGGAAATATAGAAAAAAAAATGAGGGGGGAACCCCCTTTCAATATTTTTCAGTGAATTTTAAAAATGGCACGGTGGTGCCAGGGTGTATCGATGAAACCAACTACCCCCATATAAAGTCGCTTGTGAAAGCTCGTATTCGTGTACGTAAACAGGGGATAAATCGTCCCCTATAATCAGAAGGTGATCGTGAACGATGGGTTCACAGTCTCTTTCCTCTCTTTCCCTACTTCTTCCACTTTTTTCTCTTCTCTTTTTTCGTACGTCTCTTCTCACTGTTTCAGAGACAACGGCACGTCCTAAATGGCGGACATGGAGTATCGAGCAGCGAGATTGGATGGCGCATACGCCGGGAACGATATTTCACGATCGCGTGTTTTCGGACCGGGAATAATTTTCGCATGTCCAGCAGCGGTTCTGCGGCCGCCACTTCGATACCCATTGCAACGCCGGGATTGCATATGGCACAGTTTGTCTTCTTTATTGGCTACATCAACAACGTGGACGCTAGTGAAACGCAAGATTTTATTTTGATAATTTGAATTTGGCGCCTTTCGACATGGGCCATTATTTACTTGTACGCTCAATCGAGTATCGTAATGAATTATTCTAGTTAAATGTTATATATCTATTAACTGGTTTCTGTTTAAACCGTGCTCTGGGGTATGGATGACGTCAGAGATTTATATTTAGAAGATAAAGAGTATAACGTTAAACACCCGGTTTGCTTGAATGGCGAATTTCCTACGTTCTCGGAATGTCCGTGCGATATACACCGGGAAATGGTTTTTCGCTATGTAGAAAATGGTTGAGAAGTTTCCCACGTTGTTTCTTACCAAGAAGAGTGGATGATTCTATCTCGTGCTCGTGAAGCGCCGGTATAGCACGCACGGGAAAATAATATTTACCGTGGATAAACCGCGTACGAATTTACAAGCGGGTTTCGCGAAATCCCAGAACGATCCTTTCGATGCATTTCTCTTGGATTCAACGCAAGAGCATGATGTAGTTTGCAAACGTTAAGCTTTGCGAATACAAGTGTATGTACATACTGGGTAAGGATAACAAGACAATTTCATCCAGTTTGTATTCTACTTGGAATTTCTCTTGAGATGAAAATAGGAAATTTTAAGCTTGGCGAATGTCAGTGAAAAGTCTGACAAATTTCCTAACAGCTGTCATTCGCGATTGCAGATTAATGAAATTTTGTCTGTCAATATTTTTTTTTTTTCGTGCAATCAAAGATTAAGCGATTTGGATAGTCTCGGAAAATCAATAGATAAATTTGAAATTTATGCAATACTCAGCATCCGGCTGGTTGGATGACTGGCTGGATGACTGGCTGGATCGCTGCAGTGACATAGGGATTTAATAAGGGCAGCATGCCGGCATATCGTTGGGGAATTTAATACGGCTACGGCATTATTATTTATTGCATCGTTCGTCTCCTTCCCTCTTTCCCTTTAGTCCTCTTTTCTCTAAACCTTCATCCACTGCAAGTCAGCAAAATCTCTAGCGCACTGCCATGTAAGGGTAAGCCCTTCTCTCTGTCTCTTTTTGAAAAACGGCAAAAGTTTACCATAGAGATTTTAGGAAATAAAAAAAAAATTAATATCCTTCATCCATTAGCATTATAATAATCCGCCGTATTAAACGTAAGGGATTTTCAATTCGTTAGAAAAAATATGGAGACCGATCCCTAGAGTCTTTTTCGGATGAAGCTTTCAATAATCGCAATATCATAGCATCGCAATGTAAGTCAAAAATCGCAACATCAAACGCCAACGGATCCTCAAGCTAGAATTTTATACCGATTTGAAAAAAAAAAAAACGTGTAACCTCTTCGACAATTTTCTATGGAATCGTTGGAAAGACGAGATTTCCATTTTCAATCTCATCTCCTGTTACAGGGATGCAGGGTGGCTGTCTCGACAATCTCACTCGCGAATTTCCACAGTCGCTCTCAATCATTACGAAATACATGATTTTCAAAATCTCGTAAGAAGAACCAACGTTATACCAAGCATCGCCTTTCACGCAAATCTGCCATCCTCTCGTGTCGTGCCTCAGGCTACTTCTAACTACCCCATTAAAGCAGAACGTTCAAATCAAAAAAGGAATATTCGCCTTGCGGAAACTTTGATGTATTTTAATGCGAAAGCGTCTTTATGGAAGTCATTGTACATTCTACGTCGTCCTGAGAAAAAAAAAATATACTATTAAACCAAGAACTTCAAGACATCAACCGGTTAGAATCCCGCGCGCGATCTTTCCGTTTGCGTGTTATTGGGGGAAAGGAGATCACGTGCTGTATTAACATATACAAGTCTCCAAGATTCTTAAGAGTTTGAAACTTTGACCAAGATAATAAGCATCGCGAGATTAAACTCTTCGTTTATCCACGAATACCCTTAGGTAACAAAGTGTCCTGTTGCACTAGTCGACAGGCGTCACGATTGTGACAACGAGAACGCGCATTTTCGTTAATTATTAACTAACTCGAACGCGCATGCTGCCATCTAGGAACATTAACTCGATACTACGCTACCCTATGAGGGAATCCACTCGTTGGAATCAAAAGGCTCGATAGATTCTTAAAAAAAAACTTTTACAATTTATTAGAACGACATATATGTATTCCGTCGACTTTAAAGAAATTCCTGGTACAATCACACCGATATATTCACATACGAACCAGCCTCGACTTTACCAACGTCAAAAATTTCATTGCAAACAAAACGAGTACTCGGACTCGTAGAAATGAATAATTCCCAAAAAATTCATACACGTGTAAAAGTAAGAGAAAGACGTCAGTCCTTTTAAATAATTCGATACAAAGATCAATACTGACTAATATATAAAAATATCATATCACTGTACTTAACCCCACAGACATTTCCCACATTGTTGCCAACCCCAACAATCCTATGTATAAAGTCCCACGGGTGTCTTCCCAGAGCAGGATCCATCATACGTGTACAAAAATAATAACTACAAATTGTGACGTAACCAAAGTGCATGTAAATGCATCGATTGCAATTCTCCCTGTATTTCCTCTGTTCTCTTTCTATCTACTTTTATTTTCGTCAACGGTTACTTCTGCAAGAAAGGCAGTTAATGTATACTGGCAGACGAAAGTTATGGTGGCTATCTTAAAAGCTTTTTAACATGCTTACTACATATATGTAAATATATATACATATATTTACACGTGTACACACCACCCTCTTCTCGACACCTAACGGGGGTGGCCGCATCACGTAACGTAGTTAGGACTTCGGAGTGCGGCTGCGATTGGTCAGTTTTACTCGAGGTATCGCGTGAGGACGAGTGCTGGCGAGAATAATAAAACTCCCGGCTATACTACAAGGACAGGCCAGGATAAACCTGCTCCAGACGATGATCGTTAAAGTATGGCGAGGAACTTCCTGAAGTGGTACTGGACACATTGGTACACCCATTTGAATTGCCCGTCGATGAACCAAAGCTGCTGCACTCTGCGTATCGGCCCGATTCAATAATCCGCTTACGGTTCCATGTACCACGGTATATAATATACTGACTATACTACGTATATACTATGGAGACATACAGTAATATAAGTAACGTTCCTATAAATATATAATACATAGAGAAAAGTTTTCTCAGTGGCGCAACGATTACATAGCCGAGGTGGAACGTGGGGCAAATATAATTGCCGAGGTGCAAGACTCGATAATTACTTGTAATGAAATTTTGGAAAACCGATAACACTGGTTCTCCAACCCCTTCCCCACCCATCCACGATTTTATTAAATTCCTCGCTAATTCTTGGCGATGCTTGGCTAAGTCGATCCGTAACTTTTTTTTTTTTTTCACGTGAATGACCTACCCTGCTGAGGAGTGGTGTAATCCGAACGCCGACGACTACGATGCTCGGGAGAACCTGTTGGTTGGTTTCCTGGAAGCGGTGAGATAACGTCCGAGCCTCGTCTTGGTATCAAAGCACCGTGTTCGGAGTCTCTTCTGCGTCTGTCCATATGCGGTGAGTCTTGCGGCGTCCCGTGACCAGAACTTAAGGGCGTTCTCAATGGTGAGGAGTGCGACGAGTACGGAGAGCCTGGTGGGATCTTCTCGTATCCTTCGGGCGTGCACCAAGGCAAGAGATTTCCTTATTAGACCTTAAGAAAATACTCGCTCGATGTACCGATATCGCGATACGCGATAAGGAAGTAGAAAAGAAAATATAGTCAATTTCAAAGTTAAATTTACAGAAACTCCGTACATTCGTGAGCTCGCGCGACAAAAATATCGTACTCGTTTAAAATTTCAAGCATGGCACGCAGGGAGGTTAGGAGGATATAATCGAAGTTAAAAACTTGGTAAAAAAAAGAAGATGAATACAAAAAAAATGCCCTCAGGGATAAACTCTAAATCGACTCGTTTCCTAAACTGTTCCGGAAGCCTACCAGGATTCACGTTGGATAAAAAAAAATCAAGGAGACGGAGAGAGAAAACGACCAACTGGAGTGGCCCTTCAGGCTACATATACGTGAAATCGAGGGCTGCTGTTTTTCCTCTCCCCTCTCTTCTATCCCCTCCCCGCCGCCATGGCAGCTCTACGAGTACAACTCTCGAAGAAAATGAGATTCTTTTCGAACACGAAAAATGCCATCAGTCGTCTGCTTTTACAATAGAATGAAAAATCTAAAGTCTCGGCAGAACCGACGTGCTCCGGTGTACCTTGGTGAACGCTCGAGGGATGATGAGAAATTCCGGGTATGGCTAGTGGATGAGATCCAGGATGGGCCAGACCTGCTGGACCTGCCGGACCAAGAGGGTTGACAAACCCGTGAATTGGATTCCCGTGCATTGGACTACCATGTACTGAATGCGAAGGAACCATTCCCGGCAATGGGATTCCTCTCATCTGATTCTCTTGCGACGACGCATCAGCCGCAGTACTTGGTCCAGGAAGTCCTGAGACAGGACTTCCACGAACAGATCCTCTTCGTTGTTGCGACATTACTCCAATCTTCGATGCAGCCGTATCAATCACAATCGTTAAACGTCGCGCACTGTATATTTAGGATGTATTAAGCATGATATTACGCAATTTAATTAGATCTTTATAAACACTGAGAAAAATAAAATTACGGGGAAAAGATCGTCGTGGTTAAACTTTGTAATTAACGTCGAACCACGAAGCTACATATGCTGGGACAACAGGTCTCTCTCTCGCTCTCTCTCACTCTCTTCCGTTAAAGTTTACGAGGACACGAGTCACGCGACGGCGTCTTGTCGCGTGATAATAATTAGAAGCGCATTAAGTTCGCTCGATATCCACTGCGCTGTGGCAAAAGTTTATTTCGAAACGCTGACAAATCGCTGCGCGAGAACGAACTTCGTTAAAATTGATATAAGTAAAGAGGAAGGAGTATAAAAGTTTTATATTGAAACAATTAGCACCACACTGTATACATTTATATAAATTTTTTTATATGCGACGAATATCCACGAGGATGCACGAAGTCTGTGACGGTGCACGTAAAATCTGTAGCCACCAGTCGCAGGGTGTTGCGCTGACACGAGGAACGTCAGAGGACTACAGTGTACCTTTTTTCGAGATTCTATTCTCTTTCACTACATGTGCAAACACCGTTGACATATTGCAGCGTGATCGAAGGGAGCTTTATATGCGCGTCGACGTACTTTTATTATCGTTACGGATATGTCATGTGGATGAAATTCGATGTTCAACTGGTAAGCGTAGATTTTTCAAAATCAAATCCGAAAGCCTAAAAACTTATATATTTTTACTAAAAATAGTACCACAGAATTTTTGAAGGATATGCACCAGGCTTAAATCTTACCGCGTCTAAGTTCTTTTATTTTATTTTCATACAAATTTACTTTCCAACAGAGAACCGTACGCAGTCCCACCGCTTCGCACGAAATTTCCTTAAAACATTAATATCTTTTTTTTAATTTCACGATTATATATACAGATCAAGAGAAAGAAGATATATTCACAATAAAGGCGACGCGCGATATCTGTTGCCTGATTGCTCTCAAAGATACGATGAAAGTATTTTCACGATCTTCCTTCTTTCTCTCCTTAGACCCTCTTCTCCTTATCACACCCTCATATTCATCCCGTTCCCTATCACTCGGCAGCAAAAACTTGTCTTCGTTCAAAACAAAACCACCCAGCGCGAGATCTTTCAAGCATAAGTAAAAGTCCAGCCCTTATCTTTACTCTCTTTCTCTTTTTATTTTTTCCGTGCACGAGACTCGTATTCAGAAGAAGCCCCGTTTAACAAGGAGGTTAAGCACAGCCAATCAATTAGAGGGAGTTAACGCGCGAGATCGTTCACGGTAAGACAAGAAAAGCGATTCGTCTCGCGAGCACGTTTTTCACCGACGGCTATAGCAGAGCGTCGGGACGCCAGCGTCGGGGTGAGTCCGTGTGCGACAGGGAGCGGCCGCGCGAACACTGGAACTCATGGCACCACCTCCACCTTCGTGAGCAGCACCGCTACCGCCACCGCCGCAGTCGCCGCCACGGCCTTCGTCGCACCCTCGAACATCCACCCTTCAGGCTGACTACCCTCCGAGTATACCTACTGCTCCTACCTCTCCATTCTACATCCCTGGCTCGCTCTTTCTCTCTCTCTCTCTCTCTCTCTCTCTATCTCTCTGGGTATTGTAAGCCTTTGGCCACAGAGGTAGGTAGTTACTGACATCCCTACACCTCCCACCAAACCCCCCTGGCAAGATCTCTACTGTTGCCGACGTACTATGTCGAACGTAGTGAGACCACCTACTACGCGCCGGCTCTACGTAATTATTCGCCTGTGTATTGTACCGGCTTTACTAGTCTCCACGAACGGACCATACCCCCTTATACATTAATGAACGAAATAGTTTCCCCTCTTGTCAGATTCTGAAATCGACGCCGGCATATAACGCGCACTCATCGTACTTTCGCGAAGATACGAAAATTTCAGTACGCAGAGGGAAACAGAAGGAGAGAGCTTTTACTTCATCCTTTCCTAAGCTTTATCCGTAAAGCTTTGAGTGTTTTCCTTGAAACTTCAAACTCGTACCAGCCACTTTCCACATGGGATAGTAGATACGTACAGGAGAGACTTCCTATTGAAGGGTGTTAAAGGCTGCCACTTTCTATTGCTTTTCGCAAGTGTTTCTAACGGCTTAAAAGGTAAACGAGGTCGTCGAAATGGATTTTCCGAGTACTTCGTACGTTACAGTTAATCGGTGGTACGTCAAATGAACAATCATAATAATATAGTATATTATATACTGTAAATTGACGTGTGTTCGTTAGACCTGAATAGAGTTTATTTTTTTTTAGTGTGTAATTGACAAGGAGAAAATTACCACTACGGGAGAGAAAGAGAGAATACTCTGCTTTGTGATTCAATGATCGACAGTAAAATATGCACTTAGTCATTGAATATGAAAAGAGGGAAAATGAAAGGAGACTCCTCCATTGCGGTTTTTTATTGAATTTTACTCTTCGGTAGTTATGCTCCATTCATATAGCACATATCCGTCAGGATGTGGACACGATGTGGAACAATAGGATTTCCAATCCAGTATCAGTAGTGCACTCTATATATGTGCATATACATATATATACACACACAAGGCTTATCATGAGACTGATATGGACCATGGAGAAATCACTATACATAATGTTCACTCATATTTTATACAGTCCCACGGCGTATTAAATTGCGTATAAAATTCTCTTGATATTACATGATCGACGAACAGAATCAATGTACATTTTCAAAAGGACAATTAATACACGACGTGTATACCGAGGTTCTAAATCAAACACGTTTTGAATGACAGATTTCATTTGTTCATTGAAAGAGATGGCAATAATACGCCCGAGGACTGCCCGGCTTTATGAATTCTGTCGGATCGATCAATTCGCTCGATTCGATTAATTTCATTATCGTAGAAAGCAAATCGAATATCTCGTTAGTCGCACGCACACACTGCTTTCTGGATGATCCGAAGCGACCATGTAAAAAAAAATTTTAATTAGAGGAGAATGTACCTAATGGCGTGGCAAATCTCCTTGGCTATTATCGTTATCAATTATTGCACTTGCATCTACATGCGTATTACACGATGCAAATGACATCTTCGATCGATTCTGACGTTTCGATGAATTTTATTATTCGCTGCTTAAACAAATGTTCCTTCGTTTCCCTTTATAAATTATTTCTTATTAAAAAAGCGTCCTGTTTTGATTTTTCGTAATTGGCAGTAACACTTTAAGTGTCACTGGGTATAAAGAGAATTTTGAGGAAAAGACTAAAATGAATTCCTAAGAAATTTTATCTGCGCATGACGTCATCGGCGCTCATGTCCTGCGTGGGGGGGGGGGGGGGGG